>VZRI01005842.1:37980-129589 GCA_013397515.1 Upupa epops | reverse complement strand
TCCAGTTCTGGAGCCCTTATTACAAGAAGGATGTGGATATGCTGGATTATGTCCAAAGGAGGGCAATGAGGATGATCAGAGGGATGGAGCACCTCTCCTATGAGGCCAGACAGAGAGTTGGGGCTGTTCAGTCTGGAGAAGAGGAGGCTCTGAGGTGACCTTATTGTGGCCTTCCAGTATCTGAAGGGGGCCTACAAAAAGCTATGGATGGGCTTTTTAGGATATCAGGTAGTGACAGGACTAGGGGGAATGGAGCAAAGCTGGAGATGGGTAGATTTAGCCTTGATGTGAGGAGGAAGTTCTTCACTGTGAGAGTAGCAAGAGCCTGGAATGGGTTGCCTAGGAAGGTGGTTGGGGCCCCGTCCCTGGAATTGTTTAAGGCCGGGCAGGATGAGGCTCTGGCCAGCCTGATCTAGGGTGGGGTGTCCCTGCTCATGGCAGGGGGGTTGGAACTCAACCCTGAGGTTGGAACTTCCAACCCTGACTGATTCTGTGATTCTGTAACTTCTTCCCAGTGAGGATAATGGAGCAGTGGAGGGGGCTGCTCGGGGGGGTTGTGGAGTCTCCTTCTCTGGAGACATTGGACTTGGTCTGGGTGATCTTGCTGTGGCAGAGGCATTGGACTAGATGATCATTCAAGGTCCCTTCCGATACCTAATGATTCTATGAATTCAGAGTTTAAAGAAGCTGTGACAGCTGAGAACCAGGAAGCAAGGGGGACACAGACAGCAATTATAGAAATGCAGCCTCAGGAGCATCTTAGAGCAGGATATTTCTCCACCATTCATGAGCAACTACACAACTCAGTGATAAGAGTTCACATCATCTTCCACTCAGGTTCTACTATAAGTGATAGGACAAGAGGAAATGGAAAGGGTCATCAGGCCTCAGAACAGACTATCCAGGAAGGGGGCTGCATCACCATCCCTGGACATGTTTATAACTCATGTAGATCTGGACTTTACGAACATGGTCTAGTAGTGGGGTTGGGACAGCTGTGTTAATGGTTGGACTTGATGATCTAAAAATGTCTTTTCAAGCTTCAACAATTCTATGGTACACAGTAAGCAGGAATCATGACTAGCAGGCAATTTCTTCCCAACTGGCACTGAGCAAACTGGGAGGTGAATAAAGAATATGGCAGGGAGAGAGGTATGCAGACAGAGGTAAGCGTAAACCTGAAAAAGGGACAGCAATTAAGTCTTCACTTACGTGAGGCAGAACCTGAATTGTCTTAGTCAAATACCTAAATCCTCACTTAAAGATAGTACAATGATAACTAAAGGCCTTTTTCAAGGAAGCAAAATGGAAAAGGATAAAAGTACCTTTAAAAGCAAAAGGCTAATTAAAAACTATCCTGAAACTTCCAAATGTGCACTCAACTCCTCTAAAGTCAGTCTGTGAAATTTACCTAAAGCCAAGCACATCTGGGAGAGAGAAACACGGCTGATTAACCCAAGGTACCTCACTGCTTAGTTTGGGATGCCCTTGGAAAGGGCATTTCACCATAGTAATGGCAACCAAAAGAAAAAGCCCCAAAACAAAACCCTGTCACTGTGACACATCCCACACTTTCAGTTCTACTTGATTTAGATTCAGCTTGCCTTAGCCCAGATGAATTTTCTGTAACAAAAACAGCTTTGCTTGCTTCCTTGACAAACTACCCTGCATCCTCACAGGTGTACTAAGAAAGAGTGTAAATCTAAAGGCAAAACACAGCTCCATTTCTTGCATGCACAAGCTGCTTAAGCAAATTCTATCAGTATTTGAGTTCCATTTCTGAAGACAACCACAAACAAAACCCAACACTGCTTGTGATTTCCTGTGCCAAAGTACTTTGGCATCCTCCCGGAAGCAGACTGGGTCCAAAAAACTTTTCATTAACCTACCTCAACCTTACCAAGCCAGCTAATGTGAGCCCAGAAAAAGAAAGGGACAGTGTTGCATATTCAGTAACAAAGTTCACCTAAATTAATTCCTAATTAATTAATCATCACCCTATGACTATTATTTCAATATGGTCATTTAACTGTACAGTATCAGGTTTCCCTGACAGGATTCCTCTGCAACTTAATACAACTGCCTCAGAAAAATTAACTTCGTGCTTACAAAGCCCTGGAAGTTCCGGCAACCTCTAAAGATCTTCTGAGGGGCTGTGGATCAAACACTACCTGGTACCAAACACTTAACAGCCATCTTTCACTTTGCTTGAATAAATGTTGTATTTCCAGCCATGTATCTTCAAAACAGAAAACTAAAATGGGAATGTTGAATAAAGTCAACCTCTTAGGGCCAGGCAGCACGAACACATCAGAGGAGTGCAAACAAACATACCTTCACATATTCTCTTTGCAGCATGAATTTAATAATATCTGTTATTGATTCTTTGATGTCTGCAGGAAGTGTCTACAGGAGAATAAAAAGAAAAATAAATTTACCTCAGAATAGCAGCTCAGGAAATTCATCCTACTCAGCATTTTTACAAAGTTTAGCACCTACCCTACCTTGAGGACTTTAACCAAGGATCATCTCATTATTTAGATGAACGATTTGAAGCAAGAGAGGTAGCTAGTGGCAAAGTACAAGGCACCATGACAACTCTTTGCTGTGTCTGCAACCCAGTGAACAGCTGGTACATTAGGCAACACCCAGCAAAGCAGTGGGTAGGCAGAAGGATTCACTGATCATGACAGAAAGGTCAGAATTGGAAGTCATGGGCTCTAGACACAGACCCTCTAACCTGCTTACCGATCCACTCTGCTTCTGTGAAGACAACATTCCCTTATGAAAGGGTACACCGGCTGGGTACTGTGAAAACAGAAGTTCAACTAAGTGTTACAAGATAATTATGTTTAAAAGTGATTCACCCTTTTCCGAAGTTTTCTGAAGAGTGGCCTCAGGTAAGACTCTGTCTGCTTTTGAGTGGCACTGTTCAGCTTCCCCTGCACTCCTCGCTTCACGTAGTCTTCTCGGGCATTCAGTTCCTTAGCCCAAACGCCAAGGAGAAACTGCAGGGAGACCAAACAAATTTATGTCACGGTGCCATCTAGTGACAGGCACGGCAAAGCAGATGGGAGCACCAGTTTCAGCCAGGACAGCAAAACCAAGTTTTTGGTGCACTCTGAAGCAGGCAAGAAGTCTCTTTCAGAAGGAGAGGCAAGGAGGGACAGGAACAACCCCATCACAAGAACACAAGCATGAGGGAAGGAGCACGTATAAAAACATGCACAAAAAACCCCAAGGAACAACAGCACAGGTACCAGTGTTGGGAGGGAGGAGGGTACATGAAAAGGACAGAAATCAAAGTACAATGCTGATGTTTCAGGGTAACTTTTCATGTTGCGCCTAAGGATCAGTAAAGATCACAGTGAAAATTCAAAATGTCAAATCTAACTTCTCTTCACCCGGAAAACCATTTTTGAGCTTTCTTTGTGACTGCCCACCTCAAACTACATTCAAATGCCAATGTATCCAATACACACCAATGGCAGCTTCAACTCTTGCTGGAACTTGTGATCATCGTAACAGTTATACAAGGAGTAGCTTACTCAAATGAGAGGCAATACAGGCTTCTTGCAGTAAAAAAAGATTGATTTTCCTACTACCCACTTGAACCTGCTACCTCAGCAAAGCCTGTGACATTCCTTTAAAATTCTTTTATTTCACACAACAGTACCAGGTGACATTTCATTTTGACTTGCTCCTGGGGAAGGCAAGCAGGAAGTTTTTTATGCCGTAGCAGTACACCAAAGCAACTACATACAACTGCCTCAATTATCATATGGAAATCAAAACCACACTTGTTTTGTCTGGAGAAGCAGGATCAGATTTTGAAGATCACTTCTCTCTCAATAAACTTTTCCCAGGTCACAGAAGTCACTGGTGTGACTAACCAAGGCTGCAAGGTGACAAGCATTAAATAAACCAAGCCCTATTTTAAATACAATGTGTCAGGTTTTAATCCCCAAGAAGCTGAATCCACATATTCCATTTGTGAAATGTACCTGCATGACATAAAAAAAGAAATACAGCTATAGAATAAGTAGTCTGCCAGTTTGTTACCTTCAGGAATTTGGTTATGATATCCATATCGTAGTGATCATCACCCTGCCCTAAGGATTCTCCCAAAGCCTAGAACAAGAGAAAAAACACCCTCAGTTACTTCCATTGTGTAGAAGTTTGTCACCACCATAATAAAGCATGATTCACTGCACTGCAAACTGCAATGAACATCATCAGTAACCCAAAACGCTTGTGAGGAAACAGAATGAAACAGCTTTGTATGCTGCTAAGATTAATGAATCTATTAAAAACATTTAAGTCAAAGACAATAATATGATTATTTATGAGGAGTCAAAGAACAGTAATTGTTATGTTCATTAACTACTAAATTGCTGGCATAATCAGCAGCTGTCTGACAGCACTGTTTTACTGGGAACTGTGGGTGCATGCTGTTTCTTTAACTTTCCCAAAGCCACTAATTATCCTGATTTTATTAAACTATTTCAGAACTGTGGCTTCTTACCATTGCATTTCATTGCAACTGTGAAATTAAGGGAACAAACAAAAAAATACATCAAAGCCCCCACAGAACCAACCCAGCAGTATGCTCCAATACTGCAGCTTCCTGAACAAATCTCAAAACTGCTAACAGCCATTATTGGAAACATTCTCCACTAGGTACAGTTGGATTTTTAATCTCTTTCTACTGTTGTCACATCTCCAAAGTAAGTTTTATTTTCAAAAAAAAATCTCCTAGATTAGGAATCCAATTCAATTAGGAATCCAAAGTATTAGCCTTTACACTGAAGGGAAAGCAGTTAAAGTAGCATAAAATTAAGACTGCAGTGTTTTCAAGCTTTTCAGAGAAGGATTACTGTCATAACTCATGCCCAGACTGCCCTACTACCCCAAAAACAGGTATTTTCAGAACAGAACAATAGAGACATCCTCATTACTGCTGGCATCCATTCTGGCACTAGTTTCTTTAAAGGCCAGTCCCTAGAACCCTAATAAAAAACCCAAATGGTATTTCCTAACATTAAAGTGACTTTTTAGACCTTTGGTTATAAATCAGGTTATTTCTTAAACACACTTCTGGAGAGATGTTATGAAGATTAACTCCTGCAAAAAGATTAAAGGTAAAAGTCTTTGGCTCAAGTTAACGTGCTTTTCAAATACCCTAAAATATCAGGTGCTCAGACTCTGTTCACACCACCACCATTGTGTTTTTTCAGAACACAGTAGCCATTTGAACTGAAGTTTCAGGGACACATCATCTCTGCTGTCTATCCTGTGATTTCTGGGTAGTTTTCTATCAAGCATTCCTTCTGTGCATCTATCTTCCTTGTATAAGGAAAATTCACTGGTACTAAGCTTATCACCCTCTCAAATAGTCATTTGAAAAGCTTCAGAATTTATGACTAGGTATATATTTTTATTAATTTATCCTCTTCAAAGCCCATTGAAGAGAGAATACCTGTATCACTTCCCCTACAGTTAACTCTTGCCGCCTTTCTGATAAGCTGTTGTAAAGTCCACCTGAGTGTTGACAAGTCTGCCATAGGTAGCAACTTGAAGATGAGTGGCTCTAAAGCTGCCCAGTGGAAAAGGACCTGGGGTGCTGGTAGATAGCCGGCTTCATATGAAACAGCAGTATGCCCAAGAAAGCCAACAGGATCCTGGCCTGTATCAGGAATCGCATGGTCAGCAGAAGGGAAATTATCATGCCATTGTACTCAGCCCTTGTGAGGCCTCATCTTGCGTACTGTATCCAGTTCTGGGCTCCTCATTATAGGTAGGACAGCAAGATGCTGCAATGTGTCCAGAGGAGAGCTACCAAGCTCATGAGGGGTTAGAGAACAAGTCATATGAGGGGAGACTGAGGGAGCTGGGCAGGTATAGTCTGGAGGAGAGGAGACGTTATTGCCCTCTGCAGCTACCTGAAGAGAGGTTGTGGAGGGGTGGGTGTCAGTCTCTTCTCCTTTGTGACTAATGACAGAACCAGGGACAATGGTCTGAAGTTGAGGCAGGGAAGGTTCAGATTCCTCAGGAGGAAGGAATTCTTTATAGAACAAGTGGTGATGCAGTGGAACAGCCTTTCCAAGGAGGTGGTTGAGTCACCATCCCTGGAGGTACTTAAGAAATGTGTAGAAATGGTGCTTTGTGACATGTTATACTGGCAGGCATGAGGGGATTTTTTTGTGGTTTTCCATCAATTAGATATTTGTAGGTGTGGGAATGGTTGGACTCTGATGTAGCAGGTCCTTTCTAACCATGTTTACTCTGTGATCTCAAGGATTGGAAACTTCGATTTCCCAGCAGCATATGTAAGGATACTTCATCAGGCCTAAGTTAGATGCTGAAAACAAGGTAACTTTGTCTGAACAGCCCTGAAGCTTTCTCAGAACTTTACATGACACCTAAAATCCCTTAATTAAAATCTATCCATCACATACCTCTAGCTCTTCAATAGTAGTATTCTCCTCGTGGACTTTCAGATCATTCTGTGAATCATCATCTCCTGCTTCTTGGCCACCTACAATTTCATTCAGATACTGCTGGTCAATCTTATCCAAAGCAGCCTTCAGATCATTTCTCAGACCCTAGACAAGGTAAGAAACAACTAATTTACGACAAAACAGCCCTCACATAAATAAAAGCAGTTCTGTACTGTCACTGTGAGCATCCAACTTCTGTCTTAAGAAAAGCCAAGCTGTGTCAAAACATTCATAAAGGGTTTAGCTTTGTTGTCTGAAAGTAAACTGACTTTAAAGAAACACTCCCGGATTCCTTCAGCACTTCACAAAAATCAGGAGCAGGAACTTCCACAATGTTCATCGACCCCTACGATGAAGAGGTTTTACCTTATTTTCACCAGAACAGCAGAGAAGACTCAGCTTCTAGAACATTTTCAAGACATTTTCTCCAGTCAACACACAGAGCCACACAAAACCAAACAGAAAACAGACTACAACTACCATCAGCTCTGCAGGTCTTCACATCTGCCCTGACATAGGCTATAGAGAAAGTAACACTTCTTCAGTACTGTCACACAAACCATCTCTGTAGTTCCCCTTTATTACCAACTATTCAAACATATCAGACTGTTTTACATAGACTTTAAAATCCCCTACTCTAGTAGGGGCATTTATAAAAAAATAAAATGGGTTGAAACCACATAAAATAAAAATTAGCTGCTTTTAAATAGAATGAGAAACTCAACCTAGTCACAGCCAGAGGCCTCACATTCTTAACTTGAGAGATAAAACTTTATACTCTGAAGGGGTTTGACATTTCATATCCTCAGATAAATTCAGCCACTACACTGGGAATAGATATGTACAGTTATTTCCCCTCTCATCATCATACTTGACTGTCTGAAACACTTCTATTAATCATTTAGGAGTCTAAAAGTGTCTGAACCACAAACAGGTTCTAATGACTTGTCTATAGTTTAAGCCATAGGAGTGGCTGAAACACACAGCCCAGAAGAAATCCAAAATCCTATTTATGAGCTCATCATTTCCTAAGACTCCTGCTACTGTTGCTGATGTCACTGGAGGGGAAGATTTCATGTGAAGTTCAGGGTTTTTTTTAAACATTTACATCTGTTTATGCTTTTATTTAGAAGATTTGAACAGGCAAAGATTTTCTTTTCCTGGGCAGCCTCAACAAAGACATTTCAAACAATTCATAGCGTGCCACAAATTAGGGAAGAAAATAAAAATCGTAATTTTCTGTGGAGTTGCTAATTTAGTACACAGTGAATACAAACCAAACCTCAATTTCATCACTGATTTATTACATTTGTCTGAATAACTGGTCCACTATTTTATCTCTTTTGGTCATTTTCTGATAGCTATTGAAAGGGAGGAAAATTAAGTTCCCATAACATATTACAGCACTGAAATGAAGGAATTTCACCAAATCATTTGTATACTGGACAGAGAGGATGCAGTCCTTCTCTTACTTACCACCTTACTGTAACTTCTGAGAGATAGATGTAATCACAAGCACAAAATACAGTTAACAGTGAGTGACTGTCTTGTCCGTTGGCTGCAGAGCAGGTGACAGCACAGACTGGGGTAACAGACTGGGGTCCTTTTTCAGCTGAAAAGACTTCTAGAATTGAACTATCCAGCATAAGGTATTGCAATGTTGCACAAAACAACAACATTGTATGTAATTTCTCAAGCAATAGGTGAGGCAGAGCAAGTACTTCTCTGTGGTCTGTATCATACTCTCCCTCATGAAAATTAATAATTACTGAAACTTTGGTAACTGTTACAGCATTCCCAACTGGTTATCCCACTGCAGATCATTAACCAACAGCTGTTCAGTGTTACCTTGTTCACTTCAGGAGCCAGAATTTCAATCTTCCTCAGACGCTGAAATGCATCATAATCTGTTTCTCCAAACAGCCTGATGGGCTCACCTCTCTCCCGTAACCTCCTGATAACCTGAAAAGGACCAAAGCACTCTCTTCTGCAACCTTGTAAAGGAAGCAAAATAAAATTCAGAAGGATGGATGTACGTACTTTGCTTAATGTAACAGGCTGAGGTGGGCTGGAGAGGAAGTAGTAGTATTTTAAGCAGCAGAAAAATGTTCCAGACACTTTAGAATCTTAAATATACAATTCCCACAGCATTTCAGTGAAAGGTCATTCTAAGTGTTACCCATCTAAATTGTGCATAAACCCCAAGCTGCTTGGTACAATCTAACTCCCTCCTGCTGAGACTTGTTTCAACAAACACACAAAAATCATCCCTACTGTAGTGTAAAAAACAGTTTTCAAAATTACAAAGGAACATGATAATCTCACTCACTTTTTTAGGGCAATAAAAACACTCCCCAACTAGGCTGCAGGTTACCCTGCCAGCTGCAAGGCTGGCTTGCAGAAAATTCTCATCCTTAATCATTTGGCAAGTATTAAGTCACACAATGTTAACGTAAGCATTACTTTAAAACTAGATACAGCAGAGGTGTAATATCCTCCGTAGGTGATTTGCAAAGTCATGGGCAGAGCCAAACAATAAATTTTATTCTCCCAATTCCCTACCTCATACATTGCTTCTGAATGAGTTTATAGTTGCCATTACTCATGCATTTTACCACGAAACAGGCTTATTGCTATAGGAATCATCAGTCAACAGTCTGGAGATCAAGACAAAGGTTTACACTTCCTTTCATGCCACCACTTCATTACACCAACAGACAGGCTGAAAAACAACTAAATTAACTGGCATATTAATTTGTTTATTCAGCTCAAGTGTCTTTCTGTACATTGGCAAGAATTTGACTTGGCAATTATCACTAAGCTGGACTGGACACAGTGCCGGCACAGCAATACGCAACAGACAACCACAACACGCACCTAAGATCACCAGTAGCAACGAGACAGCGCATGTTACACAGGACACACTGCCCAAACCTCAAACATGGAACCAACTGCCTACACTGTTCTTTCATATACCCCAGTAAAAAACAGCACCTTACAAAGTTAAGGGGATACATGACATCCTTGGCTGATCCCCGCTGTGAATTTCAGTATTTCCAAGATTACAGTTTTTCTGTCCTCCTGAACTTCCTGCTTCTCTTCTGCTTAGGGTACAGACCTGCTTGTGAACTCATTCACACAGATATTTTTATCCTTAGAAAGGACAAACAATACACCAGGTGCTCTAGCTTCAGAGTTGTTGGTTTTTTCTAGAAATCAAGATGAAATGCCAAAATATAGTTTCTGAACTTGGGAGCAGGCCAATGAGCTACAAAGAAAAGATGACTTCTAGAGAAAAACACATCACACCACCTCCAGTATTACCCAAGGATAATACGGATATTCAGGGTACTGTACTAACAGGTCTGAAAGAGCTATAAAACATGGCGCATCTGTGCAAATCCATATGAGAAAGAGGCTCTGCCCATCTGTAGCTCTCTGAGATTTCAACTGGACTGCAGATCCTTGATGAGCAAAGATGATCACTGTTGACTGTAAAAATGGAGGCAGCTTTTTTTTATGCAAAACGCCACAAAAATTGCTCTTTGCTAGAAAGCAGCCCTCCTCAGAAATTTCAGATGCCTTTGCTGGAGACCTAAGCAGCCTATTTATGATGACTGGTTTTACCTCCTGTCTGGAAAGGGTCATTGGTAACTTTTCTTCAGCCAGTTCGAGTTCCAGCACTGGATTTGATGAAGTCATTGGCTTCTCCTCCTCCTCTTGTTCCTGCACCTACATTCAACAGACAGTTACTAATGTGCTGATGGAAACAAGCCCGGACACTGATAGTAATGCGAAGATACAGAAACTCTAGGACACAGGTTGTAATATATCATCTCTTAGCTTTGTAGTTTTTATCTTCTGTATTTCACAGACAACAAAGTTTTAAAAAGTACCAGTATGTAACTAACAGTTCTGCATGTGGCAGGAAGCATTTCCATAGCAAATGCAAGGGACAATTGCTACAGCTTGGCAATCACTTTAGCAGGCAGATGTCAGCACTGGTGCGCAAAACACCTCTACCTGTTGATTCCTGCCACTGCTCTACCTTTCTACCCATGCAAAAGCATCTGCGCCACTAAATGATGAACCAGATGGGGACTTGATTCAAATTGAAGACAGCAAACACAAGAAAGGTCCTCTTTCCCCACTTAACCTCCTCATCCAGCTCATCAGGTGTAGCACATGCATGGACACAAGGGGAAAAATGAAAAACCAAGGGCAGAGAGAAAGTAGGGCCACTTCTTTTGATGACAGGGTCAGCTTAAAATGTTTATTACCTACAGCTTTAGTGAACTTAGTACCATTAGCAGAGATCTGTGGCCCCTACTGGGTTTTGAGTGGAGCTTGTTTAAGGTAACACATCTTCCTAACAAGCTCGCCATAGTTTCTTGTAGACTAACAAAAAAAAGATGACACATACAACTCCTCAAACAGGTAGGATCTCATTAACAACTCCTCTTAGACTAAAAGAAGGTCCCTGAATCAAATTGAGCTTTCCTTCTCCATTACTATTTTAATAACACAAACAACTCTTTGATCAGTGTAACATGGAGACAGCAGACATGTATCTACAGTTCCCTTCATAAGCTCAAATTTGACACTTCTGACAGCATGAGCAGATTTCTGTCACTAATATTCTTATGATCAGGAAGCACGTGAGTACTCACTCTCACCTTTTGTTCCTAGATTCCTTATTAGAATTTATTTCCTTTCCACTCAGTCCCTGCAGCACCCTGGCCACAGACAGTACACTGTCACTTCCAGTGTCTACTCAGATTAGTACATTCATCAGATGCATCAGGCAGATTTTTTAAAAAAAGCTTTTCTATCCTTTCAGGCTAATGTGCCAGTCTCCATTCCGGTGTGGGTATGACTCCCCACGGATGTAGGGATCCACCCTTGTGGCTCCAAGGCTCATGTAAATGGCTCAGGATTCAGCCACTAATCTGTATTCACTGCTAAACTGGCCAACAGAGACATCAGTCTTGTAACCACAAGTGTTCAGAAGGAGCAAAGGAAGGACAATCACATCAATGCTCAACACATAAAGGGATGGGCAAAACAAAACTGCCATTGACTCAGGAAAGGGGAAATTGACAGGGAACAGAAAATATGGAAAAACTGTGTAAAAAAATTTATATAAAAAAAGAGATATACTTCCATGACAGACAGAACGATACATACAAATTTCAACTTACAAACATTATTGAAATCATAAAGAGACAGCAGCACTGAAGGAAAACATTTGATCCGTTTTGTCAGCTGGACTCCATGTTACAAGCAGTGTCTTTACCACAGTTATTTTGTGCTTTCTTTTTCAAGCAAGTCAAATTATAACAACTTACTAAGGCTAAGCAGAGCAAGAACACACCTGAATTGAAAAAGAAATCAGGCTATATTCTACATTTTATTAATACATTAAAGATCAAATGCAGAAATCTGAGAGGCTCTAAAAAGACACTAAATTTGAAGAAGCAACTTATTTTAAAACCATTTTTAGGGTTACATTTCAAATCAAAGCTGCAGCAGCTCAAATATCAGCATTTTAATTGCTGCACTGGGTTCTGAAGAATTCCAGCTGGTGCTCAAGAAAGCATCACGTAGCCACTGCCATTCAAAAGGGCAACTGGATTCACAGAACACTTTCTCAAGTCCACGTGCAATCATTTTGGCAATGGTGTCCAGATATTCCACAAACAGATCAAGGTTTCAGAATAAGTGACTAAGTGGGTGAAGTTCAACTGAAAACAAAGCTCTATTTGTACAAACAAGATTCCAGAGGGCTATGTCTTTCCAGAGGGAAAGCCCACCCCCTCCCACACACGAAGCGTCAGGCAGGCAGGCAGACGCACACGCTCATAAAAGAAAACACATTCTTTTCCATTTCAGTAAGCTACGGCCCTGACACTGTTAGAAGGCAGGTAGAGCCTTCCAGATCACTCATTTGTTGCAAAATGCACCCTCAGTAAACAACCAATTGTTACCTAATATTTTGCCAGCAACAAAACAAATGCTGCTGTTGTACTCTGTCAATGCTGGATGGTTGCTAGCCAGAATTCAAATAGAAGTTAGTAGATTTTTTTTTTAATGTGCATTCACTCTACACTGCTTTCTTTTGAATGTTTTGACAAGACCGTGACAATTATCTGAATGGATTAAATTATCCAAACGTGTCCATTTTATCCTAATAAGGGTAAAGGTGGCTATATCCAACCCAGTGTTCATGCCTAACAGCACAATTTAAAAAGAAAGGAAAACAAGCTTTGATCCCAAGCCACTTCATGCTTTCCACAAAAATAAATAAATAAAAATAAAAGCCAAAGCATCACACAAACTTAAGTAGCTATATATCATGCATATCTTTTCCTGCATTGAAAATGGTTTTGGAAACTCATACCTCTCCAGGTGGCTTCTCATTTACAGGCTAATGTATAACATTAACAGATTGAACAAAGAACAACAATTATCATTAACAACATTTATACTGTTGGTAATAAAATGCAGACTTCAAAAGCAAACACAAATTTCTGGAAGAACAGTTACCATACCTTGTAGCCGCATCTCTGAAAGTAGGCTTCCTCTTCTTTTTTAGCCAAGTCACTGCGTTTGAAATATTTCTTATTTCCCTGAAAGACATGAAAACTGTTAACAGCTTACAGTTCTTACAGTTTTGCATTTGTGGGGAAAAAGGACTCAAACGCTTCCTTAACTGACTCAGTGAATGCCACTACATCCTTTCAGAGAGAAGGTACAGTATCATGTAAAGGGAACTGGTTGGAAGTACCTCTGGAAATCAGCAATACACAGTGACTTTGCAGTTCCTGTGTATCAGAACACTTCTAAGTACAAAAAAACCCCACAACCCCACACATTCTCAGTTGTGTAGGATCATGGTACTCAGCAGTGTGAAGCTCCATTTAAGATGTGCACAACAAGGCCCAGTACAGGAAAGCTGTTCAAGTAAGTTATTAAAAACACCATTGTTTCACACTGAACCAAGAAGATGGGAGAAATCATCTCTGTGCTTTATTTTGTAAGCTTGTTTGGTGCATCTACCTAGGAATATGTCTGGTTAAACCTCCCAAACACACAATAGCTGTCAACTGTGGTAGACTTGAGGCATTTCCCTTGATTAATAAGGAAGAAGCTGTTTAAGTTAAGAGCAGTTCTCCTCTTCCCTTTGTTTTGGTGGAGCCACATCTGAAGTACTGTGTACAGTTCTACGCTCGTCTGATCAAAAGAGACAGAAAACTACTAAAGACAGTCCAGCAGAGGGCAATGAAGACGACTAGGGGACTGGAGCATCTTTCCTGCAAGGAAATGTTGCAGGCTGGGACTAAAGACGACTGAAAGAACTTATCCACGTCTATAAATACCCTAAAGGTGACTGTACGGAGGATGATGCCAGACTGTTTTCAGCTGCACCAAGGCACAGGACAAGGGGTAATGGGCACAAGCTGAAACACAGCAATCATTTAGATACAAGGACAAAAACTCTTTACTCCGTAGGTGACAAAGCCCTGGGACAGGCTGCCAAGAGAGATTGTGGAGTCGTCTCCTTTGGCGATACTCAAACCCTGCCTGGATGCAGCCCTGTGCAATGTGCTCTAGACATTTTTGATTTAGCAGGGGAGTTAAGACTACACGATCTCTAGACAACCATTCCAACTCTGTCAGTTCTGTTACTCTTATTACTTAGCCTGCCTCACATAGCTACAACAGCCTAAAAACCACAGGTCACTACTTCAACCGGGAATACCAAAACCAATGAGCTCAGACACCCATGAAAGCTCAATGCTCTACTGTAGGTGTTTTTAGCTAACAGACTCAGCACACGCATAGTCTCCCTCATGAAATACGAAAATACCTACACTAAGGCGGGGTGTCACTACACCAGCTACCCCAAAGGGGAAATGTTCACAGCAAGGACCTGAGGCCCTGACCAATACTGGGCCGCTCCTGCTCCTCTTCCCCAAACTCCATCCTGAGTCGCCCCTGACCTTCCCAATCCTCATCCTGGGCAGGTCCAGATCCCCTCATCTAAGCTCCTGTCACAGGACGCTTCTTCTCCCCTCCTCGGGGAAGGCCTCGGCCTCACCGCCACCCCGAGTCTCCACCGTAGGCCACCGGCGTCGCTAGCCCTCCACTCAGGACCGCTCCCGGCCTCCATAGTAGCCACCCTCACCTCCACAAGCTGCTTCTCCTCCAGCTGCTGCCGCTTCCGGCTGATCTCTCGCTTCAGGATATCCATGGCGACCCCACCGTAGCCGTTGCCGCCGCCGGAAATAGCGGAGCAAATCAACAACGTCACTTCCCGGAGGCCTCACAGCAGGGCCTCGCGTACGCGCACAGTGACGCCTCGTGGCGTGTGGGCGCGTGGGGTTGATGATGGGGACAGCGTTTGTGACGGGGTGTGACAGCGGGACTGTACCCCGGCACATGTGAGGGCTTAGTGGCCCTGGGGAAATCAGAACATTTCACAGTCTCCAGAATCCTCTCAGGTGGCACTGCACCAGTGAACAGTGTAGTAATTAATTGCAGGGTGCTGGCAAGTGCTCTGCTTTTTCCCCAGCTGCTGGGGTTAAAACTCACCCAAGACATGAAAGGTTTGTGCTCCTATTCCTCTGTGCTGTCAGTGCACCTGAAACAGCGTTTTGGGATTTAAGTGTGATGCAGGGTTCCTGCTTCTTTCAGGCCTAGAGGACTGACAGAGCTGGTAGGGACTGAGCTCCTAAGTATGTATATCCTGAAAGTCTTTGTCACCAGGCACATGGCATAAGATGAACTCTCAAGTTTTGCTTAATTACCTGATTTTGTCTGGCATTTTCCATCCTGTGTCTTATAAGAAGAAGTCCAGAAAGAAGTCCAAGTAGTTCAGGAAATTCTTTTAACAATGAGTAAAACAGTGAATTGTCATTAAGTTTGGGTTCACGAGGGCTAAAATTTCATTGGAAATGAAGGCAACTGAACAGCGAAGGGTGAAAGTTAACTGCTTAGGAGGATCTGGCTGGTGGCAACATCTCCAGCAACTCCAGCCTCATGATACAGAGCACAGCTGCTTCTGCCTCCTTAGTTCCTCACAGATATTTTTTTCACCTTTAGGTCTTCCCTGATTTTTTCTTTGCCTTCCCCTGTTGTAAACTTAATTGCTTCAGTAGCTGTTTTGGAAGGCTGTAACCACAGCTGGCTTTTCACCAGTGTTGGATATTCCAAGCCGTGCACTGTGGTGAAGATGGCCCATGGCTTCAAGAGTTTTGTTTAAACTCATGCTGGCAGGGTATGGATTTAGAAGCCATGGCCTGCTTCACCTCAGATTTGGATGCAATCGCTGTGCAATGAGGAAGTATGAACAGTCCTACACATTTTTGTAGTTCTTCATAAAGGAAATTATTTCACATCTGATGACTAAGGATCCAAGAAAGTCTCAGAACAGAAGCCTAGTGGGATGCCCACACTTGGGTAAGAGATAAAGCAGGAGAATACTCTGTAGTGGAATTTATGGCAAACAAGTCCTGGTGACTGTGTCTGAGTGCCAGCTTCCCCTCCCACAATTAACTGTAGTGTAGCCTAACCTTAGAACTTGCTTCATTTCCTGCTCTGGTTTGACCTTATATCTCACAGACAGTAGATGATGAAGGACAAAAACATTCACTCACACAGTATTCACAAAGAATGTGAATACTGTGAGGTGACACCTGGATCAAAGATCTACTCATTTATAAAAATCAAAACAAACCAAGAAAGGGGCAAGGAGGGCTACCACAAACAAGGAAAGCAGCTGAACAGTCTATGTTGGTAAAACAGCTTTGGCTAGGATTGTGCCTCTAAAAGGTATTTAAAAGTTCACTAATTATGACACAACCTTCAATGATTGTTTTGGTGCCCTTCTATCCCATATTCCTGATTCTGTGCTTTCCTGCCTCCAAATCGAAGCACCCTTTCATGTAAATCCACTCTGTCATCAAGACAGCCATCTTGTCCTGTGGGAGAAGTGACAATCTACGAAGTACAACATCCCCCAAAAGAGTTGCTGTATGTATGCAAATATGTATATATACATATATATGTATATATATATATATGTTGGCTACAGTTTTCTGAGGATCCCTGAACAAGGATGGGGGGAAAAAATATTTGGTGTCATACATCTCGAGATTTCTCTTTTTGAAAATCTTCTAATGTGTAAAAATCACAGAATCACAGAATAAACATGGTTGGAAAGGATCTCCTAGATCACAGAGTCTAACCATACCCACACTAACAATAAATCTAAATACGTGAGAGATTGAAAAACACAAAATCACCTCCTCCATGCCTGCCACTATAGCCTGTCACCAAGCACTGTGTCTACATGTTTCTTAAATACCTCCAGCGATGGTGACTCAACCACCTCCCTGGAAAGGCTGTGCCAGTGCCTCACCACTCTTTCTGTAAAGAATTGTTCCTAATATTCAATCTAAACCTCCCTCAACTTCAGACCATTGTCCCTGGTTCTGCCGGCAGTCACCAAGGAGACGAGGACAACACCCACCCCTCCATAACCTCCCTTCAGGTAGCTGTAGAGGGCAGTGAGGTCCTCCCTCAGCCTACTCTCCAAACTAAGCCTGATCAGCTCCCTCAGCCTCTTCTCATATGGCTTGTTCTATAAACCCCTCATGAGATTGGTAGCTCTCCTCTGAACATACTCCAGCAGTTCACTGTCTTTCCTGTACTGAGGAGCCCAGAAGTGGACACAGTACTCAAGATGAGGCCTCACAAGGGCCTAGTACAAGGGCACAGTAACTTCCCTTCTCCTGATGACCACACTATTCCTGACACAAGCCAGGATCCTGTTTGCCTTGGCCACCTGGGCACACTGCTGTTTCATATGAAGCTGGCTGTTTACCAGCAGCCCAGGTCCTTTTCTGCTGGGCAGCTTTTGAGCCACTCAATAAAGATATTAAACAAGACTGTCCCCAAAACTGAGCCCTGAGGGACACCGCTTGTGACCGGCTACCAGCTAGATTTCACCCCATGAATCACTCCCTGTGAATGGCCAGCTGGGCAGTTTTTAACTCAGTGAAAAGTTCATTTCTCTCTACCATGATTCGCTAGTTTCTCCAGAAGAATGTTGTGGGAGACTGTGTCAAAAGCCTTCCCAAAGTCCAAGCAGACAACATTGGCAGCCTTCCCCCCATCCAAAAGGAGAGTCACATGGTCATAGAAAGAGAGAAGTGGTGGTACCTTCTTTGTTTTTCATTGACGGCTATGAGGAGATCCACTCCAGGTTGCTCTCTGATTTCCAGGATGGCAAATCTGTTTGACTCCTTTTTTCCCCAGGGTCAGGGCAACGTTTTCTGAGAAATGAATGGTTGAGATGGTCGGGTCAGGTCTGGCTGGACTTTGTTCAAAGCTTCTCTGGTTTTCAGAACATCTTCCTGGGGGTACATCTATGCTGGCAATTCATTACAATCCCTGCCTGCTTCATTGCAGACCTCATCCTTTGACTGTCTTCATTTACACACATTGCAAAAGGAGAGGGTATCTGGGTACCTGTAGGGTATCTGTGGCACCACTGGCTGAACAAACTCATGGCTCACATGAAAGCTGCAGTGAGCTCTGCTCCTTAGACCATGCAACAGAAACCACTCCTCCACACCACAGGAAACTTTCTCTGAGTCTCTTGTTCTCAGGAGCCCTTAGACTGTGGAAACTACTTAGCAGTGTTATGAAAGTGGACAATTCCTTCCTTGTGCAGTCCCTCATCCATGCAGTGAACCTTCTGATGACATTGCTGCACAAGATACTTTTAAAGCATGAAATGGGTGCTTTTCCAAGCTATATTTCAAACTACTAATTCATCATATATTGCATTACTCTACTTACTAGAGTCAATTGGATCACTGTTATGAAATCTTAGCTTGACTACTTGTTTTCTACTGCTCCTGTTTTGCTTTTCAGGGCATTATTGCTGTTTTGGTACCACAATGGCTGCATATTTCTGTCTCACATGTGATTAATAAGTGTTGTTTGCTGTCAGGGCTGTAGCCAGGTCATTAAGCTCTCCCAAAACCACTTGCAGTGTCTTGAGAACTCACTGTAACTGAGCTTGGGGCTGGAAGCAATAGTGTTACCTGTGTTTTTCTGGACCCAGGTTTCTGTAGACCTTTGGAACAACCCACAGAGTTATCACAAAGCTGCTTTGAAGTAATTCACAACATTCCATATGAAATCCAGACTGAAAAGGGAAATCTAGTACTTAATATCTTGGACTATTCATAAGAACATTGTAAGTAATAAAAATACAAGCTTAAAATATACACTAGGTGTTTCATTCTAACTTCTTGACTATTAAGTGATTGCTCAGCTTTATCTGCCACAAGCCAACTGTCAATTTACAGGAAGATTATGGAAGGTAGCTCAGAAATACATCGTTTCACTCAGACAACCCAGATGTCATCTATTTGCCAAAGTGGGAAAGCTGATACAAATGATTTTGTTTTCACTGTGTTGTGGTACTCGTTTTATATTTAGCTGTTTTCAGGTTGCATCCAATATTTTATAGGTATCCAGTTTCGCTTCTCTGTTTGATATTAAGCCCCGGCTCAGGTAGCATATGCTTCCTCTTGCACACAGCACTCAGCCTTACAGCTGAGCAAGACTGCAGAAGTATTCATTTCAAGTAACACCAGGCACAGATCACTCTGGGAAACCTTTTTTTTCCAGATAGGTAGGTTGTTCCTCTTAATCATCTTCAAAATGCTGTAACAAAAAAGGCATTTGATAAAATTGCCTTTATACCATGACTGTGTCTGCTCCTGGCAAAGGGAGCTCCACATCCAGTCTCACTTTTCTTCATCTATTAAAGTAGTCCTTTTTGGAAGGGATTAACCCATCCAATTCGCCATTCTTTGCCCTTACATTTACTTTGTTTGCAGATATCTCTAACTTGTCAAGTCAACAGGTCACGTTTGCACGCGTGATAATTTGTTCTAAGCAGGCATGGTGCTGCTAAGGTTTGCAAATTGCACTTCCCTACTATTCATAGAATCATAGAACAGTTTGGATTGGAAAGGACCATAAAGATCATCTAGTTCCAGCTCCCCCTGCCATGGGCAGGGAGACCTCCCACTAGACCAGGTTGCCCAGAGCCCCATCCAACCTGGCCTTGAACATGTCCAGAGGGAGCAGCCACAACTTCCTTAGGCAACCTGTTCCAGTGCCTCAGCACCCTCAGAGTGAGGAATTGCTTCCTAAGATGTAATCTGAACCTACTCTCCTTCATTTTAAAACCACTACCCCTCATCCTATTACTGCACTCCCTGATAAAAAGTACTTACCATCTTTCCTGTCAGCCCCCTCTAATTCTTGCACTGAGTACATGCCTGCCACATCCATTTGGTGAATTTAAGCCACTCATCCTAGGCTTGCTATCTATTTACCTTTCAGAACAGCCTAAACTGTAGCACACAATCTTCAGGAGGTCACAAACCAAGAAACACTAAGCTAGAGGGAAGATCAAGGGAGAAGCAGGGGGCAGCATTCCACCATGGGTATCCAAAAAGAACTAACAAAGTCAAGAAGAGCTCACAGGTGAGGAATGGCAGAAGTAAGTTAGCATTTTAACGTACAGAAGGTTTCAAAAGGGTCTGACAACCAGGCATCACTAGAGGTAAAACAAGCAAGTAGCCTTTGAATTTGGTTTGGTTTGCTTTCTAAAGTCTCTCTTGATGAGTTTATGTGGTATGTTAGTTCCTGTCTGCTGGAACAGACCTTGGTACCGCACCACTAAAACACCAAGGAAAGATGTAACATCCACATGGGTGGTACTGGCTGGTAAGGTCAATGTGGCTTTTTGAAACTTGTTTAAATTATAATTATCCTCTGGTTTTGATAAAGGAATATTCAAGTGAATTGTTTAGGTTATCTAAAGGATGGATGGGTCAAATCATATCCCAGCAGCTTTATTATTAGTGAAACTGAGGTGGTGTAAAAACTTTCATTATCATTTCTAAAAAGCTTTATATTTGCAAACAGCTAGTGATTGTCAAACAGACTGGTACAATAGGTACCTGAGGAAAATTTTGCTATTTTAGGAAACAGTACTGGTAAGTCAGCTTGTGATACCATGTCATTAGTTCCCCGAGTGAATCAGTTCCAAGATGTCACTAGGGAGATGGTGCTCTTTTGACAGCAGCAGCCATTGGTGACTTAATTCTAAACAGCTCGAAGGAAAATTATCATGCTGCTTGAATTTGTGTGTTGATATTCCTGTAGATGTTCTTTGTATCATTTTCACAGCATAGTGCAAATGACATTAAGTGGGGATAAAAGTTTCAGCATCACTCTGCACTACAGGTATCCTAGCAGAAAACTTTCCAGGAAAGGTGCAGTAACAGGACTAATCACTACAAATACAGAGTGGTTTGCCAAATTCCATGCACTGAATTTTAGATCCAGACAACAGTCTCCTCAGCATTCCTCAAACCAAAGTCTATACTTCACAACCCTTGTTTTTGAGACATTTTAGCTGTATTCAAGTTATGGGTGACCAAACAACACAGATCCTTCCAAATAGATCTTGCTCATAAAAACATCTATTTTTCTTATATTTCTATGTGTACATAAGAAAATGGTTGAGCATAAAGTATTGTGCTTCTGAATTCATTACCTTCTATTAAACCCAGGAAAGAAATCTCTCAAAGTTGTTACTAAATGACCACACTTCTGGGCTGTCCGTTTGATCCCTGCAGGACATGACTGTCTCAGAGAAAATACCCATTCAGGTGCATTGGCTGCCTCAGGAGACAGATCAAGAACTGAATGGGTGATGGAGTCTTCATCTCTGAGGGTAAATCCAGGGGGGTGCCACATTAATGAAAATACTGTTCCATGGATCTTCCTGCAGAATAAAAGCATTGTTTTCAGATGTTGTCAGGCTCCAGCCTGACACAGATATTAAATTCATATAATCAGTCTTTAAAAAGTGCATGCGCGAGTAGAATTTAAACTACATTGTGCCTTACAATGAAATTTATTTTTTTTAGAACCAAAATGCAGGCAGGTGGCTATGAATGTGTTTTAAGCCATTTCTCCAGCCTGAAATGTAAGTACTGTTTGAAAACATTTGGGGAAATAGAGTGACTTAGTAGGAGCCACAGCAACTTTTCATGAATTTATTTTAGCTTGCATCAGTATTCTGAGCTACAAGGATTATAATTTAGTAGAGAGAGTCTCATTGGGAAAGGGGATTGAAGGCATCGAGGCAGCAGCCCTGTGAGTTGTCAGGGATGCTAATATAGCCACAGCAGAAGTTTAGAGAGCAGATCAGAGCAGCTGGGTGGGCTGATAGAGAGGATCAGGGGAGCCCAGAAGAGCAGTAAGAGGATCCAAATAAGTGGATTAGTAGCATACCAAAGCACACATTACTTTTAGTTTTCAAACTCCCATTGATTTTACTGCAAGTGCATTTACTAGTGTGTGGCAGGAGAAATAGAAGAGGATCAATGCAGAACTGAGACACAAGAGAGAATCTCCCTGTGGCAAGCTGGTTGCAGCAAGAAGGATGGGCTGGGGAAGCACAGCACAATGTACCCATATCTGTCTCCGTCAGGACTTAAAGGAGGGTGGCTGTAGTCGGGACTTCTTGATCTCACAGCTTCAAGGAGCTATCTAACATTGCTAAATACCACTGCTCCTGCAGCCAGTTCTGCATTCACTTTCCACCCATAGCTCTGGTGACTGGTTACTTGGCTGCACTGGGACTGAAGCAAACTGACACAAAAATGTAGCTATTACAAAGCATGACCTTCCTTGAATGGTTAGGCCACAGACTTTGGGATGTATGATTGGAAAGCTGCACACTGGAAAAGAACCTGGCAGTATTGGTTGATAGTCACATGAATATGAGCCAGGTGTGTGCCCAATAGGCCAAGAAAGCCAATCGCATTCTGGCCTGCATCAGAAATAGTGTGGCTAGCAGGACTAGATAAGTGAACATCCTCCTGTACTCAACACTGATGAGGCCACATCTCAAATATTGTGTTCAGTTCTGTGCCTCTCACTACAAGAAGGACATAAGAGTGCTGAAGCAGGTTCGGAGAAGAGCAACAAGCCTTGTGAAGGGTCTGGAGAACAGATTTCATGAGGAGTGGCTGCAGGAGTTGCAGCTGTTTAGTCTGAAGAAACAGAGGCTGAGGGGAAACCCTATAAATCTCTACACCTACCTGAATGGAGGTTGGAGTGAGGAAGGGGACAGCCTCTTCCCACTTGTGGCAAGTGTTTGGACCAGAGGAAAATGGCTGCAAAGAGCGCCAGGGGAAGTTTACGCTGGATGTTAGGAATAATTTCTTCACTGAGAGGGTCATTGGGCATTGGAACAAGCTGTCCAAGGTAGTGGTGGAGTCATCATCTCTGGAGGTATTTAAATGATGTGTGGACTTGGTGAATAGGATATGGTTTAATGGTGACCTGGCAATGCTGGGTCAAAGGTGTGACTTGATGATCTTAAAATTGTTTTCCAACCAAAGAAATGCTGTGATTGTGACTCACTGGGCTGCTGGGCTCTGAGCTTGCTGCAATTTGTGCCTATAGTGTTCCTCAGGAATGTGACCACTTACCCTAGCTGTGCTCGGGCTCTCATGATTAACATCAACTCCTGAACTACTTAAAGCTCAAACATGTCCTTTTCTGGAATGCCAGCCTGGCTTTACAATTCATCTCTTCAGACAGAGGTGTTAGCAATGCAAAGCCACATCCAGATTAAAATTGCTATGCACTATTATTACTCTTTATATACCACAAACCTAAAGCCATAGACAAAATAAATACCCCTTCTCACATTGTCCTCACTTTCCTTGAAGCACCTCAGGTTGTATGTAGGATACAAGGCAAAATTTGTGCAGTCCACGATTTCTTCATGTTGCAGGGCAGCACAGGACATGCCTGTGCGTGAGCAGACACTTTTATTCTTCTACATTAGCTTTCATAGCGATGTGGTTGAGATTCTTTCTCCTTTATGCTCCAACCACATCTGCTTCATAGGCAAGCTTAGTCTCCCAACCCACTCTTCCTAGGATTCAAATCCAAAAACTGGTTTGTCCTAAGGAGGAGTTAGTACCTTAACATCCAGTTATTCTACAGGTACTACAGGTATTTGATCATAGCAGGTGACCATCAAACTTTGACTCTTAGACTTTACTGCCCTTTTTTGCAGTCTTAGTCCAAGCTACAGATAAAATGAGGGGAAGAACAGCCCAGCCTTACAGTCAAAATGGGATCTGTACTCTGAAACAGGAGTATACAAAGGAGTTTTAACTGCACACACAAAGAACACTTTGTACGTAGATTCAGTTAACTTCTTTATTGCTGAAACATTTCTGGAATGTTTTGGTCTCCCTGAGCTGGCAAACAGATTAAAACATTGGTCTGTCCTGTAGCGGTTTTTATATGAGAAAGATTGGCAAGCAACAGAAGGATAAGAAGCCATTTCAAAATAGTGTCTTGAAGGAAAAAATGAGTAAGGACAGAGACATAAGATGTCAAGAACTCTTGACTGAAATGGTAAAGAAAGGACTTGAGGTGGAATCCGAAAACAAGTTATACGGCCCTCCAGTGCTTCAGACTTCTTCAGAACATCCAGAAACCTGACTCTGATGACGTTGCACGTACCAACTAGAAAGTCTCCTGAAAGGGAAGGCTTGTAGCCAGACGGCACAGCATCAGTGTGACCAACTGTCCGGTTGGGAGTTGCCTATGTGTTTTGTATAAGCACAGAAACGTCATTGGCAACCTGTAAAGAAAAAATACCACCACAGTTTAAAATCCTCTATGTAATTGATTATATTGACTAACCAAATCAGCTGACCTATGAAAACGTCACCTATGCACCTCCTGATTTCCAGTTTACCTCTAACACTGTACTGAGCTTCTTCAGGCTCCAAGACAAGTAGCTATCATGCCTATCTGATAGTCATATATCAGTGTGACAGTCAACAGCCTCTTCCTTCTTCACCCAGCCTCACATGGATTCCTTGATGTTAGACTTGACACTATGGGGTTCAGTTTTGGGCACCTCAATACACAAAAGACATTGAGGTGCTGGAGAATGTCCAAAGAACAGTGACGAGATTGGAGAGAGGTCTGGAGAATAAGCCTTATGAGGAGCACCTGAGGGAGATGGGACTGTTTAGTCTGAAGAAAAAGAAGCTGATGGGGGGAGATCTTATTGCCATCTATAATTACTGAAAGGAGGTTGTAAACATGTGGGGGTTGGTCTCTTCCTCACAAGTAACAACTGAGACAACAAGACAAAATAGCCTCAAGTTGCACCAGGGCAAGTTTAGATTGAACATTAAGAAAAACATCTTCATGGAAAGGGTCATCAGGCCTTGGAACAGGCTGCCCAGGGAGGGGGTTGAATCACCATCCCTGGATATGTTTAAAAGTCGTGGAGATCTGGAGCTTAGGGATATGGTTTAGCAGTGAGCTTGGTACAGTTGGGTTAATGGTTGGTCTCAACAATCTTGAAGGTCTTTTCCAACCTAAACAATTCTATGATTCTATCACATAGAAACTCTGATCAAATCATCATGTTTGCAAGACTTCTTTCCAGTGCAATTTTTCCAGCTGAAAAGCTGAAAGAGCAATTAGTACCTCCATATAATTCTCCTCAGCTCTAGGATTCTTCAGTCTCCTTTGTCCCACACCATTCTACTGAGAAATAACCAGAATATTGTAATTAACTAGACATGCCTGGAAGCCTGGAAGCAAAAAGTCTGGGACATAGTGATATAACGAGCACTGCTGCTGTTAATGCTGAATTATTAGATTAATATATTTAATTGCTTAGCTCATGACATGGCATCTGAAATAAAAAAAAAAAAAAGAAAGCAGCATTTTGCACACCAGAAAATCACTGGGAAAATGAGTATCAGAAAGGGAGGGAATATTTTGAAAGTAACTTGCAGCACAGTAAAATGGTAACTAGTCAGAGATAGTCACACTGACTTGGGAGTATGTTGCAAGAAAAAGCCCTTATTTAGCTGTCTAATTTCATGGCATTTTGTGCAACACTACACTCAGTTAATGGTTGGACTGAGGAAATACTTTGTGACTATTAGAAGCATTCACAAAATGTTCTGAATTTTCTGTATTTTCACTAGGGAAAAAAAAAAGTAACTGTGTTTTTTTCATACATCATAATGATCTGATAGTGAAACTTTAACCAAAACAGAAGATTAAATTGAAAGCTAACTGCCCCTTTGAGCTGGGGCAGTTTATGTAAGACCCTTGGCTGACACAACCATGCAGCCGGCGATTCTCTAGGGTATTCCAAGACAGCCATTCTCATAGGAGAAAGACAACTTTAATCTCTGGGTTTCTCCAGTTGGAACAATGCAATGGTGGCCCATGATGCAGATAGGCCAAACAACACTGTAGGATACGTGACCCAAAATGCCCTGTGTCAGGCCCACAACCTCCTCTACATGGGAACCTTCAAGTTCTTGTAGTAGTTTTTTCTAAGTCATGACTGAGGAAACATGGAAAGTTTGGTTTTCAGCTACTGGATCTTCCTACCTGTTGTGTATATAACTAGAATAGCTTCTAATTGTTCTTTCACTTTTTTTGCAGGTGAAGTAGGAGGACCAGGGTGTAGGTGTCCAAACTGGCTAATGAAAATCATGCTATTTACTTAACTAACTAAACATAATGGGGTTTGCTAACATGATCAGGCTTGTTGTCCTCATATGAAAGAATGAAACTAATTTACAAGTACACAAATGGAAAAGAGGATGAGCTGCCACTCATGAAATATTACTTCAGACTGCAGTGTTCAGACTGAAACATCACCTCAAATCCCAAGTGTCCTTTTAAGTAAAAAATCCAACAGAGAGGGGGAAGCAATAAAAAGAAGAGCAGCTGGTAATACACTGCCATCACTTTTTCCAAAATTATACCCCAAAACGATTCACAAAAGTGAATAACGAAGGAAAACAAGACAAGACCCTTTTATTTCTGTAGCACATTCCTTTGGCAACTGCAGGATAAAAAACTCATCATGTGAGTTGAACAGTAAATGAAGGCCTTATGCTTTATAAAAATTCTCCTATTGTCCCAGGAAGGATGAGAGTCAAATACAACAGTTTCAGCAACACTCTAAGTCTTATAAATGGAGTTAGGAATCAGAAGACTGTTGATGGGGGGAGATAAAGTATAAAAAATTTGGGCACGTTGCTGTTGTTTCAGACCTGCCCTTGCTGTCCTGCGCCAGAGATTAATTGGACCCACAGAACTGAGCAAACAGCAGATGATATTCATTTACCTCTGCTGCTTCAGCATCCTCCCCAAAATATATAAAGCAGGATTTTTAAATAGTATGTTAGCCCAGTTTCCTTTCACAAAGTCTTAGCACACAGTTTAGGAAAATTCCAAAAGTAGCATATTGATTGCCTCTGGGATTTTACACTCAGCAATTTAGTAGAAAATGACACCCTTACTCAATCTGTGAGGCTTCCATAACCTCCTTTAAGAATTTAATTTTCCAGGGTCTAATAAATTTTACCATTTGGCATATTTTCTGGTATTGTTTTACCACTAAACCCGTTTCCCTATATTTGGCTTTTCAGAACCAAGTGCACTCTCCGCATAGCATTTGGGACAGCACCTTGTGCAAGAGAATTCAGGTCTGACTGTATCCATGCATGCAGTTAGGGTATAAATTATGACTGTTAATTTTAAATTTGCTTTTCTGTAAGTAATTTTATGTTATTGTTCCAAGTTATCAGGCCAGTCAGTATTACTGGAGCCAAACAGGATTCTCCTGGGTATGCTTACAAGACCATGGAAAGATCTGCATTTGCATCTGTTCCAGTAGGCGTATGGCACTATCACATACTCTTCTCCTTGTCACAACACAGCCCAACTACACGTAAAACACAAGATGACGACGGGGAGCTGTGTTTTCAGCTGCCAGCAGTCATAACTGTAAATGTCTGGGTCCTTCCTCTACAGGCAACAGGCAAAAGCACTCTCAACTGCAAAAGAAAAGTACACAAAGTGTTTTTAGGCAAAAAGCACTCCTGACTGTAAAATACAAACTTCTAACACCAGAAACAAATTTAGCACGGTTTAGCATGGCAAGCAACTTGAAGGGATGGCTGAAGGTGTCAAATCAGGAATAAATCAAAGCAGTGACTTCCACCACATTTAGGCCATCCGCACTGCTCCTGTGACCTGGTGACCATCTGAGGGTCTTCAGATGCGCTGGATCTCGCTCCTCCAGTGAATTTTGACTGTCTCTTGCTCCTGCAACACAAGTTTAACTGATGTGGATGAAGACTGGTGTCACCCAGCTGGGGACTCGGCGAGCTTTTCTGGCCTTGGTCCCACATGCGAATCGGCACGTTGTTGTGTTAATTACTATAAAACACGTTTATGACTGTAAAACACGTTCGTAAGCACCTCAAGACGCCTGCCCAGCCACGTTCTTGACCCCTTCATCCCCAAACTCTGCCCCATGACCGCGCAGCCCCAGCCCCAGCCATGTGGCCGCTGAGGAGTTCGGGATCCTCGGAGACCCAGTGTCGGAGCTCGCGGGCAGCCCCGAACCGCCAGGCCGCACCGGGAGGCCGCGAGAAGGGTCTGTAGGGTGGCAGGGGGGAACGGACCAGCTGCGGGGGGCGGAGGAGCCGAAGCAGAAGCCGGCGGCAGGGCGGGGGGGGACACACAAAATGGCGGTGCCCTGCCAGCCCCTCTCCCTCTACCACCCGCCCCCACCCCGGGGGGTGCTTCCCCAGCGCCTCGGGGTGGCGGTTTGTGGCCGGCGCTGGTGGAGTAGCCGCCGCGGGGCCGCGCTCCGCCTTCCCCAGCAGGTGGCACCGGGGTCCCGGAGCCATTGCGGGCCGCCCTCCCGTCCTCCCTCCCTCNTTTATTTGTTTTCCTTCTAATACCCCCTTCCTTCTTCTTCTATTATTTTTGTGTGTGTTGTGGCAGAAACAACACATATCAACAGCACCACCCCCCCCCATCCCGAACCGTGGACGTGGGTTTGTGGTGGTGGTGTTGTTGGGGGTGGGGGGGTGGGGGGGGTGTTCCAGGCATAAAGTTGTATTTTTGTGGTAAATCCAGGTTTGAAGGGAGGGGGTGAAAAGGTAAAATGCGGAAGCGAGGGAAAAAAAAATGATGACACTTGAGCAGTGAGGGACCTTCTTAGTATTCAACTCTTGTGGGTTTATTGTGGTTTGGGTGGGTTTTTTTCCTACCCACGGCTGTGTATTTTGGAGAAGAGCAGAATAGAGGTGGCTTTATTAAAAATCCACGCAGCTAATTAATGGTACGTGGGTAGGGGGAGAGCCACCAGCCTGTAACTTGTTTGCTCAGAGCGTGTTTGCTTTTGGAAAAGGTACTATTTTAAGAGATCGTGGAGGGTAATAGCTGGATTCATGTCTGGGAAGCAGCACAGCTCTGTGTTTCAGTCCTGTTTGTTTTCTTTTTTATTTTTTTCTTCTTTTAATGATAAATAATGAAAATAACCAGGCACTGGTAGGCATTTTAACAGGTGGACTTCCCAGCCCACCAGGGATTTATTTTGCTTGGGGCTTTATCCCTTCCTCAGCTGCTGAGGTCTTTTTGCCCTGATGGATTTGACTTGAGACATTTATTATTTTCCTTTTGTGTTTCCAAGTATAGGACAGGAATAACTCCATGAAACACTGTGTGTGTCCTGCATGCCGAGTTCAAGGCAGGTGACTGCTTGGGTGTAATGTCACACTTGAGAGAGGGGACACACACGTGAGTGTCAAGACTTTGTTTGAAGAGCAATGTTTTTTCACAGGCATTCGGCAAAGTCACATCCAATTCAAAGAAAATTAAAGGAGGAAATTAATTCCCTTGGTAGGAATAATAAGTAAAACTGCTGTATTGTCATAGCAGGCTCTGGAGCATCACATGTACTCCTTCTTAAAAACTAGAAGAAGGACACTGACAAATCAGACTTGCCTGAAAGATACTGGAGGTCTGCATGCATTAGCAAAACTATTGAGGATTTAATTTCTATGAAGAACATGTTTGGTGTTTGGAAGATTTGATATCAAACGTGCTCCCAACTTAGAGACAGAGTTATTGTGGGACTAGGCTGGAGCCTGTGGGGTGAAACAGGTGGAAAAGCAAAACTGAAATCAAAGATGTGATTTTATTTCTGTCCAAGTGGAGCTGTAAAAAGAATGTGCACTCTCAGAAATAGGAGACTATTTTACCAATTCTCAGTTGTTGCTTGTTACAGGTTTAGGTATTTCTCAGTGTATAAAGCAATCTATTTAACCTTGGTTTAACAGGCAAGTGCAGTTACGTTATTAGTAACTCTTGTTTTACCTAGGGTCTCTTTCTGACTGTGGAAAGACAAATAGAAAGCTGCACTAAAAACTCATCCTGGAGAGAAAATTATGATACCTTTGTACTTTGAGATTGGAGGAGATAAAAATTGCATTTTGTGTGTGAGTCCGCACTTGCATACTCTTTTTCATTTGCAGTTGATTAGAAGGATAATTATGTATAAATAGTAGTCTCTTGTAATTGGCCTTTGCCTCTCACAGGAGTTACTCCATAATGTCACAGTTTAGTGTTTACTGTTGTGAAATGGATATGGATTTTGCAGTGCCTAGACTGTGACATCTGAGGCAGAAAAAGGAAACTAAAGATAAAAGGGTATGCTGTGTCGATTCACTGGTAACACACCATCTGCTAGTGGTGTATGCCCTTATGCTGCTTGTTCTGTCCCAAAAAAAAAATGAAGACCACCTTATCAAGGTGATTGATAATGACCAGATCAAGAGAAAATCCGTTATTGCGCTAAAAAGCAGCCTTATCTGGGATGAAGTGTGGATGTGGTGACTTTAAGACAGCAGCTGTAGACCAGAATATTGTGACCAGCTGGATATGTGGAGGGAAGTGCTAGAGAAGAAGCCATGTGTAATCTGTGTATCTGATGACCTTAAGTCTGTAAATAATTTAATTCCTAGTTTCCATGTACTTGCTCTCACCAGATCTTGGACAACCCTGACAGGATGAAACTGTGGAGTGTGGTGGGTTGATTGTGGCTGTCCACTGAGTGCTCACCAAGCCACTCCATCACTCCCCCTCCTCAGCAGGATGCCTAATGACTTACGAAAGCAGTCAGCATGAATCTTTTAACCTTATGAAAGGAGCCTTTACTTCCTCAGTGCTATATCTCAAACTTTACCTCTACCCATTGCACTTTCTGGGTATTCTCAGTAGGCAGAGGAACCCTTTGTGTAGCATCTAATCATTGACCTCTCCAGGTCACTGTTGTGGTTTTCGTTTTATGTACCTGATTTTCTTTCCTTTGCATCGCTGTGATAGGCTTGCTTCTAGTTTACTTATTGGGTTGTTCCTCCTCTTGTGCCCTCGAGACAGTCAGGCTGTACAAATAAGCAGCACATAACCAAAAAGTTGAGTTCCAGGAGACCTTTCAGATCCTGTAGCTGTTTTTTCAGAGGTGCAGGTGTGCAGCTCGTGGGAGGAGAAGCTGCTTATGCCATTCTCTGTTCCTGTTGTAAATCCCCCAAAGTGCTCTTCCATGAGTTAATCTTGACCTTGCTTTTTGTGAGGCAGGTAAACATTAAAACCAGTTTATGGAGAGAGTAGTTGGGAACTGGGAGGATGTTAAAAGAGTTAGGTGGGGTGGAGGCTGTTCGAAGACACTGAATATATTGTTCAGTCTTGAGTGATTTGCTGAAGGACAAAGTATGTGGCAGTAACAGAGTCAGAAATAGCATCCAGAAGAGCTGCCTTTAGACACCTTTTTTTTTTTCCCCTCTTGGACTTACTATTGCTTTTGTACATGTGTGTAAACAAAGCTTTGGTTTTGCTGAACACCTGCTTGGGATTGCAGCAGAGACCTTCACAGCAGAATATTTATTTATTTGAAACAGAAATTCGGTGGCAAATTTTTTCTATTTTTTTATCCTGTAGCATTGCTGAAAAGAAGATGCTAAAGCTTAATCTTAGGGTTATCTCAGACATTGGTTTCTATAGGTGAATATCCCAAGGTGTGTCCTTGATCCTCCTTTCTACAGGATTCAAAGGCCAATGACACCAATACGCGTCACTAGAGCTGAATGATGCAGCAGCCCTAATGTGTGTTGCTGATTTTCTGATTGAGATGAAGTTTGAAAGTTTCCCTTGGTCTCTAGGAAGGTAAAGATTTCATTATAAATCTGCTTTCCATCTGTAAGGCAAGAAGCCAGATAATTGGCATCTGGTGGGATAATTTACTGTGAAAATGAACACAGTAATTTAGGGCAGGCAGAGCTATTCCCTAAAATCTGTGAAATATTTGAGCTGAGTCTCTCCAGCGTGAACAGAGTTTTTTTAGGAGGTGCTGATACAGAGCACATTTTCTGTGGTTAATTTGATATACGTGAAATAAACTGCAGATATATTGTTAAATTATGTAGTAAAACTGTAGCAATGTGCTCAGCTCTCATTTTTTTCCAGATCACTCGAGTTCTAATTTTTTTTATCATTTTTCATTCCAGATTACCATCATGAGATATACAAGATCTCTGACTACAGCAATGACGTTAATGGGGAGACCAAAGAAACACAACCCGGGTTTTTAGGTATGTGCTTGTGTTGATTAATTTCTGAGCAACACAGTGTGGCCGTTTGCAATTAGGGTGGAAAAAAAAGAATCTCTGTGCAAGCACAGGAAATGCCTGCCATTGTTTAATATGACATTCTTTTCAAGACCCTTTTATTCTACGAATTGCCAATATATCCTTTATTAACATAGCTAAAAGTTGTAATTTCAAGCATAAATGTTTATTAGTGTCTACACACAGTGCTAATTATCACTCAGTCAGAGAGCCAGATGCTGACTCTGCAGTTTTGCAGCTCTGTGCTCACCCCATTTACATTGCATATTTGCTGGCATGCTTCACTGGCAATAGTTTGTGTAATTGGGGTATTACATCTTTGACATCTGGATAACAGGAATTCAATTTCCAGGAAGCAGCTATTTGTTTGGTTTTGCTTCTGCCTTGGGTGGTATAGAGGATTAATGTGCTGTCTTAATGTAATGTATTTCACCTCTGTAGCTTGCCTGCTAATCCTGCCATGGCAAAATTAAATTAAATCAACAGTTAAAAATGTGTAAAGAAAACAAAAGTAATATAGAGTCTGCGGCATGATATATGCTACAGCATGATAGAACTGGTTATCAGTGAACCTTTACCTTCCTTGTCTGTCTTTTTGTTCCATATAACTCCTCGGCTGCAGAGTGTTTCTTTTCTTTCCTTTATCCAGCTCCTACCTGTCACATCTAGGACCTTACCTGGGTAGAGAACCTCTTTGCAAAAATTTTGCAGGCCAAATTCAGAGGAGAAAGGGCCAGTTTTTTGAGCTACCATCCTGCCTCTTGCTGTATGAAGCAAACTGTTGGACATCTTGCTCAGGCTTTGGAGAAAGCAGGTGCCCAAAATAAGAAATTTAGGGGTGTCTGCCTCTCCTTAATGGCACTAAAGAGTTTTGTAAGATGAGTTAAGGTTACTGTAGTCTGTGTGTGAGCCAGCAAGAAGTGTTGGTTCTGAGTGAGTTGGTACCTGAAGTCAATCTGTGTACAAAATATTTGTCTCCTTAATTCAGAGTGCTGTGTTCTTTTCTAGAGGTCAGCAGCAAATGAGAGAATGGGAGGATGTCTTGGACTGTGTGGAATCTTCTGATGGTTGGAATATTTACACAGGGGTGAGAGCTGTGTTAAGTTACCTTCTCAGCTTCTTGCCATTAGGATTTTGAACAAATATTTTTTCTCTACACTCAATTCCAGAGAGAAGCAAAGGTGGCTGCTGTGCTTTGTGTTTGGATTTTGCATTCGATAAGTACTTTTGGTAAAGTCTGATAAACCTGGTGGAGGGAGCTCCATTAAAAATTTACTTTGAGTGCTCTGTCTTCCATCCCTGAATCATGATAAAGATATGGCAGGAGGTAGGCATCTAGTTGCTTAAGCCAGGATACTTCTAAGTGTGTGCAGAGGTTCTGTACTTGGACATCTGTGCTGTGAGTCAGACCAATTGATTCTGTTGTCTTCAGGTTTGTATGCCCAGCTTTTCATTGAGACTGAATGTGCTCTGGCATTTAAGTACCTGAAATTCACCTTTTTGAACTGCTGTCCAGAGTTTAGCCTTTAAGAATGAAAGTCCCATCAAGGATCTTCCTTGTCATGAACTGAAGAACAGAGTTGACATCAGTGGAGTCCATCTTCGGTGTCTATGAAAAGAAAAAGGTGCTGTCAGAATGACAGCATCCTTAGTGTTCAACTTTCAACAGTTCCTTAAACTGTACTGGTTTGACAAGACTAAACAACTTGTAACATTTGTAGGCTTTTTCCCTTTGTCTATGAGGGTTGGGTTTGATTCAGTAAGTTACTCAGAGCTAACATAACCAGTTCCACTTTATTTCCAATTGATTACTTTGTTGTCTACCACTGTCCAGATTCCTAGTGAAATGCACTGAGGAGGAGGGAAAGCAGTGTCAGGGACTGAATTGAGATGAAAATACTCAAAATCTGAGCTCCCACCTTCTGGTAGGATATGGAATAGTGGCATTTGGCATTCCGGATTTTCTTTGAGACTTCAAATTGCATGGAGTAGTTTTTCATTGTGCTTCGGAGGTGGTGGGATCACAGCACTTCCTCAGCTCAGTGTCATGGCCACTATTAAATAACTTCAGGACAAGTGAAGTGCTCCTTTACTTGATTTCACTGTTTTATACCACAGCTTATCCCAGAAGGATTTTCAGCTTGTTGGTTTGTTTTCCAGTATATGCTTGTTCTTCAGCTAACTGAACCATGGGCTCAACTATTGAAAAATCAATGTGATACAGCCTTTAGTATGTGAATGGATGGTAAAATACGTCACTAAATATATTGCCTTCAGAATAGTTGGAACAGTAGTGCCAGTATAGAAGGTTTCATCAGAAATGTGCATAGGTTTTGGTTGCAGTCAAGAATGATGTCAGACTGTAGAGACAAGGAACTACTTGAGAGTCCAGCAAAGGATTACAAAGATAAGGGGTCTGGACCATCTGTCTTAGGAGGAAAGGCTGAGAAAGCTGAATCTGTTTAGCCTGGAGAGGAGAAGACACAAGGAGATCTTACCAATGCATCTAAGTCTCTACAAGGTGAGTGTCAGGAGGATGGGGCCAGGGTGTTTTCAGTGGTGCGGCAGTAGTAGGGCAGTGGGTACAAACTGGAACACAGGAGGTTCCATCTGAACATGAGGATGTTACTTTGATGGTAACAGCACTGGAACAGGCTCCCCAGAGCACTTGTGGAATCTTCCTCTCTGGACACGATTCTGTGCTTCTTGCTTTGGGTGTCCTTGCATTAGCCAGAGAATTGGATTAGATGATATCAAAGATCCCATCCAACCCCTACCATTCCGTGAGGTACACTGTGGAGAAGAGGGGAGCTTCTAGGATAAATGAGTAAATAAAAATAACAGGGTTAAACAAACAGAGGCAGATAAATAAATGATCGTGTTAGGAAAGACATGTTGAACATGGATGGTCTTTTTTGTACCAACACAGGTGTGTTAATCTGTCTTTGTGTGACCGTAGCCTGAAAAATGAAGGAAGCTTCAGCACAATTAGAGGCGTATGGTACTGTTTGTGACCTCTCGTGGTTGAAGTGGTGTGAAGTCCAATTGCTTTTTGAATGGAGATTGGGAAGTGTGCTCATGTGGTCCAGTGGTGGAGCAGTAGGTGTGATGGCTTGTCCTCTCCTCTGATCCCTTGTTCTGATAAGCTAATAAAGAAGTCACATCTGTCTATATGATGGACATACTGAAGGCAGCGTTTACAGAATTTGGGGGGAGTGGGGGAATATTGCATCTCTTTTGTTTTGAAGGGAAGGGCTTAGTTATGTGAACCTCAGCCTGAAAAAGGATGCAACTAGAGTGAAGTGTTCAAACCTCAAATATGGCCAAGACTTAAGACAGACATGACATCAGCTTTTATCAGTAAACCAGCAAAAACCTTCCGTGACTGGGTTCCTGGCCCAGGCTTGGAAATAGAGGTGCGTGAGGGGACTGGGCATTCATGTTTTGTGGAGAATGCTGGTTAAACCCAGCTTGTCTATAAAAATATGTATGTTTTGCATATACCACATTAGATTTTTTCAGTCTTAATATTTTATTATCATCACAAAGTAGTGGAAAGATAATATACCTTCAGACTGAGTGTTTTTACAACACTTCCAACTTGAAATTCAGGCTCAATGTTTGAAAGGTTAATGTAGAAAACTAATTATATTATCCTGGTAATCAAATGTGTGATGAGACATTTGTCTGTGTAATTAACAGTGAAGAAGAACTTTTATAGTTTCATAAAATTGAATGCTATGCAGTGTGCTCAGAGCATTTGTTTTGGAGAGATGTCGAAAACAGAGATGTTTATGACTGATATAAAGTGGAACTGAACTGTTTTGTAGCGCAGGTGTCTCTGCATTTTACAGCATTTCACACTGTTGAAATGAAAAGCATCAGATTAATAACTTAGCTATGTCATGGTAAAAATAAATAATGTGCTCTTGGAGCAGGGAAGCAATGCATAAGTTACTCACCAATTTCAAGAATTTATTCTACCCCAGAAATTATATACTTTGCAATTTACTCAGAGAGGAAAAAAGTCAACTTCACACAAGTCGTGTGAAGTTACTTGTTTCTCATAATAGAATTATATCCCATGTCTGATTTTTGCAGCAGTAGCTTCTGTAATTAAGGCTGAATTAAAGTGTATTTTATGTATCTGCGTTCTCCAATGATCTAACTCGGTAAAGCATTTCCCTTTGGGGCTGAAGCATGTTCTTGACCTGGGATATTTCCATAAGCTGGGGGAAGTCATTACGTATCTATCACTTTTTTTCTTTTTTAATTACATGACCCTATTAATATATGCCTTTATTGAACAGTTGCTCACTTGTCCTTTTGTGAGTGATACTGCTGTTGCAGTGTGCCTTTTGTGAGTGATACTGCTGTTGCAGTGTGGAATGAAAATCTGTAACTTAGGCTGCTATGTTAGGAGTTAGAAAAATGTTTCACCGAGCTCTTCAGAAGAGTCACTTGGAGGTGGTGTCTGCCTAGACTGGTCCACCTTGCAGAAAAATAACCCCCACATCCTTACTGGTCCCAGAGTCTGATCCTGGGTTTGATCCTGCAAATTGCTCTACTTAAATTAGTCTTTGGGATGCTTATTAACTTTCTGTGCCTTGTTATTGGCAAAGGTGTAAATCAGCCCATGTACCTCCATGCTTGATTTGGGACTGAGATGTAATTTGAGGGTCATGTAGTTTTTGTGCAGAAGGAATCTTAGTGCTTTGAGTGTTTTGACATGGAGTTAGGTAAGTGCTTTTAAAATGACATCTTAGAGCAGTGCTAGGATGCCTTTAACTAAGATAGCTTAACTGTCCCTGTATGGTACCTTAGGGTGGTCAAAGTCACTGGCTCATAACTTGTATTGCTTGCATGACTCTGACGTTGTTCACAACCACTGCTCTCTCCCTGCTGGCTTGGGGTTTTAGGATTTTCATATGCAGAGTGTGTTGTTGACTGTTACTTGTTTAGTGTAAATTCTTACATGTCGGCAAAGACTGGGGATCTGTTATTTGAGAACTGAGTGCTTACCCCAACTCAGCTACCCAGATGCTTGATTCAAATTATCCACTGAGCAGTCACAACAACCTTCCATGTGATTCAGGAAACCTTTGATCTGATAAAGAGTTGTGTACATGGCTTCTCTCTCTTCCCTATGTTGACCTTCAGTTTTCTGTTTCAGAACCACAAGATACAAAAGTATAGTGAGGTTTGAAAATTAGATGTGGCTATAGTTCTTGGGTGAGAAGCAATGCCCCGCCCCCAGTGTAACTATTTTTGAAAGCAATACTTGAATAACATTCAGAAAGGAGTTTTGGTGAGTTCAGCCTGGCTGTGCAGCCCAGATGTGTGCCCAGCTGATACATGCTTCCTCATGATTCCTTGAACTGCTCTGAATTAGCCCTCAGAAAATCTTCAAACACAGTAGCTGAATTTCACTGGCCCTCTTCCAGGAAGGGTAGCATCCAAGTGGTGTCTAATAAACCAGCATTTAGTATGTTTGATTGTATAACCTGTTGCAGTTATTTATTATTTTTTTAATTGAGCTTTCATGCCATATACATCAACTTTCAATTTTTCTTACCTCTGAAGCCTTGTTTCCTGACAAATTAGGCTAACATTGTCAGCTCCCATGTGCTTGTCTGGCTGCCTGTTGCTGTCATTCCTACCCTCCAAGCAGTTTCTGAACTCATCTACCAATTTCAGCCTCCTTTGACACAAAGATGGACATCTTTGAGATATAACGTACCTTCAGCAAGAAGCCTGATGGAGGAGAAAGTCCTTTTTGTGTAGAAAAAGCTTCTGTAGGAGCTTCATCTGCCAAAACACTACACAATGCAAAATTAGACACCAATTCATAGAAAAAACTCAACTACTCATTAATATTTCCCAAAGCAAATGAGAAACATAGATGTTAACAATAAAGAAATTAACTGTAAAGTGTTGGGCCAAGAGACCATTATAGTACTTTGGTGTTTTCTTCCCTTGACGTATAAACAAATACAGGTGATAACCACCCTTGGCTCTGTTCAAACATTTTTACAATTTCAAACACATTTAAGTACATATATGCTACTGATTCTGTAATACTGGAAGAAAAAATTTTAACATAGATATCATTCTTTGCAGCACTGATGATATTTGGAGAAAGTAAAATAGTACTAGTGTGCTATATTTATTTATATTGACTATTATAGTACTGAAAAGCCAGGTATATAGAGGCAAAGACTGAAATTGAGGACTTACTGATAGTATTTTGTTAACTGGAGTTGTTCATGGGCTTGTTGCTTTGCACAGGTGCCCATGTAGCATGTGGATGCTGCTTCATCCTAGGACAGTTCTGGTTGGTTTGTTTTATTTGTAATTTTTAACGTGTTTACAACTTTCAAAGCAGGGAGTTTTTCTGCTGTGCACACTTCCAGTAAGGAAAGAGGTTGAAATGAATTTTGGTGAAATTATTTCTTATGAATAATGTAGTAGGGCTCTGTTTTGCTTTTGTTTTATAAGGTTACAGTCAGGGGGGGGGGGGGCAAAAAAAGATTGTATGTAAGGAACAATCATAGAAACAACTACAATGTTAATCAAAAGCATTTTGTTAATAATATTTATAATGAAAACATATTATCTTTACATGTATGTTCCTAAATGGGGCTGTAATTTTCGATGCTCATCTGTTTTGAGTAGTATTTTCTAAGTGTTTTGCAAGTAACTTCATTGTTTTCAGATAAAACCAAAGAGATTACATGGGGAATTCCAACGGCAAATCCCATAGCCTGCTAGTAGGGTGCATCCTCCCCAGTAGTGGTGGGGAACCCTGGCTCATGTACAGGAAGAAGATGAAATATGTACCTCAGGCTTCAACATCTGTCTCAGGAGTCTTTTCACAGATAGAGAATGCAGATTTGTATGTAGTACGCTATTTTTTATCAGCCCTTGATTATCCCATCCAGCACTTAAAGAAAAGCTGGTACTTGTGTAGGATGTGGCTTGAACTGTTTGGTTTTTGCTGTACTCTCTTTTTCAGTTTGAAATTTCATGGTTGTCTGTGAAAATCATTAGCTGTGGAATAGCTGATAACAAAATGCTATTGCTAGGCTCTAGAGCCAATAGCCAAATGAGATAACCAGGGAGCAAGAAGTTAAAAAGTTAGTGTTCCTGTCCCTGCATGCTGTTCAGACAGTGTAGAATCTCCACTTCTGTCAGAAAGGAAGCTGCTTTCAGTGGCCAGTTCACAAATTAAAACCTGTAAAAGGTCATAGTTGGGAGACTAGAGATGTAAGCTTGAAATGAAGACTATGTAAAACTTAAAGCTTCTATGTTTTTAATGCCATCCTTTGCAAAGCAAGACATATTTGGAAAAAAAAATCAACAACAATCATCAGACCAAAACCCAATAGACAAAGAAACCCAAGCAATAAACCTCAACAATGAAAAAAAAAACAAACAGAAAAATTACTAATTACAGGGTTTATTGTGGCATCAATGTAATCTTTTATTTTTTCCCCAGAGGTAAGTATGCTCATGTAACTGTTTAGGAAGACTTCTGTATGAAGGAACACGGGAATAGAATCAAGACTGAATAAGTTCAATTAACATTAATATTTTATGTAATTGGGTAAGGGAAATTTAATCTCCCAACAGCATGTCACCCGACCAGCCACATAGGAGGAGGTGAGTGGAAAGCTTTTGCCATATTCAGATACAGATTGTTATAGAATACAAATCTGAATTGCCAGCACAAAACAGAAAACCCAGGAATTGTTTCACGGTCTACTGTGGTGACAGTGTTTGGACCTAATTATAGAACGATTTGGGTTGGAACGGACCTTAAGGATCATCTAGTTCCACCCCCCTGACATAGGCAGGGACACTTCTCACCAGAGCCCCATCTAACAACACTTCCAGGGACAGGTTGTTGACAGCTTCTCTGGGCAATCTTCTTCACTGACTCAGTACCCTCAGAGTGAGGAATTTCTTCCTAAGATCTAATCCAAATTATCTTCTTTTGGTTTGGAACTGTTCCCCCTTGTCCTGTTCATTAGGGGGTCAGATACAACCACATGTGTGATCTTCTCTAGATGATCCTGCTCTAGCAGTGGGATTGGACCAGATAACTTCAGAGGTTCCTTCCAACCCCTACCATGCTGTGGTTCAGTCTGCTGATCTTCCAGTAATTGGTGTTCACTGGTATTCAGCCTCTTGAGTTTGGGAACTGAAAATGGTTGGGTTATGTCCAGAAAGTGACATTTTGAAGCAACTGATGCTATGGTTTGTTAATTGAGTCACACCCATCCACATAAATCTGTAGACAAACCAACAAAATAAATACAGCACAGAACTTCCTTGCAAAGGGTTTTTCTCACTGCATTAGTTGAAGTGGGAGCAGTGCTGGAGTATTGCTGTGCAAGGTTGACAAATATTTTTCTAAGTTTGGACTAGAAGCTTTCTTGCAAACCGCCCACTCTCCTTGCCAGATCCGGGTGGGCTGGAGCCAGCTGGCATCAGCCCAGGGAACTGGTGTGCCAGGTCAAGCTGGAGATGCTCTGATTCAGCAGAGGATGGGGCAGATTGTGTATCTCAGCTCCTCTTCTGCTTATTTGCTTCCTAGAGCAAAATGCTCCTTCTTTGGGTCCTGTGTGTCCCTGGGTACACCAGGTTTGCACCTTGGCCAGTGCTGCAGAGGGGACTGCTGCCCTCTCAGGTGTGAACAGAAGTTTAAGCAACCAAATAGTGCTGTTGATAAAATTGTTCATGTGGAATTAGTACTCTCTCAGATACCTTGTTAAACCAGATGTGATGTGGGTTGTATCTTGGGGCTTGGAGGGTTAGGTTTTTCTTCTGAAGTTTCCTTTGTGCTATAACAGCAGGTTGATTCATCAGTTTCTTGATCTTTATTATTCCTATGCTTAGGGTGTTTGATTTTTCTATTACCAGTTAGAAAAAATAGAGGCTCCTTAATTCAGAACACTTCCTTATCACTGCTAAAATGTAATGTAGGCTTTAACGAGCAAAATAGCTGCTGTCTGCCCAAAGCACGTACATTCACTGTGCAATCAGCAGTTTCATATGGAAAATTCATACTTAAATGGTGCCAGGAGTATTAAAGTATGTAATTGTTATTATTCAAATGCCCTGATTTGATTTGGAGCAGTTGCATTTCTCTCATATGTATTTTTACTTTGTTTTCATAATCTACAGTTTTAAGACACCCAGCATTTAGGTTCTGTATGATTATATGTGTATTAGCTTTTTAATTTATTCCTGCCTAATCCAGTACCATTAAATTCTGTGGACTGAGGAACTGATAGTGTTCATTAAAATCAATCCATGCAGTGTTGCTCTATGTGCTTCTGCTGCTTTTTGTGGTTTATTTCTTCTGAGTAGGCTCTGTCCTTCAGCATGTTGCTAACTGGTGTGTAAAGGGCCTGGTAGTTCAGGATTTACCAGAGAAAAATACCTGCTGATGTCAGTGCCTGAATAGGATCAGTCTCTTAAAAAAGATTGTTTTATTTGAGACTGCTGTAGCTGTTATTACTTCCTTCTGGAGAAAAATAATCTTGCTCATCAAAGCTATAGAAATGGTGGTGTCAAGAAGGCCAAGTTCAGCTGGTCTTTCAGCCATGAGAGATGTCAGCCATCGCTGTGTTAAAGTGTAGCCTGGTACATATGAGTCGCTGCTCAACCAGCACTTTTTGTTCTTTGTTTTATTTATTTTTGTGCTGCAACTTTTACTGGCACCTAGAATCACTAATCTCTACCCATTACCATTTTTGCTAATTTACAGTGATATCTATGGCTCTGTTTTCATTAGGAGATGAAAGCCGGGAAATTAAAAAACAAATTACAGGGATGAGAAGATTACTGAATGACAGCACTGGAAGAATCTATCAACGAGTTGGCAAAGAAGGAGAAAAACTGAAGGAAGAGCCCCAAGATTTAGACTTGGACTGGGCGCAGCGCCTGAACTCCACCGCAGAGTCCCAGGCAAGCCTTCACCCTTTGCAGAGTGGTGCATGGAACGAATTACCGCCCCAAGCGAGCCATTTTTCAGGACAATATGGGACTAGATCAAAAACGTTCCAAAATCACACGCGAACTGTGGCATCCAATGGTATGATCTGCATTAGATACTGAAAATAATTAATTCTTTTTCCTCTCCTTGTACTGCACTAAATTTCTGCCTTTGTTGTGATGATTTATTGTACTGCTGCACCGAAAGCAGTTACAGTTCAGAGTCTACAAAATGAGCACATAGTTATCACTTTAAAAAGGTGTGAAAGTGGGCATGGTGCATTCTGCTACCATCTGGTTTAGCTTTTAAAATGGATTCGTGGTGATATTACAGAATTACTCAATGCTGTTACAGGCTTCATTCCTATATAGTACTTATTAAAACAGCCTTTGCCATTGTTAGTAAATTCATAACTAATTAAATGTCAACCTCCACCACTCCTCTTTGCAGTGAGTAATGCAATGCTGTTGTGACACCACTGGTGGAGCAGGATTCTGCTGACTTTCATAAGGGGATCTCATCAGCCTTATCATTGCCTGCTGAACTTCAGGGGCAAAATTCATGGCAGCTTTAGGCTTTTATTCCAGTGGAGCCAATGAAGGAAAGAGATGCAGTCTACATATGTAGCATGTACTAGAGCATGGTTCATCTTGTACTGACAGAGAATTCTGCCCTGAAGTGAATGGCAGCATGCCCTTACGATGCTTTTCTCATGTTGTTTTAAATCCCAGGCAGATTCCTGAAGGTTCTCTTTAATGATCTAAATTTAATTCATAAAGTTTTTCTCCTGATATTCAGCCCTGAATTTAGGAGAGGGAAGGGATTTGTTCAAAGGGTACCTCAGTTGTAGAATCTGAAAAATAAAAGATTGTGAGTTTGCATCTGAAAACATTGTTACTTTCCTGTTGATTCTGAAGGTGTTCTTACCTCCCAACAGGAGCAGTAGCCTTCTCTAAAGGTATACAACTTTTCATTGCTTATTAAAAATACTACTATTAGTCTTATTCCTGTCCTTTTGGAAGTATGATCTCTGCACTAAAAAACACACAGCCCTAGGTTTCACCATATCAGCCATTTCTCTGTAGAGATGATGATTCACACAGTGGTATCAGTTGACCTGGGGGAAGATGTCACAGGAAGTCATGCTAATTTTATTTATGTTAAAATACCACATTATTATTATTGAGGTTTTTTTTTAAAGGTGTGGATCCAAGGGAGAGCAGAAAGCATTTGATGGGATTTAGCATCCAAGTCTAATACTGTACTCTCAAAATCTCACTATATAACTACTTTCTAAATGGGTGAGGACCCAAAATTCTTTGCCCTGACAGTTGCTGGGCACTGCTGGGGACAGTTTTCTGCATGCATTGAAGTGCCCAAGCCTGCGTAGATCATTAGGTGCCTGGTTCCTGGATCCAAAGAGTAGGTGGAGCTGCACCTCAATCCCCTTAGGGGCCTGATTCAGCATGTGAGCTAAACCATGTTGACAGGATTTGGCCCCACATGCAAGAAAATGTCAGTGCTGTAGTTTTTCATAGGAGGACAAGGACCTTTTACAGGTCAGAGACAGCAGAAAGGTTGAGTTGAATGATCATCTGGGCTGGACAGGACTAATGATGAGACTCTCAGCTCTTTGGGAACCTCACCAGGAGGAGCCTTCCACTGCACTCTCTGCAGCTCTCCTGCAGCAGAAAGGAATGCTGCAGGAGAGCATTTTTGGTGGTTACATAAACATGGGTGGAGGCCTTCTCCACAGGCCACCTTTTGAAAAGACAATCTGCATAGCTTTTGTTTAGAGGTATCTGATTCCAGTGGAATGTTGCCAACCTGCACAACCAGGACAGTTTTGGTCTCTTGGAAAGGAAAACTTCTGAATTTTGGGCTATGAGCAAGCTCTGAAGGTTCTTCTCACCTAGCATGCAGCTCTTCTGGGTGGCCATTGTAACGTGCCTGATTTCACCCCATTCCTTACATTGGGAGCCCAAGGAACTAACTCTGTATACTTTTTTGGAATTATTTGGGAAATGGACTGAGTCCTTAACAGCTGTTAGTAGACATGCTCACAGGAGCATGCTACTCCTTGGTACTTCCCCTGGTCTTGAAGCTTATCAGAGTAAAATTGGGCAGGTAGGATATAAGCTGGGCAGCAGCTTATATCAGCACTCAGGAGGTGTCCAAGCATTTATAGCAGGTGGTCTGAGTCCACTGTGGACAGAAAGCTTATAGGAAGCCCAGATACGTGTTGAAGAATAGTTGGCTGAATTGCTTAGCTTTTTGAAAGGAACAGGCATGTAAGAAGTCCAGCTAACAAGTATGGTTATCAACTCACATGGTAAAGGTGGTTCAAGGAAAGACTGCGATGGATGGTCCAGAAGGTGGTGGTGTAGAAACAGGTATGGTCAAAACCAGACAAAGATAGAAAAGGAAGAATGGGGGTAGTCTTGGCATTGCTGTGACAAAGGGAAAGTAGGAATGGACTTGAAAACCAAAGGGATTATTCCAAACCAGATTCAAGGCAGTAGTTCCACAAGTCAGGGTGTTGGATAGGTATCTGTAACTCATTCTCTGTAGTGGCAGTCTCTTGGGCTACAGACAGTGAGTAGCGCATCTGCCCTGTTAGAGACAACAAACTTAGTCTAAAACATTTTATTTTTCATGTTCTGTAGCAAATCTCACAATGATGCAGCAGCTGAAGTGCTTTTATGTCAGGGTTGTTTTCAGGAGATTGCACGTGCACACTTCTCAAATATAAACTTGTGGCAGCACTGTGGATTCACACTCAGCAGACTCACCTTCAAGAACTTCAGTCCTGGGCTATTTGCTGCTCACTCTGGGGAAGCAACTAATGAATTTGTCATCTCCTTCTCTGTCATATAAGCCTGGACCAAATTTGCCTGCTGGCCAGTTTCCAAAAGAGAGAGAAATTGTTCTTTAAAGATTCGTTCATAAAAACAAAAAGTCTGTCTCTTTTTAGAATTAAAAATTGATTTATAACAAGTCAAAAAGAGTTGCTTTTGTCCTCTAAAAATGACAAAGATACTGCTTGAAACAATGACTAAGAATACTGCAAGATATTTTACTCTAACTGATCAGAGGAGGGAGGATAGAAAGAAAATAAAAAACCCTTGTGAATATGTATGAAGTCAGTAGAACCCTGTTTTGATTTGAAATATTGGTGGTCTCTCTTCCCATTTCTAATCTCTGTGGTAGATTTACGTGGGTAATTTCTATCAGTGCTAATGGGGATTATAATGTAAATCCCCCATGCCTCAGTGGGGGAACAGACTCTGGTTTTCCATCAGGAGCCTATGTGCTTTCATTAGCAACATGTTGTATTGCTACAGGAAAGATTTACAGGTATTCACTGAAACAATTTGTCCAAATTTTCACATGCAGTTCACCATGATGTAGAGTCTTTGTTAAGAAGGAAGAAGCCTATCTACCCCATCTCCTGCTGTGGTCTTGTAGATATTTCCAGATGCCCACTAGAATAGTGGATTCTGGTCAAGAGAGAGGACAGGTTTCATCCTGAGGAGCTTGTTAGCCTGAAACAGCTTGAAAAAGTACTGGAAGAAGGATATTTTCATTATATATTTGTCTTTTCTGAATAAAACTCTCCTGATTTCCTGGGACTCCAATTCTGGGGTACCTGGTTGCCTTACCAAATGGTGCAGGTTATGCTGATGCTGTTAAGCAGCTTATAGTCTTACATCTCATCTACTTAAATGTCTACTTTAACAGATTGGTGGAAGCCACTTGAGGGCTTCTGAGTCATCTGTTGCAAAGCTAAAGAACATTATTATTGTCCCTGTTCATGTAAGAATGGGCTAAACACTTTATGGACCATTGAAAAGATAAATCCCATCCATGCCCCAAGGAACTTTCAGTGAATCAGCAGTGTATAAAGAAAGGATGAGATCAAACTAGACAGAGTCATGCTCAGTCTGTGACTTCATTTCAATTTGAGATTCAGCCTGCTTGCCAGATTACTTTTTATTTTTCAAAAGTTGTTTTATGTACAGCTGAAGTTTTGGGGAGGAGAAGCAAGTGCAAGTACTGCATTCATGTTTGCCAGATTTGCAGACTCTTAAACTTGTCCAGTTAATGGAGAATTAACAGGTGTTACCCATGGATGATATTTTAAAATTGCAAAATCTGTAATTACGGTAGTGTGGACAGTCTGAATATCTGAGGAAAGGAGGACAGTGACACTCAGATGTCAACAGACTTCAATTTAACTTCACAAGTAGCTTGATTTTGGGGGAATGACGCTGGTTCAACTTTATTGAAAGGACAATCAAGTGCGTTTAAAGGTTGTGGAGATCTGGAGCTTACGGATGTGGTTTAGCAATGGGTGTGGGTCAGTTGGGTTAATCATTGGACTTGATGATCTTTAAGGTCTTTTCCAACCTAGATGATTCTGTGATATAATATTGCTTCAGTGCTGAAGGTCTGAATGGAAGGAGGTAGTGAAGAAGTGCCTGGGAAAGGAGATTTGAGCATGAAGGAACATGCTGGAAGAACTTGGAGGGAGTGATTTAGCAGTAGCCAGCTTTTCAGCCATTTCAAATGAGGATTGAAGTCAGGGAATCTGTGTGGGGTTGACATCAGGGAGCTCAGATGAAAGAAGGTAAACCAAACCTAAAAAGGTATTAATAAACTGGTTTGGCTTCAGAGGAGAGCCAAAGTAATAATGAAAAATGGGAGGATTTATGAGCAAAGATTAAATGAGTTGCTTATGTTCACTGTAGGTAGGTAATGATTAAAGGGCACCTGATAGCTGTCAGGCTGTGGAAGAAAAAGGGAAATATACTCTCTGAAGTCCACCACATGTGACACCAAGCAAGACGATTTTTATTAGATCCATTTGTACCTATCTTGATAAAATGGTCATCCCTCCTGCTCCATGCTTTGATGAGTAGTCAAATAACCATCAATTTAAATGACTGTAAGTACATTCTGAAATGAAAGGGAGTGCATCCCATCTGGCCTTAGCTTCAAGCAGACACTGTTGTATGTTTTGTTGAATTTTGAAAATTTTATTCGCAGCATTAAAACTAGGGATCCAACTATTTTAAGCTGAAGTGAAGGATACAACTATTCGGGTAAAACATGAAGCTTCTCACTTGATACAACTTGTGGTAATTCAGGACATATGATGCAAAATGTTTGGAAAGCAAATTCTTATTAAAAGCACTGATAGGGGCTAGAAACAGAAGTGTATAAATTCAGTTAAACCAATAAGAATTACTAGAAAAGAGGAACCTGCTGAACTATATTAGTTTTCAAAGGAAAACTAAGGAAAGTCCATCCTGTAGGTCACACTGCTGGAAAACATACCATAGAAAACAAGGTCAGCCTACCAAACAGAAGAGCAGATTGAAAGCTTTCCTTGCTCTTGGTTCTTTTCCATCCTCTTTCTTTTTGTTAGATTTTTTTTTCTCCAAGTACTTTATTTCCATTCTTGATTCTTCAGATGGTAAAGAATCACATGCAACATTCAAGCAGTTTAAAAATTCTTCAGCCCTCATTTAATGTACACTATGAACTTTTATTAGGCAGACTGTCTTCATTCTTTGTAAGTGTTCTGAGAGATGGGCTTGTGTGTGTGTGTGATAAAGTGAGTGTGTTTATAATGAGGTTTGGTGCTATTGTTATTCCAGATGAAGCAGCCTGACAATAGAGAGCCCTACCATGAAGAATGCATTGTATTCACGCTCTGAGCACTCTTCTGCAGCACATGGAACATTGCATCCCGTACTGTGTATAACTGCACAAACTAGTAATTGGATAAAAAATAGTGGCTCCTTCTTCTTCAGAGGGAACATGTTGCAAACTATTTGCTTTCTTTGAGTAATTTTTTGTGGGTCGCATTTTATCTCCCCCATTTCATTCCTCTCTCTTTCAGGAGAAGTCCCAATGGTGAATTCATCAATTGGACCAAACTGCTGTACATGTAACTGTCAGTCAACCCTACAGGCTATTCTTCAAGAGCTCAAGACCATGCGAAAATTGATGCAGATTCAAGCAGGTACAATGACCAATCCCATACAAGCATGTTCATGACAATCATCTAATTGAAGTTGGCCCTGTGGGATCAATGGACTAGATGGTCTTTGAAGGTCCCTTCCAACCTAAACTACTGTATGATTTTATTATCTTCTTTTTAGGATGAATGGTCTAGTAAGGCAGAAATCTTTGTGGAGACTCAGGAAAAGCCTGGACTGTTTCCTGCTCTCCTGACACATTGTTCGAAGTCAGATTTTTACAGGCTTCTTTCAGATCCTTACCTGTAACATGGGATATTGTCTTGTAGGAGTCTAGGTAGGTCATCTTAGGCTGCTGTGAAGTGATAATGCTATTGAGGAGTTGAAGACACTGAACATTTTGTCAGCTGAGTTGTCCATGCAGTATAAGTGATGGGGAGTGAAGCCATGGAGGTTTTACTCTCACAGTGGCTGGGTATGACCTCTGTGAGAAAAGGAAGTGTGTAATTAACTGAAATATGGGTGGAGTGAAGGGTTGACTATTTGTCTCCACACCGTATAATGCTTGAGTGAGCAGCAACAGGAAGGATCACACAGGTTTTGTAATATTAATTGATAGACATTAAAAGGCTTTTCTAAAACTCATTGATTTACAAAGAAGCACCAGAAAGCCTAGTTTTACAGACTTTTCTGTGACAGAGAATTCTTTACACAGTTGCACTGATGTAATTGAAATTATGAGAATGTTTAAAAATAGCTTTTTAGCAAGAGGTGCAGAGTTGGGGTTGATGCCGTAAGAGCTGGCTCCTCAACAGCAGCAACATTACTTATTTGTTATGTATCTACAATACAAGTAGGTAAGTACTTTGTTAATTAGTGAATCTCTTATTTCCCCGGGAGTAGTTGGTATTTTCTGGTAGGCATGAAATGATGGTTTTGCAGAGAAGCATCGCTGGCATTTATATTTCTAAAATGAAAAATAATTGCAAATTCGAACATGTAAGTGAAAGTGTAATAACTTGTTTTAGGATTCAAATACCCTTCAGTCTAAATGATAAAGTACTTATTAGAGTCTTGTAAACCATTGCTAGAAATTAAATCTCACAGAAGTCTTACAGTAGTAACGGTATTATGAGGTTTGTGTTTTTTCTCGGGCTTTGCAGATGAGGATTATTTGTAGGTTAAATGAGTTTGATTTGCATGTGTAGTACTTTTGGCAGTTTTGGTTTTGACTTTGATCTTGATTCATCCAGACTTATGCATTGTATTTGCATAGGATTCTACTGGAGGACTCACTCACATTGATACAGGTTCGGATTGGTGCCTTGATCTATACAAATTATTGTGGATACTGGAAAATGCAAATTACTGATGCATATAAAATACTGTCTCTCAGATTGCAGTGGTAACACGCGAACTGTCAGTTGCTGTGTAGGAGCAAGACAAACTGATGCAATTTTGGGTTACTGTTTTCCCAGAAATTAAACTGTTGAAGTGTTTTCACTCATTCTTGATGTAACAGTACTTGAAATGTTCTTGCTGAGCTAATTAACTTGGTGACTATATTCATAAACATAACCATAATTAGCACTCGTATTATCTTACTTTATCAGGAGAAGATCCTCAAAGACAGTGAGATTCTAAGTCAGCTCAAGAGGATATCCAAATTAATGATTGCTTAAACTCTTTGTGTCACCAACCATCCAGTGGTCACTGTGAAAAAGAACCACATATTACTTATTTTCCTCAACTGCTATTTGTCAGTGTGTCTTGAAAAGCCTTGTAGTGGAGCTCTGTGCTATTATATCCATTGCATAGATTGGAAAATTGCGCAAAGGTGATAAAACGTCACTGTTTCACATGCACAGGCAGCCCTGAAAATGGTATAAAAAGTTGGGTCTTTTGATACTTTAATGTACACTGTGTGGTTATACGTGTGCTTTTGTCTGTAAATGTAATTCGTTACTTTCATTCAGCTGGGACCCAAAACAAACAGCAGCCGCCTGCTCCTCTGATTTGCACGCAAAAGTCAACAATATCAAGAAAGAGAACTAAAAAACGAAAACTACCCCTCAAAACTGTTGAACCATTTCCCATTAGTAAGAAACCCAGCTCTGCAGAGAATGAAAAGAAACTACCCACAAACTTGGAACGATCAAATCTGCAAGAAATTGAATCGCCTTTAAAGCCAGAAACCCCTGTTTCAGGATTTGGAATTATCCTTGAATCAACTTCATCAGATGTAAGTTAATATTTTTTAATATGTAGATCACAGGATTTTTAAAGACTAAGTTATTTAGGAGAATTGGAACTCAAGTCAGGTTGATGTGTGTTCCTGTGTTTTGCAAGAATAAACAAGCAAATCTTGGGCAGGCTTGGATAGACTCAGTAGGGTTAGGCATGGGGTGTGCTGATTATGGAGTTTTAGGGGTTTTTTTTTTTAAACTTTCATGAGTGAGTGGTTGTCCCTGAAGTTCAGGGCTGCTTGTTGTTTGAGTTTGGGGTGGAAACTTGTTCTTCATCTCTTCCGCTACCAAGAGCCATCATGAAATAAGGAGCTGTGAAAAGTACTGGTGTATGAACCATTCACAACCCCTTTGCCAATCAATGTGCATAGTCTGCACATATGCCCCTACTGGGCCAAGGTGTATCCATGTGCTGGGTTTCATGCCTTTCAATACTTCTGATTAAGTATTGAAACAGGCTGGCGAGGGAGATAGTAGAGTTGCCATCCTTGGAGGCCTTCAAAAAATGTTCTAGGGAACATGGTTTAGTGGGCACGGTGGCACTGAGTTAAAGGTTGGACTTGATGATCTTGGAGGTGTCTTCCAACCTTAATGATTCTATGACTCTTAGTTGGTCCCAGTGACTTTAAGGGAATCCTCACCTCTATGAAGTTTGTACCTAGTCTTTGTTGAATCAGGTCATTTGGTCTTCATTGCTCTGGTAGCTGGATGAGGACCTTGATGCAGTTGTTGATGTCAGCGTGACTAAAGGGGCCAGAATTTGCTGTTTCGAATCTGTGCTCTTTGCATGTAAATCTGCAGTAAGTGTGTTTTCTTGATTGACGGAACGTGTACACACTGAGAAATGTTGTGTATCTGGGGGCTGATTGGCTTTGTTTAATGACCAGATAGAACAGTTCACTGGTGAGTAAACTGATCATTATTTTCTCTAATGTATTTTAATTTTAAGCAGGCAGTTTCCAATTTCCTAAGTACTGTAAGGTAGAAAAGCATAATTAACTTCAGTATCAACAAGTGTAAATGAAAACAATGCAGCAGATAATATTCTGCCTTTCTGGAAATGGGAACTAATAATAAAAAAGAGCAGTCGTGATAATTCAGTTATATAGATGCAAGCCACACCACTAATTAGATTGTAGTCTCATGCCACAGAGTCAGTGAAGTGATGCAGGGGTACTAGTGTGATGCTTTTTCAAAAGTTTTTTTTCTGTAGTACTGGGCTTAATAATGTTTGAAGGGACAGTTTTGGGAGGGACACAAATACTCAACTGGTGATTATAATTTTTCTTTATTCAGGGCACTCTTTACAACTTGAAACATGAGTTTGGAAGTAGTTTTGTACTTTCAGTGGAATTTGATTTGGCTTTATGAATGTGTTCCATCACTGGACACAATTCTTTGTAGGTGCCAGTTTGACCTAAGCTGAAAGTAAAAAATAGAAGAGAAAACATAGGTCACGTCCTCATCTGCCCTCCCATGCTTTGGCACCTCTTGCCACAGTAGCTGTTGGATTAAATTTACAGAGCCAGAACGCCGAGACAAATTGATTTTGTTTTGTCTTTGGAAAGAAACCATGTGTGTATATATATGTGTATATATATATTTCAGGGTTCTGAAAACAGATATATTTAACAGCAACAATAAAATGTGACCTTAAACCTTTTGAAAGGCTAAAGAAAGCAGCTTCTTTCAGAATGAATGGTGGTATTATCTTTTCCCATTTATTCATAACCCTCTCTAGTGTGCTCACAACCAACATGTCTGAGTGCTGGAAAAAACTGAGAGGCATTTTATGCAGCACCATAAATAAGTATTCCTTTGAGAATATTGTACGGCTGTCTGTACTGTGTATGATGTGTCATACACCAAGACTGATGTCTTTGTTATTTTGCCGATGTTTATTAAACTTTAAGAAATATCTCAATGTAATGTCTATAAAATCTAGGCTACCAAAACTGGTGCAATTAGTTCAGATTTGCTGAGATTAAATACTGCTTCAGCACTGGGAAACGACCGTGAGACCAAGTCTTAATCTGTTCCACAGATGAACGAACCTGCTTTTTAAATGTAATGGTCTTTTACTCGTAGTTGAACTTCCTTCCGTTTGTTTTACTGTTACAATATTTCCTTTATAACCTAATAATTTCTACTGTATGAAGTAAAATCTGCAGAAATGTATAGAATTGAATTCACTGCCTGTTAATTTTAGCACAGCGAAAGCCTTCAGTACTGAGGCCTTACTTGTTGTACATGAATTGTTTAACCATCAGTTCCTTCTGCCGTGATCATTATCTACTAACAAATGCCTTTTCCTTTGAGAAATCACATTCAAAGTAACCATAAACTTCAATTAGGTACTGATTGTCTTTGATTGAACTAAAGGAAAGTAAGAATAAATCAGTCATTTGCCTACAAATTCTTTTGCTGATAAGCAAATTTACTCCTATATTAACATAATCTAAAATAACATTGAATACACCCCACTGGTGCCCTGTTATGGTCTGAAATGTACCTTGCAGCTGTGTTAGTGAATATCTATCAGCCTTAGGCACCTTGTATCATCCAGGTCATCTTAGATTGCTATCATAAGACCCCAAGTAACAAAATAGGACAGGATACCTCCATCTCCATGACAACGACATTCTGGGGTTTGATTCAAATGAAGTAGAATTTTTCCCAAGTTAAAAACTTGGCCAACACTTATTTACTCTTGAAAGTCTTTTCTGTTACCAGAAAGTTTAGAGGTAACATATTAAAAACCCACCTACATCAGAAGATTGTTAAATGTCAAGTAGAGCAACTCTTAACTATTTTGCTGGATCCAGCATTTTGAGGTAAAAAAGGTAAAAAACCAACTTCACACAGAGCAAGCTGAGAAATTTCTGTGCTTTTTAGATTTTTTTTTCTATTACTATTTGCATATTTTCAGATTCTACATCCTGGCATCTCAAAGCATTGTAATCTTCAGTTTTATCACATGATGCACATACATATCCAGTGGCAGTGTATGCTTTGAAAATATTCTCCTTGATGTAACCCTCTTGATACTGATTTTTAAAAAATCCATGGGAACAGTTACACAGCCAAATCCTTCAAAGATTGGCATCCCTTTGCTCTGTCTAAACTCAAAATTTTTGCAGGTGATGGGAGATGCATTTGCTCTTGCTCTGTAAACACCCTTGAAAACTGTGCATCACTGCTGGATATATTTTCATGTAGGAGAAAGAAAAAGGAACAGCTGATGTCTTTAAATTATCTGTTGATTCATGATGTATCTTCATTCTAGATACATATAACCATTCCATGCAGATGTCTTGTGTAAGCTGTGAGTGGTAGTCACAGAAGAGAATACTGCGAAAACTGTTCATGTAATTTCTGGTATGTACAGATAGAAGCAGCAGAAAGACTCTTTGTAAGGGGCCACGAGGTATTTGAGATGAGACTCGTGAATTACAGGAAGATTTTGTTTCCTCTTCCTCCCCTCTATCTCACTTTCTAGAAATTGTGTAAATCCCTGTGATTTATCACCAGGCTTTCTTGTGCTGAAATAAGCTGTCTTGTCTATCATCCTCTTCTAAGGATGCATTTGGGGAATATGAAAAGAAGGGAGAAATGGGTGATAAGCAAGTGTTGGCTCCAAGGGCAACCTCAAATTCATCATCTACTGTGTCTGCACTGGAAGCCTTTATGGGAAACCATGTGTAATAGGCTGGCAGCCCTGTATTTGTATTCTTGGAAATGCCCATCTGACCTGCAGCGATTCTACAATGTGCCTTCACATCATAGAATCATTGAAGGATTAGGTTGGAAAAGACCTTGAAAATCATTATGTCCAAGTATTAACTGAACTGTCCCAAGCCCACTACTAAATCCTATCCCTATGCTCCAGATGTCCTCAACTTTTAAACCCATCCAGGGATGGTGATTCAACCCCCTTCCTGGGCAGCTTGTTCCAAAGACTGATGACCCTTTCAGTTAAGGGTTGTGTTTAACCTAAGCTTCTCCTGGTACAGCCTGAGGCCATTTTCCTCTTGACCTGTCACTTCATACTTGTTAGAAGAGACCAACATCCATCTTTACAAATTCCTTTCAGGAAGTTGTAGACAGCAATAAGCTCTCCCTTTAGCGTCCTCTTCAGACTAGATGGCACCAGCATCCTTAGCTTCTCTTCATCAGGCTTGTTCTCCAGACCCTTCCCCAACCCGATTGCCCTTCTGTGGACCTGCTCCAGCACCTCCATGTCTTTCTTGTATTGAGGTGCCCAAACCTGAATGCATGCACATTTGACAGTGAAACAGGTCCATAAAATGGTTAGATAAGTGTCCAAAAAATCATTGCATACGAGTATTGCTCTAGAGTGATCCTCTGGTTGGTGATTATTATCCAATATTGAGAGGTGTCTCTTCTCTTTTTGTTAGCCATATGCCCAGAAATGTGTCAGTGATCATTAACTATTCCAGTGGCTGGACGTGAGCATGATTATTTGATTTGCCTGTTAAGGTGCTTATGCACTGATGGGGTTTCATTTTCATGAATAGACTGCTGTGGTATTGAATAGCTGAGGAAAGATTCATGGTTTGATTAAGTGATTGTAAAAGTTTCACCAATGATGATTAAAGTGGAACTATATCTTTGAATTTTCATTTAATTAAAACATTTTTATTCTTTTGGTAGCCAGAAGTGCAACTTGCGGAAGGCTTTGACGTCTTCATGCCGAAATCTCAGCTGGACTCTATTTTATCAAACTATACTCGCTCAGGAAGTCTGCTCTTTAGGAAGCTGGTCTGTGCATTTTTTGATGACAAGACTTTGGCTAACTCTTTACCCAATGGCAAAAGGAAAAGAGGGCTCAATGACAACCGGAAAGGACTAGACCAAAATATTGTGGGTGCAATAAAAGGTATGGGTTTTGCTTTTTTCCCCTGTGTGCAATTAGAACACATCCTCAAGTAAGGAGAGTGTAAGGGGATTAGAAGTTCTGATGTGTTAGGTCTATTAAAATACACAGTCTTATTTTTATTCCCTTTCATTCACTTGTTAAAAATAGCTTCTGTGGGGACAGCTTGTGTTAATTTTAAGTGAACGATCCTGGTTTCTGAAGTCAGACTCTAAGGTTAGAAACTCAGTGTTCATATAAGTTTTTTTTTTTCCAGATAGCAGAGAAGCAAATGGATCTTGCAAACCTAATGAGAGCGTAATTAATTCTCTTAAATCAAAATTCTGAGACATGTACTACTTCTGACTGTGTTTGCTCTGCAAACAGTTCAGTAGTTTGTGGCTGGACTAGGGAGAGGTTGAGGAACTGGGATTGAGATGAGCTTGCTCAAAAGAACTGTGGTGGTCCTTCTCTTGTGGGAGCAAATTTCTTGGTCAGTGTGAGGATCCTGTGCTGGATGGATGTGAATAGTAATCACAGCTTTCTGGCTTCAGAAAAACACTGTAGCTCCAGACTCCATGATTGTGACATAAAACAGGTAATATTAGGCTGAAGATTTTGAAATCTAATGCAGTAGGTAAAGTACCCCACTTATCAAAAGACAGACTGTGTTGCAAAGCAGAGCTTATTTTAGAGACAGTGGTAGAGTGGTACATCTGAGGTTGCTACCCTAGGGGACCTAAGGCAATGAGAAGAGCCTCTGTAAGTCTCTGTCAGCAAAAGGAGTCAGAGCAACCCTTTGCAGCCATCTGTATACACTTTTGACCCCTTGTCCTGGTGCAAAAATGTCACTGACATGCCGGCTTGAGTCCAGCAGAGAACTGCCAAGACTTAAGGTACTGAGGCAAGTAAGTGGTGAAAGATGTCTGTGAAGTAACATATGAGGAGAGGCTGAGGGAACTGGAGACACGATGATTCAAGAGAAACCTCACTGCTGCACACAACTACTTAATGGGATGGTATAGAGAACATAAAACCAGACTCTTCTCAAAGGCTCAAGAGATACATTGGACACTTTGAAAATGACAGCATGATTTCAGGAAAAGCTTTTTCAACATGAAGCTGATTAACAGTGGAATCAGAGCTCAGAGGGGCTGCAAGATCTCCATCCCTGGAAATACTTAGAAGTCGACTGATCACAGACCAGAGGATCATGACCTAGGTGGACACGCTTTGAGCAGCAGGTTGAACATGAAGACTGCCAGAGGACCTTTTGTACCTGTGCAATTATGCCATAAAGTATGTGTTGAGGCAATGCCATGGTCCTAATACATCTTAGAGTTGCCAGTAGACTTTCTTACAGTTATGCTTTTATAATTAGGTTTTAATCACACTTTTCTGTACCTTTCTTTTGTGAGCTTAGAAATCTACACAAATCTGAAGCTGAATTCACTCAATCTGTAGCTCTTGCTCCCTTGAAAGCTTTATTAAGTAAGTTAAGCGGAAGAAAAAAGGAGTTAAAATTCCTTTTCATTAGAAAACCTCCTACCGCTGTTTCATGTGATGAAATAAATTCTATGAACTGTTTTTCAGTAGATGCTGCAGCACTATTAAGATAGCAGTTGTCACCCACTACAGAGAGCACTGGTTTTCAGGAGCTGACCTTGTATTACTGGGGCAAATATTGAGGTTGGTTTATCCTCTTCCCTTGAGTTTGGTAGAAGAAAGTGGGACAGGCATACAGTAGCGCAGAAAATGCTACATTCATGAGAAAAATTAGCAGAAGACTTAAAGAAGAAACTGCTTGAAAATTGCCCTTCCTGTCTCAAAGCATTTTAACCTCTGTCTTTACAAGTGATTTGGTGCTCCTGCAACAAGGTGATTAACTAGGGAGAAATCCTCTCTTAGGACTTTGGGTATTCAGTGTCACTTGTTGAATCAGTCATGGTGTTTCCCATGGCCAGTCTGTTGCTCTTGTGAGTTGCATCAATTGATCACTCAGAACTGGAGGAAAAAAGACAGGAAAGTAAATCAGAACTGGTTATTTTGTTGACCAGAAATTATGTAATTTTATGTCATAAGATATTATGTCATTTTGTGACCAGAAATCCAGCAAGGGGAGTGCTTCCCTGCAGAAGCAAGTGAGCTGTGTTGACATGTGTGCCTCAGGGGTCCATACTGGAATCAATACTAGTTAATATCTTAATCATTTAGGTAGGTAGTGGAAGTGAGTGCATCCTCCATGAGTTTGCAGATAGTCACAAACTGAGTGACACAGATAATGTGCTAGAGGGAAGGGATGTCACCCAGAACGACCTTGGCCAGCTCAAGGAGTGGACCCATGTGAATCTCCTGAAGTTGAACCAGGCCAAGAGCAAGGTCCTGCATGTAGGTTGGGGCAATCTGCAGTATCCATAGAGGCTGAGTGATGCATAGAGAGCAGCCCTTTAGAGAGGACTTGGGAATACTAGTGGCAAAAAATTAGATAGGAGCTGAAAATGTCTACTTGCAGCCCAGAAAGCCAGTGGTGTGGACAGCAGGGTAATAGGTGATTCTGCTCCTCTGCTCTGCTCGGATCAGGTGAAACCTCACCTGAAGTGCTGTGTCCAACTCTGGGCTCTTCAGCACAACAGAGACAGGGACCCATTGGAGGAGGCCACAGAAATGATCCAAGGACTATAATCCCCTCTGCTGTGAGGCCAGGCTGAGTTTAGCTGGGGTTGCAGCTGGGGAGGAGGCCGTGGGGAGACTTTTTTTGCAGCCTTTCGATAAAAGGGGGCTTGTAAGGGGAGAGAAATGTGCCTATTGGGACCAAGGGCAGCAGTTTTAAACTGCAAGTTGGTAGGTTTGAATGGGACGTTAGAAAGACTGTTTTGAGGTTATTTACAATGAGGATGGTGAGTCACCGAACAGATTCCCCAGAGGCATAGTTGCCCCTTCACTGGAAGTGTTCTGAGTCGAGCAAACTGATCTAGTGGAAGATGCCCCTTCCCATGGCAAGGGAGTTAGACTAGATGATGTTTGAAAGTCCTTTTCAATTCAAACCAGTCTTGAGGGATTACCAGCACCATAGAGCTCAGGTGAACTGGAAAGGGGGAGTGCCACTTCTCCTGCTTCCTTCCTACTGCATTCCCATTTGTTTTTGACCACACTGGTATTTCACTAACCACATACTGAGGGGAGGGAAGGGGGGAGGTGGATGAAGATGCTGACTTAGCAAAGCTCCCAAACTCTGGCTTTAGCAGGCAGTAGTCATAATTCCCACTGTAGATACCTGTGGTGGGTAGCCTGGGTACAGCTTAATGTCACACATTGTCCCCAGGTCCTGGTCACAAGCAAGAACCTGAGTTGCATGTTAGAAGTAAGCAGGAGTCTTAAGTCATTGATCAGGTACCAATATGTATTCAGAAGGGAATGAATATTTCTACCTTTAGAGGGACAGTAATTACTGCAACAATGTGTGAGGCTGCTTCAGCTGCTCTTAAAGGCCTCAGAGCAAGCTGTTGCTAGTGGTTTTAGGATGTTGTTAATATGGAGAGTTTGAAGGGTGTGATTACTTTTGAGTCACTTACTAGCTAGTGCTCTTTCAGAAGGGTATGTATAAAAGTACTGAAATTGTCATAATTTTGTGGCATGCTTCCCCATCCCATTTGTATGGCAGTTATTTTCAAGGATTACAAATGCATTGAACTGGGGCCAGTGTTCTGTCTTTTGTCAGTCGTAATTGGGTACTGGGCTCAAAGACCTCTGATCAAGACAGTGATATCAGTAGTAACCAGTTGTAATGTTCTTCCTATTCCGCTTTGAGAAGTTTTGCACACAGAATCTGTCACACACGTCTCAGGTGCAGGACGAAAAGCTATTGCAACTGTTTCACTCTGCTAATGATTGTGTATTTTTGGAACAACAGTGCTAAGTCTGCAGTAAATACAGCATTAAAGATAATGTCTCACTGTGTACCATTTTCACTAAATGTAATACTGGACCTGTGGAATACTGCTTTCTTCTCAATAATGGAGCTCGCTTTGGTTTTAGTAGTTATGTAAAGAATTCAGTTCCGTCTGGTTTGGCAGTATGAGAACTGCAAAGATGTCTGCATTGGTGGCACCTGTGCATTTAATCAGTTTGCCTGCGGTCAAGAGGCCAGCAAATGTCCACACCTCCAGCTCTCTTGTACTGTGTGGAAGGCAGCATTTATCAGTGCTGCCACATCTGGAGACTCAGTTCAGAGTACAGAGTCATTCCTTCATGATGTTTTTGTATGAGATTCATGACTGGAAGATGTCAGTTGTAGGCTGTTTCTCTTGGATACGGTGTTACTGTGATATTTATACACACAAATGCCTTCTGAATTACAAACTTTTGAAATGCTGAGATGGACTCTATTCTCTCAATCCTACATTTGGCCATTTAAATGCTTGTTGATAAGGGGATAATTTCATATATTTTGTTTGTAATCCTCTCCTCTCTTCTTTTCTACTTTTTGGAGGCACATTTCAAAAGACGGTATGTTTTTATTTCAGTCTTTACAGAAAAATACTGCACTGCTAACCATGTGGATAAACTTCCTGGTCCTAGGGACTGGGTCCAGATTCTTCAGGATCAAATTAAACTTGCAAGAAGACGATTAAAAAGAGGCTCAGGTATGTATTAAAACATAAGGAACAACATGTAAGATGAAAAGCTCAGAGCCTTTGCATCCATGTTTTTTCTTGTTGACTGTTGTCATGTTGACTGGTTGTACATGTTCACTCCAGTGAAAATTTGACCTCTGAGATTTTAGCAGGTTCTTGTATGAAGTGCAACATTTCCTTAGGTTTGCTATGGAGCAAGTTTAGGAGCTGTCTTTGCAAATAAGTTAGCTTTTGAGTCTTTCTCAATGTTGTCTCTAAACCCTTTCCTTTAGCACCCAAACTATTCTTGCCATCTGAGCCCTAAAATTTGTTTGGTCTGACAAGCCACCCACTGTTAAAACATAAGGCCAAATGGCCTTTCCCTCTAAACTCTGTGTCTGGAAGGACAGAAGAGTTTTATCTCATTCCTTGTGAAAGAGTCAGCATCACTGTAGCAAAAGAACCCTGACATCCACCTGTGCCACAAGGTTCTACAATACATGGGAGGGAGCTTGCCAAAACCAAGTAACAGGTAATATAGGCAGCAAAGCTGCTCAGCTTGGGCTGGGATATCCTGCATGCTTGGAGCTGGGACCAGCCTGCACTGAAGGCTCAGCACTAAGCTTTCACCTCGACAGCATGCAGTTGGTAAGCTGTGAGCTCCAGCAATGAACAACAATGTTCTGTCTCAAAATCCCCACTGTAATCCATAGGAAAGCAATATCACTGATTGAGAGATGTGTAATTACTTTATAAACCTTAATTAGTCTTCTTCCTGTCTTCGTGCCTCCTGCCCTATAAGGGACATTCTTCATACAAGACTTCACTTGCTCTTTCTCATCCTAGTGTTTCCTTAAGGCTCCCTTGTGGTCCTGTTTCTTGCCCATCTCTGCCTTTGGAGCATCTGATACCATTGTCTGAGACAGATTTTTTATGCTGATGTATTTGAACACGGTTATTCATTGTTACCACATTTAGCCTATCAATGATTTAAGAGCCTGTTGGGATTGAAGTGGCTCTGCAGGGAATGCTAGTAGTCCTTATGGCTACAGACCACAAGAAGTGTCCACTCCAGCTCCCTGTCTCAGAGTGCCGATGTCTTTTGTCCAAGTATGTGGCTCTGACACACGTGTCTGAAATAATTCTCCACATCATTAGTAATGCCAGAAGGGAAAAGCATAAGACTAAGAAAAATGAGAAACATCCAAAGACAAATAACACAAGGGGAGGAAAAAGTATAAGCTTCTCCAAGTAAAGAAGGAAATCAACAGTAGCCTTAAAAAGGGTTTCTTGTGTGTGTTGGGAGAGAAATACAAGATAATCTTGTTAAAGGCAGAGTCAGAATACTGGTGGTGTACAACAGGAACTGCTTTCTGTCCTCCCAAGGGTGCCTGGCCTCCCCCAGGACAGAAGTGAGATGCCAGGCCTTGGTAAGGTAAAGAGTGTAGTATGGAATGTGGAGGGCAGAGGATCCTTGGGCTGTCTGCAGAAAATCCCTTGGGAAAGAGGACTGACCTAATTTTGTTTTGAGTTTTATTTTCTTTTATCCTTTTTTATTTGCTTTTCTTGGTTTTTCTGCAGGATGTTAATTAAAATGACAATGACATTCACCTTTTGCCTTTCAAGTGGGACCACCTCCACCTCTGTTCCTTTCTCAGGATGGGAGAATTTAAGTAGAGGATATTGTCTGTAGGCTAGCAAGACTATGAAGAAAAATAAGTGAAGCATAGTGAGACTGACTAAGAGTCTGAGGTGGAGTAGGCTCTAGTATCTGTCTGTGCTGGCAGAAGGAAAGTAGCTCATTAACCGCTATGTGGGTGAGTGGTGAGCAGCTGAAAAAAAAAGTTGCACAGTACCTAGACTGGTAGAAAAAGTCTTTTTTATGGTCATTAGTTTTCTGGCCATTCCCTGAAATGCACTGGTTTCTCTCTGATGTGAGGCCACAGGCAGACAAACTCTTTTTGATCTAGCAGGAGTGATCTATGGCCATCTGCACTTCACTGACCACTGCCATCTCCACTGGTGGCTTAAGCTAACCCAGTGCGACTGTGCACCATAGCAAAGAGAAGTTTCCACAGCCTTTGTGACATCAAAGCAGTAAATAGCGGCAGAGAAGCAGTAGAAGATTTTGTAGAAGCAGTAGAAGAAGGTTTTGGCAACATCTTCATCTTGTTGAAAGAAGGTTTGTTAGTACTTTTGTGTTACCATCATGAGTTTCTGATACAAGGGATGCAGAGCTGATCAGGCAACAGATCCATCTAGTCTCATACTTTATTTCCATATTTTGTTAGCAGGTGCCAGGGGAGGTCTATAGGAGTGAGTGAAGGATGTTGTGATGTTTGCTGGCATAGCCTCACAGCCCTCAGCAGCTTTATCCTCATAGAAAACTGATTGTGTGGGAGCTATGCACATTTTAGCTATTCACTGTGAAGCTAAACCAAAACTGTTAAAGCTGTGTGTAAATTACAGAGAACAAAATGGGAGGGGAGGGCTGGCATGGAGGTCTGATCTGCTGTGGGTAGGTGTCTTGGGAATCCTTGCTGCTGAAAAGGATTCCCAGGAATCACTGAGATGTGTGAATCATTGCTCTTCCATCTGAGCTCTTTAGCTCTTCCAGTCTGTATGTGACCAGGAGAGCAGATTGAGCCTGAGCAAATGAGTGTCCTTGTCCACACTCCCATGTCATTCTTTTTTAGTTTTGTCTCCATTTGCTCACTGAAACATGGTGATTAAGTTTGTGGGTTTATACGGAGATGTGCAAAAAGTCAATCTGAGCCAGTGTTAAGCTACATTCACCAGAGACTTTCTGAGCCAGTGTGTGTCCTTGATGCCCAATGGCACTAATCTATCGACATCAGTTTCTGTTTTCTTTTAGAGTGCAGACTTTATATAAAGGAAGCTTGAGATGATCAGTTTATTTTACAGAAGCCAAAAGACAGCTTTTTAGTCACCACTGAATTGGACTGAATTTTAACAGTAGAGTTATTTAAGTGAGGAAGGACAGGTTTTCCACCCTGCATGCCTTCCTCTGAACCATTCAGTACATCCTCTGATTAGTTTTTCATTTCAAACCAGGCAGTAAGATGCTGCATTCATGAGCAGCCCTCTGCTTTATCCTGTGAACATTATTTTAGCCTGATAATGTAAATCCTGCTCTAGCTTTCAGTGATATTAATAGTTTCAGGGAATTCTAGCAAATGAGTGGGGTGGATCTGCTTTCTGTACCTCTTTCTGTAGGGCATACCCTCCTGAGTATTTCCAAATTAAATGAAATCATAATCACTAGATCAGTGATGCTGCACAGCTCCAACCTTATTTATTGTGTTTGGCTCATCTCCTACAACTAGGGACAGAAAAACTGCCTACTTGGAAAGCTATTAAAAAAAACACTTAAAATTCTGCTTTCTAGAAAACAGTTCCCCTGTGTAGATTTTGCAAGGTTGTTATCTTAAGCCAAAGAAAAATTCATTTAAACTCTGACTCAGTGAAAATATTTTTTGTAGCTGGAAATACATATTTTTTTTTAATTCGTTTATTTTGCTTTGGCTTTTCCTTAGTCTGAGACTCGGGTTGGTTGGGGTTTTTTTATTTGTTAGATCTGAGAATAAAGCTGTCACTGCCATTAAATTTTTATTGGCCTTGTTCAGTCTTTTCAAAATTTCACAGGTTGCCTGTCACAAAGGGGAGAAGAGACTGTGAGGTTAATGTTACAAACAGATGTTAGAATTAAAATTAAAGAGTATGATAATATTCTTCAGCCATGACTGCTGGTCCTGTTTCCTGTTAACAGCACAGCATACTGTGGCACGGCAGCTTCATGATGCCAGGTCTGTCTCTTCCCAGCACAGAAGCTGAACCTTTTTGGCTGCTGGGATGGGATGCAAAGTGGTCTTGGAAGGGAAGAAGCCAAAGAAGGCGTGTGTATAGGGTTCCTTTCATAAAGCAGCATGAATTACAATGCAAATTGCCTTGTCATTTATGGTGGTGGTTCCCTACCTATGGTCTGGTCTTTTCACGCTGCAGAATATGGGTAGGTGACTGGTATCTTTGCCAGTGGCAGCACAGAAGGAAACGGTCAGCCACTGCCACAGAGATCTTAAAACAGGTAAAATCAGAAGGAACTGACTAGCTGTTCATGTCCCCTCTGTGTCAGACGTAAGAGCCCGAGCCTTTGATTGCTAAACTCAACATCCATTAATAAGCAGTAGGTCAGGGGCCACTCATCTCTTGCAGTAAATTCTTTCTCCCTTTTTATGTTTTGAAGAATCTGTAAGTTATTGTTCTGTAGTGGCTGTCCATGGCACACACAGGAAAGCTGATACTGTGTGAGTGATACTCCCAAAGTACTCAGCGTAAGAGCTGCTCATGCAGAGGGATCATCTCGTGCATAACCTGGAAGCTTTTGATTGCCCTGCTCCACAGAGGAGGATGTGTCTGAAAACACACTGACATCTTTCAAGCAGGATTAATTTAAATAAATTACGTGCTATGATGCTGCATCTCCTTGAATCATTTAAAATTAACATTCCGCTGTGAAATAGTGGGAACTAAGAAAGACAAAACACTGAACCTTTTTTCTGGAAATACACCTCTTCTCCCATGACCTTGTTTAAACTGCTGCTTCCATTGTATTGTATGAGTATTTTTAAAAATTGTTTTCCATTTCTTTTCATCCTTTTGATTTCCCTGGTTTGTGTTTTTGATGTAATACCTACACATTGCAAGAGATCAGGTTGATTTTTCACTTAACCATACACACAGGGCCAGGCAGGACATGGTACCATGATTTTGTGGCCAGGATCTCAAGTAAGGATAATAATATTCAAATGGGTAACTGCTGCTTTCAACTTCCCAGCCTTGAGCACTCATGTCCTTCTCTGCAAGAAGCAAACCAGCAGGTGAGTGCTTAACAGACGAACATGTGCATCAAGAGAGGAGCAGAAGCGACTACCAGGATTGTTTTGTGAGAGCTATTGAGCTCAATCTTAGCAAAGGAGAGAGAAGAGGCTCAGAATTCCCACAGCAGGATCTATTGCTGCTTGCCTTGTCTTGCAAGCTGGCTCAAGACAAGTGAAGTTTGGCCAGCAGTCTCTGGGTGTGGCTGTGGAAGGCAAACCTTCTTACCTGCTTGGAATCACATGTGAGAAGCTGGTGATTTACATCCATGTTAGGAGGTTGAGGTGTTTGTCATGCCTTTGTGTCATTCTTCACCTGGAGCTGTGGTTATGCATCCAGTTTCACAAAACAAATTCAGGCAGCTGAGAATAGTGAGTAGGTTCTCTGGGCATCTGCTGTGCCCCACTCCTTTTCTGGTACTGGCACAAACATTCCTGTAGTGGTGGTGTCAGTTTTTAACTAGATATGATCCTGGTGACCATATAAATGTGCTGGCATGAGGAATAGGCCTGAAACAATTAATGGAGAGCTGGACCTCATCTCAAACATGTGCCAGATGACCCGGTAACTTCATTACTAAGATGGTTCTGCAACATTGGAGCCTCAAGTCCTTTTCTTCTGAAAGCGAGGTAGTTCCTAGCTTCTGCTTGCTTCTTCGTGTCTTACTGCAGCATTCTGAGTTTGGTTTTAGCCAGATGTAAGAAAAACAGTTAGACAGAAGGGCACATCTAGAGCTACCTTAAGAGTCAGGTTTCCAGAAAACCCATCACTTGAGTGGACAGCCTGGTGGGCATCAACCCTAGTAGTGACAGAAGGGAGCTTTCCAGCCTGCTGTCAGTGCTCAGGTCTGGCTTCACCATTTTCACTGCTTGGGTTCCTTCAATGCAAGGGGCCAGTTACAGCTTTGTATACTGTGCAGCAGAATCACTTGATGTTCATAGGTGTTTGTCACATACAACCTTTGACCATCACTCTAGCTTTTTAAAGCTGTGTCTATCCTGTTGGCTGTTTCTCATCTGCTCATTTCACCATGTTGTCTACTTCCATCCGGTCCTTCAATCACTGGGAGTCCGCTCCAGAATCAGAATGACCTGGATAACCTTTTCCAGTTTACTGAGCCACCTGTTCCTTCCCAAAGTCCACCTGTTCCTTCCCAAAGTCCACATTTTCACACCAAGCTGTGCCAAGCACTCCATTTGTTTCTGCTCACTGTGCCACCTTTTCACAGAAAGCAGAAAAGGGTATTGATTCAAGGCTCAGTCACTTACATATCTGGGCTGTGTACTTGTCAGGGCTCTCCATTTAAACCTGTGTGAGGAAAACTGCTTAGTACTAGGGCCTTTAGTTTGTTTCAGTTTTCTCCAGTTCAGATAATTTTGCAGAAGTGAGTAGAGAGCAGACAGCTAAAACCTAAAGTGACGTCCATGCTTGTGGGAGAGAGAGCATCCTCTGAGTCCAGGGATGGATAGCAAAGAGTTGATGGATCCACGTTAGGAAACTAACGTAGAGCAGGAGCTAGATTATTCTTCCTACCGTATCATTATAAAGGAAACAACTCAACAGTCTCACGTGTGCAGCCATGATAAATATGATCAGGACACTCAGCTTAGATTCAAGTGGAAGCTGAACTAAGCTGCTCAGTGAGTCTGTGGCCTTGATCAGGTCTGATCTCAATGGATATCATGCAGTGAATGGAGGTGAGTAGCATACAATGTCCTGGGCAAGTCCTTTCTGACTACACCTAGTTTGCTGAAGTGCTCTAAAGATCTTAGAGTGTTTTAAAGGCCTTAAATACAAAGCTGAAGTGCCGAAAGACAAAGGTAATACGTTTTTAGTAGGACTTGTGTAGGTTAGACAATTTCCTATTACACGCCTGTTCCTTGCTCTGGGTTCACAAACATGCTGCAGGTTACTACAGCCCAACAAGTAACTTCACATCTGCTGAGCCAAATTAGCTATCTGTATGCATGCCCTTGGCCTTTGGCAAATACATGAACAAATTAGGCTTTTAGCCTTCCTTCACCGTGGGCTAAATTGAATCAAACATTCTTGCATAAGCTGTGGGTTGAAAACACGTGTGCATACATCCACCATAATCGCCTGCATGGTTACCTCCTTAACTTTCTTCCTTCAGAAGAACTGCTGGGTGTCCACTTGTGTCTTTGAAGACATTTTGCCCTGGTAAACCCATCTCCCACAGAATGAGCTTGCCAGTGGTCATGGAATGTTTGTGTGCAGAAACACAGATGTTCACCTTTAGCCTGTAGGCATGGGGTGATGGCAGTTGTTGGAGGGTGGAGTTTCAGCCCAAGAGGATCTTCCTCCAAGGACCGCAGGGAACTTTTCCCGCATGATTTTATCAAATGATCACAACTCCTTTTATCATCTGGATATCATGACACTATAAAAAGAGCATGCATTGCTCCACCCTGTTGCTGGCACAACTGCTTCTTAATGTCCAACTCCCTCTTCTAAGTTTGCATTTTTGTTATGTGACCTCTTCTTCCTCCAAGCAGTGAGTTTTTAACTGAGCAACAGCAAATTGCAGCTGACAAAAGTAAATAGGAAATGCAAAATCACTGTACAGTATGTAGCTTTTTAATCACGTTCCCTTATTCAGTAAAAGTAATGAGATTTCTTGTTTATATTTGTAATCAGCAGAGGCAACTGACTGTGATGAGAAGCCAGACATTTCTCTACTACAAACAGGTAAAACACATTAAAATTGTTACCAGTTTGCAGTGTGTTTGCTTATTTATGGCACAGAAGCTGTTCTCAGTAATCCTGGTGTGCTATATGGAGTCAGGTAATAGCACATGAGACCCAGCTACCTAAAGTTTTGAATGGCCTGTGTTCAAAACCAAATGCATCAGAATCTTATGATTTTCCCCTGGATGTCGTATTAATAAAGTCTCAAGGTTCATGCTAGCAGCTAAACTAGTAAGGCCAGTAGGTTTCCCTTCTTATGCCAGGCAGGGGCATGAGCTCATTCCTGGTATTCCCAGGAGCTTTTTTGATGGAGTTATTGGTAGGAGCAAACACAATAATTTGTATAGTAGCATCTGTTCAGTTGTCCGAGGTATTAGCAATATCTTGGGTTCACAGAAAGATTGCAAAGATGTTTTATATGTTAAGTGACGGTTTTATTTTTCCTTGAAGTGCAGCCACCCTGTCTGAAAAGTTGCTGAACAGCAGCTTAGCTGTACAGCTGTATGGACTAGGAAATAAGATTTTTGCATGCTGCTGCACAGGGTGTTGAAATCAAGACAGGCTGAGACCGAAATTTAAGCACCTTCTTATTAAGAGTTGGTCCATCAATAAGCGCCCTGATGGTAGAAGTGATGCTGCCAACTTTGAAAATACGATGGGGCCAGAGTCTGGGGTGATGGTTGTTCCCCTGCATTAGAGCCCTTTCCCTGTAATTTCACTGTGATGCTGCCTGCTATCTTCAAAGCCAAATTAAAATGAGAAAAGATCTTGAGAAGACAAATAGCATCATGGATTAAGGTGTATTTTTATCATGTTTCTAAGGTGTAACAAAGGGCATTTAGGGACCAGCGATGCTACTGCTGTGCAAAGCAGGACAGGACTAATACTGGGCTGCTGAGAACATGGCACAGTACCTGGAGCTACCGGGTAGACAGCAGAGTACTAACACCATTACAGCATCTGCCTCCTGTGCAAAAGCTTCCTAATCTCTATTGCATAAGGGCTGGAGAAGGATCTTTCACACACTGCTGTTGTGTGCCGGAGCAGCAGCTGCCAGCCGTGGAGTGCTGTCGGTTGAAATCCTGCTGTCGGAGCACGTGCAGTTACTAAGGAATAGGACCAGCGAAGCAGCTGGGAGGACAAGCAGCTATAGTCTTGTTCTGGCATGGGCCCAGTGGGGGCTGGGAGCATGTGCTGACTATGAGTCGCCGTACTGCTTTCTTGGCCAGCTGCTGGATGATATTTGAGGGTATGGCTGTGATAATGGATGCAGGAAGCTCTGGCTTGAAAGGTCTCCTCCAAGTGGCATCCTGTTTGGGTTTTTTTGTTATCAAGGAGGGAAGCAATTCCACTGCGAGAGGACCCTAATAAAGGTTGCTAATGCAACATGGTGTTATCTTTTCATTGCACTGGTAACTGTATCATGGAGTGGAATTACCAGACTGCTGTGCTTTTCTTTGAGTGCAGTTCCTGTAGTTGTGGTGGTACCTCATTGATGGGAATGAGACGTGCTGAGATGGTTGTGGTGGAGAAGATGACTCCCTTTCCACTCATTGTGATCTCGTTGTGGATACACCTTAGAGCATCCAGATGTGCAGGTTTTGAGCTGGAAGTACAGTTTGTGATGTATATTTGTCTGTGCTATCTGTGGAAGGATGCCTAAATAAACCATGCTGTCATTTGCATTGGTGGGGGAGGTGGTGCTCACAGGCTGTAAGCCAAGGATTTGACTAACACCCATTGTTGTCTGTGTGTGAGTGACTCTCTATAGTACAACCCCATGTATCATACTGCTTTTTGAAGCAGAGGATTTGAAGTGATGTATAGGCAGTATGACAGTAATTATGGTAGAGAGCCCAGATACAAATGCTTTCTGTCAAGGAGGGGAGCAAAAGACGTGAAATATAACTTACAGAGGTCTTTCCTTCTCCTGGTACAGCTAGTTTCATACAGGGATGTCCCTGACAGGCTCTTTAAAGAAAACCTTCATGAGATTTATTCTGCTGTCTTGTCTGTTTAGCTTTAAAAGTCTTAAGGGAAGACTCTCTGATTGTATGTTTATACAGTGCCTGGTGCAGTGGGCCTCAGTTGCAGATGGCAGCTGATACCAGATAAATCATACCCTCAAGTTGTGCCAGGGAAGGTTTAGGTTTGATATGAGGAACAATTTCTTCTCTGAAAGAGTTGTCAAGCCCTGGAACAGACTGCCCCAGGAAATGGTGGAGTAACCATCCCTGGAGGTATTTAAACGACCTGGAGATGTGGTGCTGAGGCACATGGCTTAGCAGGTGGATTTATCAGTGCTGGACTAATAGTTGGGCTTGGTGATCTTAAGTAACGTAATGATTCTGTGATCACTGATTAATCTGATGGTTGGTAGAATAAAAACAGCCTTAACTGAGACTGGAAGGGGAGAAAAGGTGGGGGGTGTGGAAGATGTCTGTGACAGACAACAGATGGTTGCCCTCTTGGTCTTCAAGAATTGAACAAACTTGTGAAGCAGAAGCACCCAGAGTGAATTGTTTGAATCAAAAGTAAGTGTTGGTGTTAAAAAGGTGTAAAACCCAGGTGCCCTTAGTCTGCCTTTCCTGCTCAGTCCACCCTTCCTGTAACACCAGTAACTTCTTGAAAAAGATCTGGGTATATGTGGACTGGTGATGCTGCAGTGCCTCAACATACATGTTTTCACATCACAACCTATGGCTGACAGTTCTTTTGAGACATCTCAGTCAGAAGTGTGATTGCTCTCAGCTCTATGTCACTGATGGGAAGAGGCTTTGCTTCCAGAGAGAAGCTCAGATCAGCTGAGGTCATGATTGGAGGTGTCTCTCCATTGGTGTTCGCAGGAGTAGGCTCTGAGTGCAGTTGATTGCTGTAGGTGCCTACAGCCAGTTTCAACCCGCCCCCTCTGTGCCCACCATTAGCAAGTCCTGGACTTGAAGGAGAGCAGGAGGTGTTTGGTTTTCAAGACCATGTCTTTCAACTCAAAAGCCTCATGAAAAAAATGGAGCTGGTACATCCTCATAAAACAAAAGAAAACATTTTTTCCCAATTATATTTTAGCACCTCTGAGCAGAAATCATGCTCCTGTTTAAAAATCATCCTCAGTGACAAGAGGGTCTTTGCTTTAAGAGCAAAGGGTGATTGAAGGGTGTTTAAAGTACATTGTAAGAACTGTGGCAGTTAAACGTGCCTGGAACTTTGCTGCATTGACAGATAAATCTCCAGAAAATACTAGAAGAATTGGCTGTGACTGGACCTGAGCTGAGATAGATCCTACGGCTCTGGGAGTAATTGCCATGGACTGAGTGGAAAGGCTGGTTAGTTTCTCCATGGTGATAGAGCTGTGAAGGCATGAGGGATGAAGAAGTAGCAGCTTTTAGAAAGTTTCTATGTAGGTTGGTTTTGGAAAAGGCTCATTTCATTTTCATCTACTATTTACACAAAGCATCTGAATTTTAATAAAAAGAACCAAAACCCGAAGTTGGGCATAGCCCCTGAGTTCTGCAGGTGGAAACAAATGCAGACCAGCCACAACACCTGTTTCTTTGATTTTCATCTTGAAAATTGGATTTGATAGATTTAGGCAGCCCAAGACCATGGGAGAAGCCTCCTTATACCCAGACTTTGCACTGGAGCTGTGCTCAGAGTTCTCATAGTTTTGGCACACTGAGGTTAATTTCAAGATGAGAAAGAATTTTGGTACCACTAAAAGAAGCTGAACAGTAACATCCTAGTCCTTGGGTCCAAGGGTGATAGAGCTTTGTGAAAAAGATAAGAGCAATCTCTGGGTAAAGAAACATGATAAGAAAACAGCAGCGATCCAATTCTGTATAGATTGTCTCCTTTTCTCTTGAAATACAATGTAAAGAAAATGAAACTTAAGGTTTCAAAAAGGGATTTTTTTAAGTGCAAATCCTTTATTGTAATATAAATCTCTGTCCTTTCAGTGCATGACTGTATGAGTCTTCCCTTTTCATTGGGTTGCATTTGCTTCTCAGGCTGATTGATGTCTGTCTCCTGTTTGCCCTGTGTTCTTAGCGCTCACGCTGTAATTCTTCTATCCATCTTTCATTGTTCTGTTTAGAAAAAGCACATTCTTAAAGTGCTTTAAAAAAGATGGGATTTAAGCATACCATGCACCTTTAGATACACTGAGATGCATTCTCCCGTATGTGTTTAGACTGCTGTGGAGTGGTGGTGGTTTGGGGTTTTTTTCCCCAAGACAATCCCAAAGTACATACTCCAGGTTTAAAATTCATGCAGTGCTTTTCTCACGTCTTCAGAAGGGTAACTTCAAAGGAGTGAGCACGGCAGCACAGTTTGTGTCAAGGTCTAATGCAGTACTTAACATCTGAAGTGAGCCGTGCTGTGTGTTGTGTGAGAAACTTTGCTAGCAAATTCAGAAAAAAACCACTTTTCTTTCACTGATTTGAGCTCAGCCCTAAATGGAATTGTGTCTGTACACAGCAGCAGCTCAGCCCCAGCACCATTTCAAGTTAGAACTCACTTATGTAATTTCCAATAGAATGTTTTTTTCTAATTTACTGATTTCTTAAATTCTTATATTTTTTAGCTGATCTCTTCAAACTCCTCCTTCCTTCAGGTAACTTTTTTGATACCACCACAGACCATCTGATAGACCCAAACACAGATTTCTCAGCTTGAATTTCGTATCCTGCGTCAGTGTTCTTAGTGGATAGAAACATCCTCTCCTTCAAGCAATGTTCCTGCAAGACCAGTGCCAGAACTTCAGCACATGGCAAGTGGTGTTGATCCACAGCACTTCCACTTTGTGTTGTTTTATGCATTACCCATGTAACCTCAAATAGCAAAACCAACAGATTGCTTCACTGTTCATCTTAATTAAAGATTTCCCTCCGCATCCAATGCATTATTTAATTAGCGGGGTAGCCACTCTAAAGACATTTTCTTGCCATTGTTTTTCTTCTGTGATTGTATTTTTCCATGTGATTGTATGCTCGCCAGCAGTGTTTCGTCTTAAGCCACACAGAGGTGAACACACACATCCAGGTGACTCTTCCCGTCCCCAGAGGCCAGGATGGCCATCACAAACTCCACAGGTTGAATGAGCACCTGACTTGGCAAAGTTCTTTGCTTCTGCAGACCCACTTTTCCTTTCCTGGCTGCTCTGGTACCAGTGACCATGGCTGTGATTAAAAAGTTCTCCCTGAATTTAGCAGGAAATAAAATCAGGATTCCTCCCAGCAGTGCCTGTTTTCTCAGTTAGAGCAAGGAGAAGCCATTCCTCACTTTCCCAGGCACAGTCCTAGTGGGATGGCTCTCAAGCATCTTTGCAGTGCCAGACTGCTGGAGATGGTTGTTCTCCCCTCATTTTTGCTCCAGCTTGCCCTGCCACCTCATCTCAAAATTAGCTGATTTCCTGGAAGAGGGTCTGCACACTGTGATTTTTCAAGCACTGCCAGTGGCAACAATATTCATCTATTTTAATTAAAAAAAAAGTCACCTTTTGAACAGCACTCTTGATATCTCAGCAACTGAGTGAATCGATCAAGAAATTGCACTACCCTCGTAGACACTGAAAGGGTCAATCCTTTCAGGTCAGGGCTAAGGTAGAATTGTACACAGCCCTCCAAGCAAACCTTCACTTTTGCACCTTTCAGCAGCACTAAATTCACTTTAAAGTTGTCGGGAAAAGGTCTAGAAAGTCTTACCTGCAGCATCTATTGATCACCAGGGAGTTCGAATGTTTCCTGCGATTCAAGGCAGAGCTTGCTAAGAGCCCTTAGCATTGTGTTTCCTTTCCTTGCAAATATTTTAGGTGCATTTCTTTTTTAATTGTTTGGCCTTTGAGTGTCTCCAAAGAAGTGCTATTACAGAGTGGGATGGTATTCAGAATCTTTTATCTACTTGTTTATAACAATCCAACAGCCTGGTTCTCAGATGTCACTGAATACTCACAAATAACACTGAAGCCACCTGTTTGTTTTCTCAGCACGTGAGAAACCAGGCTCCCCCTGCCCTCATGAATGGTTGTGTTTTCTCTGAAACTGTGGAATAGATTGAATATGCACTGCAAACCTTAAAATTTGAGTCTTTCCTTACTTTGTGGCTTGGAGTTGGCTGCGTTGGGCAGGGGGCACTGGTCCATTGTTTCCATATTGTAACTGTTCAGCAACAGAATCAGCATTTTGTAAATTCGGAAGATTGCATTTGTGTTTACTTACTGTGACTACTGTTCAGACTTTCTTCAGAAATCTTTTTATAGGGTTTATTAGAAGAAAAAAAAATCATTCCATATTTAGGTAAAATTGTCTCAATCTTCTGTATATATGTTTTATTAATATGTAAATATTTAGATATTTTTAAATTACATTGTTCTTAATAAAGCAACAAGGGACTAGTTGTGAAATGGTGTATAACATTGTGTTGTGTTATTGATCTCTGGGAAAATCTTTGTCAGCTCAGAAAAAAAACCCTACAATAAATTAACTTTAATTGAATGTATGTGTCTCTGTTCTGTGCTGGAGTCCCATATTTCAGAGGAAGAACCCAGCTATTTGGGGGACCTCACAGCAGCCTTCCAGTACTTAAAGGGGGCTACAGGAAAGCTGGAGAGGGACTTTTTACAGGGCCATCTAGTGATAGGACGAGAGGCAATGGTTTAAGTTGGAAGAGATCAGAAGGGGGGGGCGGTCTTCTCCCCCTCTACTCTGCACTAGTGGGACCTCATCTGGAGTATTGTGTCCAGTTCTGGGCCCCTCAGTTCAAGAAGGACACAGAGCTGCTGGAGGGTGTCCAGCATAGAGGAACGAAGATGATGAACGAACTAGAGAACCTCCCTTATGAAAAAAGGCTGAGGGAGCTGGGTCTCTTCAGCTTGGAGGAGGCTGAGGGGTGACCCCATTAATGTCTATAAATATATGAGGGGTGGGTGTCAGGAGGATGGATCCAGGCTCTTCTCAAGGCCATCTGGTGATAGGACAAATGCAATGGGTGCAAGCTGGAAGATAGGAGGTTCCACATAAACATCAGAAGAAACTTCCTCACAGGGAGGGTAATGGAGCATTGGAACTGGCTGCCCAGGGGGGTTGTGGAGTTCCCTTTTCTGGAGATGTTCGAGACCTGCCTGGATCTGTTCCTGTACAATTTGGTCTAGGTGATCCTGCTGTGGCAGATGATCTTTCAGGGTTCCTTCTGATCCTTAATCATGTTATGGTTCTAAGAAGGGAGATACAGATTAGGTCTCAGAAAGGAATTCCTTTGTGAGGGTGTTGAGACACTGTAACAGGTAGCCCAGGGAAGCTGTGGATGTGTCCACTCTTGAGATACTCAAGGCCAGGTTCAGTGGGACTCTGGGCAACCTGATCCAGTGAAAGGAGTCCCTGCCCATGGCAGGAAGGTTGAAACTAGATGACCTATGAGGTCTCTTTCATCCTAAACCTTTCTATGATTAATTAGTGGACTGTGTAGGGAAATGCATAGGAAAACCCTACAAGATACCACCACAATACTATTTTCCAGCTGGCTGCAGTGCAAACCACACTGCTGCAAATCACGACATCTCTATCCAGTCACATAATAACTCTTGAGCAGTAAGTGCTGATATGCTTGAAGTCTAATTTTAATTGAATTAGGTCCCTTTATACTCTGTTCTTAAAAGGTTAAGCTCTGCATCTATGGAAACAACACACAGGAAGGACAAACCAATACTTAAAATTTGGAGTAGCAAGACACAAGCTTGGTAATTTATTATCCTACCCTCATCAAGTGTTGTTTAGCCTTAGAAAATATTTCCTGCAAAAACGTGTTCTGGTAATCTTCCATCAATTACAAGGAGCCAGTGAAGTGAGAAAGCAGCTCACCACACCTCTGCTTTATGTAAGGAGGGATGAACGGCTGGTGAAAAGTCAGGTGAGCGCTTCCTTTCTGCTTCAGTGGCTGCCTGGATGAGCTGAAGCCTGATGTGGCATGGTGCAAGTCAGTGCAGTCCTGCTCCACTGGGGAGTAAGATCAACTAAATCATAGACCACTGAATGGGTTGGAAGGGACATTTAAAGGTCATCTAGTCCAACCCCTCTGCATTGTGCAGGGACATCTTCAACTAGATCGGGCTGCTTAGAGCCCCATCCAACATGACCTTGAATGTCTCCAAGGGTTTCTACCACCTCTGGCAACCTGAGCCAGCGTGTCACCACTCTCATTGTAAAAATGTTCTTCCTGGTATCCTCTCTTTTGATTCAAACTCATTACACCTTACCCTGTCACAATCGGTCCTGCCCAGCTTTCTTATTGGCCCTCTTTATGTACTGAAAGGCCACACCAAGGTCTCTCCTGAGTCTTGCCCAGGCTGAACACCCCCAACTCTCCCAGCCTGTTTTCTCAACAAAGGGGTTCTAGCCCTCTGATAATTTTCGTGGCTCACTCTGACCCCACTCCAATGGGTCCATGTTTCTCCTGTGATGAGTACCCTAGACCTGGAATCCAGACGAGTTGTTGCCAGGAGAGAGTAGAGAAGAATCATTTCCTCAACCTGTTGGTCATGCTGCTGGACATGGAAGCCAGGACACAGTTGCCTCCTGAATCATGAGTGCACACTGCAAACTCACATCCAGATTTTCATTCACCAGCATGCCCTGTCCTTTTCCACAGGTCTGCTCTCCATCCCTTCATCACTCAGCCTGTATTGACACCACAGGTTGCCCAAACCATGTGCAGAACCATGTACTCGGCCTTGCTGAAACTCCTGAGGTTCACATGGTTCCACTCCTTCTGCCTGATGAGGTCAGTAGCAGTTTCCAGACCCTCCATGTGCTGATACTCTGGCTTCAGACCTGAATGAACTAATCACTCACATAATTAGTCATCTTCTAGCTTGATGGAACAAATCTATCATTCACTAAACATCAAGCGTTGCCCCTCACCTGCTCTGTGCTGCAGGTCATCCCCCAAAGTGTGGCTTTGCCTGGCTGTTTTAAACAGGAGCAGGCTAATAAACCATCACTGGTAACAGGAAGTGAAGCACCTATCTTTAAGATTCAATTAGGAGTGAGAAATTATGTATGCCAGCTTCTGACAGGCACTACATCTCATCTGTGCCACAAAGCCACCACCACCAAGGACTGCTGCAAGGTTGCCATTTTACCTGTTGAGGTGGCCTTGGGATGGAGCAGCATCCCCTTGTAAGGAACACTCCAGCAAAGTTCCAGCATCCTCATCCCTCTGTCCTGTGTACAGACCACTAGAGATTACTTTGGGAGAAAAAAATCCTTCCAAAGCTGAAGAGGAAAAAGGATATCCTCCTGCTAACATGAAAGGAAACCGGAGCCTGAGCTTTATAAAAAATGCATTAATTGTGAAATGAGAAGAAAGTCATCTCAAGTGCTTGTGTCATGTTGACTTAGAAATGGCTGTCAGCCTTTTGGGGAAAACACAATGTCATATCAGAGCAGTCTGTGGATGAGTGGTACTGAACAGGCTACCCATCCTGGAGAGAAACCTGCCCACTAAAACTTACCCTCTACTGAGATTGTGATGCCTCACTGGGAAGTCCATCTCTCCTTTGCTGGGAAAAGAGGGGTGCACAGTCTTAGGACTAACCCATGAGGCCATACCTTCCTAGACAGACAGATGTAGCCAGTATTCTGCAAGACCTTTTATAAATAGCCCCCTCCACATGTCCTTCCCCAAATCTGAAGTAGCAAACCATCTTGTAGGAGGTGCTGAGACTTCCCTTCTCCCTCCACTAGCTCTCCCACTGCCTGAGCATCCCCACAGCTGTGCTGGAGCTAGCACCTTCACCCTTTCCTGCCCACTGGCATCACAAGAAGGTTTGTACAAATAGGTCAGGTATGATTTCTCATCTAGTGAATGCTAATAAAAGCTACTGATGTGAAACCTATAACATTATGTGTATAAATAATTTAGCTCTGGTGTGTAAACATTGATTAAGGGCTTTAAAAAAGAAGAAATAATTCCATCAGCTTTCTCCTCCCTACCTCCCGTGTGGTTACACCCAACTACTAATGGGGGCAGACAATGGCAAATACTGGGGGCATTGGAAACCAGAGATACACTGCTTGTGCTCCTGTGTTGGCTCCTTCCTCCACCCAGCTCCTCAGAGACACCGAGGGATCAGGATGACCAGGACAGCTAATGAGAAATGAATACACATTTATGGCTTCTAATTGCAAGTAATTTAGACCAGAAGACTGGTGGTGAGAGAAGAGGCTGTGTTTTGTGACCTATGTTCTTATTTTGCTCCCTCAGGTGGGTGCAGGTCCCAGGCTCACCCTATATAGTACTCACTTGACCTTTCCAAGTGGCTGCCTCAGATGAGCACTTCTGTCCCTTGTCCCTGAAGCTACCAACCAGTATGGAGTGAAGGCCTTCAACTACCTCAGCATAGCAAAAGCCACCTCAGGTGGAATTACCAGGTGGCAGATAACACTAAGACCCCCATGACAGCTTTTTGAGGAGTTGCTGTGAGGTTAACATGGAGGGTTCTGGATTAGAACCAGCATGTGGCTACTGTTGTTACTGTGGCTTAGGTAAAGCAAAGAGTAAAATAATCATTTAATCCCGAGAGATTTTGGGATTCACCAACTGTATCTCATGCCCCCATTCACTGCAGCACAGGGGATGTGTGTAAACTGCTCTGCTCTTAGCTGGACCTTTGCTCTCTTCTGATTTCCCTTTCCCTGAGCTCATGCAGGTGGACTCAGACCTCAAGTCTACCTGCTGTGGCCTTTTTGCCTCCTGCCACTGTGGCACAGCATGCAGGTCCTGCCTGCAGCATCCAGTCTGCTTTTTGGCTGGTGACAATGGTGAGACCATCCACCCTTGGGTGCAAGGTCAGTGCCCAAAGCTTGCAGACCTCCACTTCCCTGGAGGATGCGTTCTCTCTCCCAAGGTGGGCATCCACTTCCTACCTCTGCATCCACCCTGCCCATATGGGACTGATGCTGTGGGGAGAACCAAGGACAGCCAGACTGGGCTGGACACCCTGCAGGTAATGGGGTTTGCCCCAGGCTTAGAAACGCCCTTTGTCTGCATAAAAACTGCCCAAGCACCTCTATACAAATGGGCAATGGGACAGCATCGATGACACCTCATGACTCACAACACATTTATCCTTCCTGACCCTCTGGTCCAGGATACCACACATGATCCAACATTCTGGAGAGCTGCCCAGCTTGAGGATGCTGCTGCCCTTCACTTCTCACCCCAGGGCTAAAACACAGGCAGAGGCTGGTGGAGAGCCCACAGGTCCTGCTGTCTCCAGGGAGGGCAGCCAGGGTGTGGGAGCAGATGTGCTGCATCCCACAGAGATGGAGTTTTGGGTACTGCTCCAAGACCTCTTCCATTTCCTGGCCCTCTGCTCATCAGGGCATCACATAACCAGCTTCTTTACCTGGCAAGCATGAAGTCTGCCAAACCCCAGTTCATTCAAATAGATTTGCATTTAACATTTCTAATAATGAGCTTCTGCATGGTTTCCACACTGCCAAGTGTGATGGATCGTCCCATCTCCCATTTAATGTCCTCCTGAAGAACTCTGAGATCGGCAGAGACTCCTGCCACGGCCATAGGTCACCCATGTGCAGGGTCCTGGCACCTCTCCCAGTGGGGCAGCACTTGTAAGCTCTCCATCTGGCCCCATGGACAAGGCCAGGTAGTGAGGATCTTCCCCAGGCTGTCTCGTATCTCCCTTGTTTTTTTTTTTCATCTTCTGCTCTGCAGCAATGTTCTCTCTTTCCCACTCCCTCCCTGGAGCAGGATGGATGCCCATCTGGGATGGCAGGTGTGATGGACCTGTGGTGACACTGATGAACAACTTCTGTTTGTCCCATGTCCATAACATCCTTGTCCTCTAGATGATTTGTAGGCAGGAGCAAATGGTGCTGCTAATGCAGAGAAGCCACAGTTCTCCCAGGATGCAGGACTTCCATACCAGACAGCATTTACTTTAATGAATAGCCATGGATAGTTTCTCCAGAATAAAATCTCTTACAGTGGAGGATTTCTTTTGGAGAGCTTCTTGTAACTCCACTTGCAGTTGTTCAGGTGGGCATCCAGGTTTATGCTCTTCCTGCTGTGAGTCAAACCATTGCACTTCCTCTTGCACTAGGCAGAAAATCAGAGTTCAACTGAGATGAAAAAAGAGCTTGAGCTGAGGAAGGACTTCAGTCCTAGGAGGGTGTTACTGAGGTCTCAACCTGCAGCTCTGCTACTTCAGAAGTGCTACATTAGCTCCAGCTCAGGTGGAGACAGAGCTGCTTGGGGAGGATGGAGACCTGCAGATCTGTTGCCCCATCCACTTAAGGGACACACACGTCTCTGTCCTCATACGAAGAGGTACTCTAGTCCTCTGATCATTTTTGTCACCCTCCTCTGGACCCATTCCAACAAGTCTGTGTCTTGCTTGTGCTGGTGGCCCCAGAGCTGGACAGAGCACTCCAAGTGGGGTCTTACTGGAAAGAAGTAGAGGGGCAGAATCACCTCCCCCAACTCACTGGCTATGCTTTTTGTGATGCAGCCCAAGATGTGATTGGCTTTCTGGGCTATGAGCAGACACTGTTGACTCATGTCCATTTTTCCATCCATCCATCCATCCATCCATCCATCCATCCATCCATCCATCCATCCATGTCCAAACAAATCTCTGCAGGGCTAATTTCAATTTATTCATCCCACAGTCTGTATTGATACTGGGGATTGCCCCAACCCACATGCAGGACCTTGCCCTTGGCCTGGTTGAACTTAAGGAGGGGTCCACTTCTTCAGCCTGACAAGGTCCTTCTGGGTGACATTCCTTCCATGTAGTATATTGCCTGGGTCTACCTGCAAACTCATGCGGGGTGCACTACAAACCAGTCTTTGACACTCACTGATGAAGATATTAAATAGCACTATTCCCGGTATGAATCCTTGGGGGACTCTGCTCATTACTGCTTTCTGCTTGAACATCAAAATGTTAACTGTGACCCCTTGCAATGGCCATCTAGCCAATTCCTTATGCATATGACAGCCCCTCCATCAAACCTGTATCTCTCTGATCTAGAGGAAAATGTTTTCAGGGTGACCATACCAAAGGCCTTACAAAAGCCCTGAAGCCCAACACTGCAGTTTGCAGGTCATGTAGGATCTAACATTGTTTGAAGAGCAGTCAGGTAGCAGCCTGTCTTGCCCAGGGTCTTAGCTCTGTCACAGAGTCACAGTCACTGCTGTCCAAAGCAACACCCTCCTCATTAGATCTAGGGGTGATGTGGGGCTGAAACCTTGTCTCCTGACACTGCAGATCAGGTGTTGGTAGCTGCATGACGATGTTGGCATAGTGACATGCCCAGCTGCTGCACACCCTAGAGGCTCAGAGCCAGGAAAACCCAACCTTTGCATCCACAGCCAGGATCCATCCCTGTGTTCGAGCTGCTGGTGTTTCATGTGGCAAGTTTTGTTCTGCCTCAGACAACTCCCATCTTCTCTGTCCTCCTCCATCCCCATCTCTCAGTGTGGGAAGACAAACACCTCCGTCTCTACTTTGCTGTTGTCCAAGTGCGAAGGTTAATGCAGAGGCAGCAGTGCCCTTCAAGAGGCAGTTTGCTGGCGAAGCCCAGATTGGCTCCTCCACAAGCAAATTGCTCTTCAACTATTGCCATCTTGTGGCGCCTGTGACCCACTCCGTGGTCCTTTTATCTGCTAATGGTGCTGGTAAGAAGCAACAATGTACACAGGCGATTTTAAAATGCAAAGAAAAAGCATCAGAAAAGCCTACGGAGGAGCCATTAGCATAAATCCAATCAAAGGGCTTTGTTTAACTTGTTAAAAATTACTAAATATTTAGTAAGTGTGGGTGGGCAGGGTGATTCTTGCTCACACTTGGGAAGTTTCAGAAGCAAAACTAATGCTGATATCTTAAGTGGATGAACTTAAAAATCAATTTTCTATCCCGAACTCTGCCTCCTTAATGTATGATCTGCTAGACTTTAATTGCCTGCTCAAGGAGACCACCTCTAACACACTGTCTTTGCTTCTAGTAGCAGTCCCTCACTCAACAAGGGAATGGGACTCAGCATTGCAGGGGTCTCCTTTGCTCTTGGAGCAAAACCTGCTATCCCACTCACGCCAACAATCCCCCTGAGTGGGATGCTGGCAATGCTGTGCAGGACCACCCTAATCTGTTTGTGTTACACGGTGCAAGATCACCTTGGACATGACAGGTCTTCCTTCTATAAGGAAGAAAATGTTTACACTGGGGGGGGGGCGAGACACTGGCCCAGGTTGTCCAGAGAAGTGGTAGATGCCCCAACCTTGGTAACATTCCAAGTTGGATGGGGCTCTAGGTAATCAGGTCCAGTTGAAGGTGTCCCTGGCCATGGCAGTGTGGCTGGACTAGATGTACCCTTAAAAGCCCCTTCCAAACCAAACCATTCATTCTATGAGGAAAAAACTGTTCCCAGTACTTACAGTCTTCATTCAAACTGGTAAGACTGGATTGGGCTCACTGCTCTGTCTCTAGCACTGTCTGCGGGAGTATCAGGAGGTGCATGTGGGCTGATGATGGCAGCAGCACAAGCTGACAAGACAGCAGCCCTGTTTATGTGCTGCCGGCTCCCATTCAGCACCCACTACTCACCCTCTCACATCTTTTGCAGAGACACTCTGAATAAACCAACCTACAATAAAGGGAGCAAACCTCTTTTTGCTGAGCTCATATGTATTCCCTGACCCATCAGTTGTACTGTGGACACAGAGTGTTAAGAATACCAGCATAGCAAGGATTGGCTCTGCAGTTTGGGTCAAATCAAGCAACTGAGTTAAAAACAATGTTCAGATTTGGCTATGCAATGTCTCCTTGGATTCCACAGGCATCACTTGAGCAAGTGATAGAAGGGGCTTGGGGTAACTCTTTGCATTTAGTAAGAGCAGCTCCTTCCTGCTCAGCACAGACTCATGTAAGGTTGGGTATTAATTGCATTTCTGGAAATCAAAGCTGGCACTGGGACCGTTTGCTGGTTTTTGCTTTGCTGCTTCTCCTGCACGCACTGCCCACCAGCTGGCCTTACTCTCCCATCTACAGAGGAAAATACTCTAGGCATGTTTCTCCCCAGGGACCCTCAAGCAACCACCACTTTCCACAGGGTTATCCTGCTGCCTGAGCACAAGGTCTTGCAAAGATGGCTTCTGTTAGGGAGTTTCCTTAATGACAGTCCTGAGCACAAATCCTGGGAGAATACTCTTGGAATTGGCTGCAGCTGGATGTGGTGTGGCCGTAGGAAGCAGGGGATGGGAAAGAAATTAAACTGGGAGGTTTAACATCATGATCACTGCTCTCCCTCTATTTTTTGGTGGTTATTTTAAACACTGGAAGAAGACCTTCAAAAGGATTCAGGCAACCACACTACAGCACTGCCCACCAGTGCCAGTGTGCTTGCTGGATGCAGGGCTGCATTTGGAGGTGCAGAGGCTATGGGGAGCCCCAACACCCTCCTTCATCCACCCCCATGTCCCAGCACAGTGGGAGGCCCAGCCCCACTGAAGGGATGTAATTTTCCTGCAGTCCCATTGATAGTGAACATGAAACAGCCTCTGCCACATGGAAATCAGGGGCTTTCCAGGAGTTTTCTTGGGGGGAAGCATGACCTGCAGGCTCACCTCAGCAAACCTCACTTTCCTCCATCTGGCTGGACTGGATGTGAGGGAGATGGTTAAGTTCCTCCTCCACTGTGAGACTGTTCTGGCAACACATTCATGTTCAGCCCCTCAAGGAGAGCAAACCACCAATTCCCTGCTTAGGCATTTGGGTTTGGCTTATTTTTGCTTTTCCAAAGGGAAAAACATACCACCACACAGCAGTGATCCCTGCAGTGACATGCAGTTGCATTGAGCATATGTGATCTCTTCCAGGCCACCTCATCTGTGGTTCTAGGAGCACTTTGCTCCTGTCACACCTATTTCCCAGTGGATGCATTAGGAAATACATAAATATAAACTCCTTTTCACCATTTGCTCAAGGTTGGGGTGCCCAGTTGGCAAGATCCCAGGGTTGGATTCAGCTCTGCTTAAGCAGCCAAGAATTTAGGGGGTTAATGGATCCTCTTAATGCTCATCTCATGGATGCTGCAGAGGCAGAACAAGGAGCAGGGGCAGCGATGGGCTTGGAGGGCTATGCATCACCCTGTGGAGGGCAAAGGGAACCTCAGGGCAGTGGTATCCACCACCACACTGGTTTCAGCAGGCAGAACAGTCAGGATGCTGAAGGTGTTTTGCTCCTTGCAACAGCCACCTTCACATACAACCAGCCCTAGTTCAGCATCAACAAGGGCCTGGCAGCTCACAGACTGAAACACCTGCTGGGGCACCAGAGAGCCCAAGCTGAGACCATTCAGCCAATTTGGTAATAGAGGAGAAGAGCATGTGTCACCTCCATCTTGACGGCTTTGGGGCAAACACCTCTGGATTAAGTCCCAGCCCCTTAGCTTCAGTGCTACTGGGAGGTCTGAAGGGTCTTCTAAGCTGAAAGGAGGTAGAGTTTGATAGGACATAAGGAAGTAGTTGTTTTTTATGAGAGTGACATGATGCTGTGGATGTCTTATTGCTGAAAGTGTTCAAGGCCAGCTTGAATGGGGTTCTGAGCAATATGATCTACTTGAGGATGTCCCTGCCTGTGACAGCGTGGGTAGGAATAGATTAACTTTAAAGGATTGTTTCCTAACCCAAGGCAGTCTGCAATTCTATGAATATATGGTTTAAACAACATATTTGCCTTCTGCTGGGCTCCAGCAGCAGGATGGCATTTTTCCCCATGGGTCCACCTGAACTCTCACTCGTCAGTACCAAACCCCCACCCAGCTACTGAGCAGGGCTGGCAGTGCTGCGACATAGAAAAACCCTGGATGGCAAGTAAGTAAGAAGATTCCCTGCCAAATAAATTATCTGAAGCATGAGGTTCCAGCTCGGAGGAACTCAATTTATATTCCCAAATGATGCTCACAGCCCCATCAACAAGCACAATGCAAGCGAGACAGATGTTTCAGCAAGTGCCAGCAGCTGGAAGAGGATCGCTGGCTCAGCTTGGCTGCACCTACCACTCCAGATAGTAATTCAGGAAGTTGGTGTTCAAGTCTCATCCCAAGGGACCCCGTATCGTGTGACTGCAGGTCTGGCACAGCCCTTTCTGACAAAAGCAGGGTAGCAGTGCACAAAGCTGGGTGGGATGCAAAGCTCCTAGATTATTCATAGGCTCAAGCACTGGGTAAGATCTTGGTGCAGAAAAGCACGTAGTGTATGGGCTGTGCATAGGGCCAAAGCAGCCCCATGATGGGGATAATGGGGTCATGCTGGTGCCAGAGACTTGCAGGAGCGGGTCTCCCTAGGGCATACTCCTTTTATGGCATAGGGGAATAACTAATTTTTGGGGTTGCCCAGCATGTTGGGATATGACTTGAGGAAACAAAGTCCTGTGAAGGGTAATGACACAGGAGCATGCTGCTGGGCAATGCAAGGCATGAGGCTTCCTCATCACACCACATGTGAAATTTTGGAGCTGGAGAGAGAAGGAAGTGGCTCATGTGTGGGCCAGGCAGCAGTGTTTCAGGGAGCATGGCAGAGGCTGCTGCATGGCCCAGACCCATGTGCATGTTTAATTTGCCATGTGGAGACCAAATGGCCCATTACTAAGAACAGCTTTGCGGTGTCTGCTGCTCCAGACTGGCAAAAGTAGTGGAGGATTGAAGAAATGTTTCCCAGATGTGATGTGGTGGTGATGTCAAACAAGTCAAGACAGCAAAGGCAGAGTGGTAAAGCCAAATCTACAGTACTTTTGGAGAGATGTGGTTAAGGCCAAAGGAGATTCACCAGAAGCCACCCCTAGCACTGCAAACACCTCTTGCAAAAGGCCATGAGAGAAAATACCAAGTGTCACCTTCCCAAAGTGCCTGCAAGGCTTCCCAGAGCCAAACACAGCTCTGATCAAGTTGCAACTCACCTGCCAGACCCAAGGAGAGCCCTCATCACCCTAGCCCAGAGCTATTTAGTCTGAAGAAAAGGAGACTAAGGGGAGACCTTATTGCTGTCTAGAACTACCTGAAAAGAGGTTGGTCTAAACACTCAGGCAAATTACTAGGCAGAAACAGGGAGACGGACATTCCAGAAACAGGGAGATGGCTTTCAGGGTGGCTGAGTGAAAGAAAAAAGTATGAAATGCTGCAAAAGGGATGAGGAAGCAATGGGTGCTGTGAGGGTACCTATTGATAAAAAGGTTTAGAGCAGCTTTAAAGAACAACTGCATTTAACTGATGGTGCAAAGGCAGCCGGCATACTCTGGCTGGGTTCACAGTAAGAGGAGAGAAAGCACTGAGTCCACAGCAACACGTTGTGTGCTCACCAACCTCCCCAGTTCACACAGGCAGTTGTTGTAAAAGGGTTCCAGACCAGATTAGTTAGGCTTCATAGACCACTCACAGGCAGCACTGCTGTGTCTGACAGGTGCCAGTGCTGGAGCAGCACCCAGGACTACAGAGCCCCAGTTGGTACCTCAGTCCATGGGTGCTCCCTCCACAGCAGGTGCTCATCTGGGTGCTCAGCACAGCCCAAGAGGCTGGGGAGAGGGCAGCCAGGCACAGGGAGTTTTGGATAAATATAGCCTGCAGAAGTGTCGAGGAAACTGCACTTCCTCAAACGGCTGTAAAACATGAAGGGAAACACCAAATAAAGGCTGCCAGACAGATCCTATTTATTTGGCTTTTGCCAGGGCTTCTGATAAAATCTCATATCAGAGATTGTTAAAGCACCTTATCAAAAGTGAAAGGGGTAAAGTCCCCATTTGGCAACAGAAAACAAAGACAGTGAACACCTGCTCCTCAAAGCAAAAAGGAGTAAACATTGAGGCACAGCAGAGGCAAGCACAGGAGTCATTATTATTTAATATTGCTTGTGTATTAATGAGGGAAAGGAAGAAGAGCAAAACAAGGCAAGGAAAGCAGATAGTAGCACAAACTTACTTTGTTTCATCAAAACAGAGAGAGGTGGAGGAATAGCTACATTGTAAGATGTATTTTACAGCACGAGAAATTAGATTATTGCTTAAACCAAAGTTTAAGGTCTCATATCAAAAGCGTATGACCAGTGGAAGCTGTTTCAGTGCATTAATCCCAGTATTTGGCACAAACAGGGCTGATCAAGCTGGTCCCACTTTACCAGACACTCCACTGTGGAGTCTGCAGTGAGAAAAAAAACCCTAAAAATCACTTTCTCTGTCATCTCTTACCCTGGTTTTAATCAGCAATATTTTCTCATGCTCTTCAGATGCCACAGTTCCTTGGTTACAAATATTGCAGGGGGAGGCTCCATTGTTTTAGTTAAAAAAAGAAAAAGTTTCTGCTGACATTTAAGAAGCAGAGCAGGGAGAGTTCAAACACTGATCATTTTGTAAACACCAAAGATGCAGAACTGAGCCTGCATGGATTAGAAATGTCATTTAGACTTAACCTGGATGCAATGAAGCTCTTCAACCAAACAAATGTGAGCTGCTAATAATCCATGCTCCAAGTCATCTGAGGAATAAAGTCTAAGGCAATGCAGGCCCTACACCTATTAAGCTTAAGGACATCCCTCACATAGTCCTGTTGGCACACAAGGCAGCCAGCTTTGATGAGCTGCAGCATGGAGGGCTTGATCTTCTTTTTTTCTTCTTGCACATCCTAAGGTGTGCAGAGCAGACCACTCTTGTGGCATTGGACCAAATCGCTCCAGATCATGGAACTTCTGCTGGAGATTTTGCACATCAATGAAGAGAAATCCATTGGGGGCAAAAAAAAAAAAACCAAAAAACAAAAAACCAAAAAAAGAAGAAAGTAATTTGAAAAATTTTAACTCTGGAAAAGCATTATTTAACTCTGGGAAAATGTTATCTGAGGTGTGAAGCAGGTGGTTCCAGCAGTGTGGGTTCTCTCCAGGGCAGCTAGATCAATCACTACTTTTTCAGGCTTTTGCTTACCAACCTGCACCAAAAGGATGTTAGCCTGGATTCATGGGATTCCTTTTCTGTTCCTCCAGCAGCTGTTTCCACTGTGGGGTTCTATCAGAAATATTGGGTACACTGTGCTGGGTATAGCATCAGGGACCTGAAGGTGCAGTGGGTCCACTGCTCAGCTATGCAACAACTCAGCACAGCACAAACCGGAGGGACATCACTAGGATGTTCACTAGAACATGAGCAAACCAACCCAAGGATGCTCCACCATCACCCATGCCAAGAAGGCTGTAATGAACCTGTGGTCACTTATACATGGTGCCCACCTCAGTGACCTCTTTCAGCTCTAAGGGGGTTACATCCATGCCAGTATTAATGGGTTGCATCGATACCCCTGCATGTGTTTTCCTTCCTGGAGACCCCTTCCCACATCTCTGTCTTCAGATGTGACCATTCCACCCTCTGAAACCATGGAAAGGGACAGTGACAGCCCATGGCACGGCACTTGCGAGGTCATGGGCTCCCTCCCACTCTTGCATATAACACAGGACATAAGGCAGCATCACCAGACCTCACTGGCATGAATTTCCATGGTTTCAGGGGTTTTTCTTTGGTCATGCTACTACCAGAAAATTGAGTTGTATTTATTTATTTTGGTATATATTAAAGAAATAAGTATCCAGCCCTCAAAGATATGGAAATAAAAGGATGAAAATATGGTTTGGTTCTCTCTCCTTCAAAAAAATCTGAAAAGAAAACCTCAATCAGAACTTAAAAATCAGAAAAGTTCACTTTTTTCTTTTCTCTCTCATAAGTTTTTTTGTATGTTATTATTTATTTATTTTTAAAATGTGGTGCTGGTGGTAAAGGTGGTGGCTAAATGCTGGAGAAATGTTATATCAGAGCACCTGATTGCCATGCCTGAGGATAGTTAAGGCTAATTTTCCAGATAGAAATCATCTACCAAGGATTACACAGACATGACACAAAGCCAACTGACAGTAAAGCAACCCAGATCGAAGGCAAATCAGAAGACCTCAAGATCTTTCACTCACTCTCACTCCAATGTGAAAAGCATTGAAAAAGACTTCAAATTCCACACAGAACCACAGGCACCACATCCTCAATTTATCTTTACTGTCAAAACCATCAGCCAAATGCCCCACAGCTGCTCATGAAGAGAAAACCTGCATGTCAAATGTGAAATGAGCCGCAGGGAGCAGCCTGTATAATTATACACAAATGAAATCAGAGAATTGTATAGGTTGAAAAAGACTTTCAAAATCATGGAGTCCGACCATTAACACAACTGTACCAAGCCCACTACTAAACCCTGTCCCTAGGCTCCAGATGTACACAACTTTTAAACACATACAGAGATAGTGATTCAACCCTCTTCCTGGGCAGCCTGCTCCAAAGCCTGATGACCCTTTCCATGAAAAATATTTTCCTAATGTCTAAAGTGTCCAAAGAAGGGCAACTAGGCTAGTGAAGGGCCTGGAGGACATGTCTCATGAGGGGCAGCTGATGCAACTGGTGTAGCGAGGAAAGGACAACACAGGAGTTGATGGTAAGGCAGAGGCCTCCAGAGGGAGGCACGGAGGCGTCCCGAGTGCTGGCCCCACCTGCCTTTTATTGGCATGTACCAGCACATGTGAACATACGACTGGTGCTCACTAGTTGTGGCGCTCTGTGATGGGCTACCCCTGTGCATAGCTCACTCAGAGAGGTACCTGTTTGCCCCTCCTGGCTGGTCACATGTATGCTTACACAGAAGGTTATATAAGAGGTTTTGGCTTCCAACCATACGCTATCCTCAGCCTCCAGCCACAAGCTATACTTTGGTCATGGTGTGCCAATATCCCCGCGTGCTTTAGGAGGAATATTCTCTCAAACTGGGGTTGTTTAGCCTGGAGAAAAGGAGGTTGAGGGGAGACATTATTGCTTTTTACAACTACATGAAAGGAGGTTGTAGAGAGGTAGGGGTTAGTCGCTTCTCCGAAGTCAGTAGTGATACAATCACAGGAAATGATCTCAAGTTGTGCCAGGGCAAGTCTATATTGGACATCAGGAAAAATTTCTTCAGTGGAAGAGTGGTCAGACATTGGAACAGGCTGTCCATGGAGGTGATGGAGTCAACATCACTGGAGGTGTTCAAAACTTGGAAATACAGTTTAGTAGCCATGGTGGCATTGAGTTGCACTTGATGATCTTAGTATCTTTAAGGTTTGAAGAGATTTCTATGATTCTAAACTTTCCTTGGCACAGCTTGAGGCTGTTTCTTCTTATCCTACCACTATTAGTGGCTTCCTAAAGGTACTCTCCTACCAGGACATCCTGTGCACCTCTGGTCCTCTGCACCATCACCTAGGATGCTGCATTTGCTCTGAGATAAAAAGAGTAATTAAATCCAGCCAAGAAAAGCAACAATTTAATTTCTTCTCTTTCTGCTTGTTTTAAGGCAGGACATTTTCAAAGACAGCTGCATAAAAGACAGCCTTTGAATTAAGGGGCAATTACCTAATTAGGTATTATTTGCAAATCACAAGCAGCAAAGTGTCTTTTTCATCTATTTGGCAAAGTGAAAGTAGGCCCTGTGCTATCAGTAACAGTGAAATCCTCTCCCTTCTGGGAAAAACTTGTCTTGCATGTAAAGCAACAGACGTTTTAATTGGTTGGGAAAATGGTGTTTGGAAGCAGCATCCAATTGGAGGCAGAAAAATGAACTAGGAAGACACTAGGAAACCTGGACTGATATATGCAGCCAAGTTGGGGCACTCCTGCTGTGGTAACTGCAGCCCTACAAAGGCCACACACCAATGGAGACCCTTGGAGAGAACACCTATGTGCTCCTAAAGCTCCCTAGGCCATGGTCTTGGCTCTGCATCCAGAAAAATGCAGTGTTGGCCAAATTTTGCCTATTATCAAGACCAACTGCCCAGCTTTTGCATGCAACATGGATCAAACATGACTTTATGATCAGTTTCTGGGAAAAATTCAGCACAGGTGAAGGGCCTGGTTATGTAAATGTCCCACACACCATGTTCCCAAACCAAACATTTTCATTAACCAAAGACAACAGCTTAGAGCAGTGGATTTCACAAAGATTTGTGCTTTACAGACAACATGTTAAAATTTGGACACTGGAGTTTCTTCACCCCAGGAGGCAAAGTAACACATCAGCCCAAAGTGTCCTGCTGGGTGCGAAGTGAGAAGGACTTGAGGAAATTAACCCCTTTCCCTGTCTTCACCATCACTTCACTGAGATTGCTTTTGAAGCTGACTTAAAAAATCTGCTCCACACCCTGCGCTCCCTCCTGGGGGTAATACCCACAGGCAGGATGTGTTTCCCTGCCCAGCAACACAACCACAGCATGGGGCAACACTTGACCTGCAAAAGAGATGGGGAGGGCAGCTCATTAATTTGAGGTGCTGGTGGATGGACATGAGCCAGCACCATGTATGCAGCCTAGAAAGCCAACTGCATCCTGGACTGTGTACAGCAGTGTGAACAGCAGGTCAAACAAGAGGATTCTACCCCTCTGCTCTGTTTTGCTCTGGTGAGACACCAGCTGCAGTGCTGGGTCCGGCTCGGGGCTCCTCAGCACAAAAGACAGGAACCAGTTGGAGTGGGGCCAGAGGAGGCTACAGAAATGATCAGAAGGCTGGACTCCTCCACTGTGAGGCCAGGCTGAGACAGTTGGGGTTGTTCAGTCTGGAGGAGGCTCCAGGGAGACTTTATTGTCACCTTCCAGTACTTAAATGGGGGCTATAAGAAAAATGAAGACAGACATTTTAGCAAGGACTGTAGTGACAGAAAAAAGTTTGGTTTTAAACCAAAAGGAGAAAACGTTTACACTGGGAGTGCTGAGACGCTGGCCCAGGTTGCCCTGAGAGGTAGCAGATGCGTAACCTGGGAAACGTCCCAGTCAGGACGGAGGGACTCTGGGTACCCCGATGCGGTTGTTGTGGCTGCCTATGGCCGCGGAGCCGCCCCAGGTGTCCCACTACGGGTCCCTCCCGACCCCACTCACTGACGGGACTGGGTGCAGAGACCCGGGTGAGAGCAACAAATCGCGCGCTAACGGAACGAGCGCCACCGCGAGAACGCGACCGCTCAGAACGGGTTGACGCTGCGCGCGCGCGGCCACAGAAGGCGGGGCTGGG
>VZRI01005842.1:0-35243 GCA_013397515.1 Upupa epops | reverse complement strand
AGCGTGAAGTTTTTTATATTTGCTATGCCGCTCTTTTCAAGGGAGGAACATTTGGGTTTGAAGGTGTTTTCCTCGGACCCTCACATCCCCCAGGACCACCAGCAGCCACCAGATATCTTGGGTGTTGCAGGGCAGGCAGTCTGGAAATACATCATTGCATGCAGCTTCTTTCAGATATTCATCTGAAAACACAGAATCACAGAATGGTTTGGGTTAGAAGGAACCATCATCCAGTCCCAACCCACTGCCATGGGCAGGGACACTTCCCATAGACCAAGTTGTCCATCCAGCCTAGCATTTGAACACCTCTAGGCAGAGGGCATCCACAGCCTCCCTGGGCAACCTGTTCTAGTGCCTGAGTATCCTCACATGGAGGAATTTCTGCCTAGAATCTGGTCTAATCTACCCTCTTTTAGTTGTAATGTAAATCTTGTGCTGTGAATGGTTTCCACCAGATAAATTTGTCTTGTTTGTTAAGATGTTTTGTTTTTGAACCAGGGAACATAATTTACCTGGACTAGTTGGAGGTGACCCTGCAGTGGCATGGAAATTGGAACTAGATGATCTTTAAGGTCCATTCTAACCTAGACCATTCTATGATTCTCTGAATTGACTCTTTGCAGTCATAGTGTTTCTGGTGAGTTGTGGCCTCTGGATCCTTGCCTGTGTAAGTAGGCAGGGGGTGCTAAGCTTATTGCAGTTACTAGTTAGATGAAGGAAAATGTTCCCCTTGTGCAGCAGGCTGCTTTTTTATAAATTTCTGGAATTAGTTAGGACAAAGTGTTGAAAAAGAATGAAGGGATAAAAAACCCAACTCAACCATCTCCCTCTTTGAAAAGCTTTTGTATCCCATTTCTGTTGACAGGTTGTTTTCCAGACATTATGTTTTCTTTCTTTAGTATTTATTCCAAGTGCTTAGTGTCTTGCATTGGAAGACAACAGCTTCGAACTGAATTCATTGCTCATCCAAGACACGTTCTTGTAACTAGAGTTTGGATTCCTGCCCGAGCCTGGGCTTTGCAAGGTTTGTTTTAAAAAAGTGCCACGCCTCCTGGAGAAGGAGGGAAAGAGCTGTGAAGAGGAGCTGGGCTCCACATCACAAGTTCTTGGGGAGCTTAAAACCTGGATTCCTACAAAGTATATTCCATAAATTACCAGGCTTAAAGGTTTATGGATGGGATCTACCAGTTAATATATGCCAAATAGGGAACATAAGTAACATAGTCTGTAGATTATCTTCTTTCCTGTGATGTAAGTTTTAAAGAACACCAGTCATTTGAATTCAGTTTTTTGCTATTCAGCTTAACATAGCAACAGCATGACTGTTGCTCTCAGATTTTGTCAGCAACGCTGCTGAACTCTATTCTTCTCATTGCTAGGCAGGATCTTTGCTTTCTAAGAAATCACTGCAGACAGGTTGTTTTTAGTAATTCCTGAAAACTATTTATGTAGAAAAGATGAACTGTATTTTGTCACAGTCAGTGTCTCAGGCCTTTTCTCAGTTTTGGAGTGTGGTGTCTGTGTGAGTCAGAGTGGAAAAACGTTCTAAAATTAGATGTGCATTGTTAAGAATTTTATTAAATGACTTGCATCAGTCAGTGTCTTTTTACATTACCAGTCTAATGGGCAATTCTGTATTCTCGTTATTGTTAGTTGACTAAAAAAGGGCTTGAGAAGCAAGAAACTTTTTCTTTTTTAAAACATTTGAATCTGTGACCATACTACAAGGTGAACTGGCATGTTGGTAGGTAAACCAGCCCACTTACATACAGCCTCTCTGTTCTGCTACCTGAACTGACAGAACACCAGGATTACATTTTCCCCCAAGGAGAACAGGTGTATTATAGAGTTTCAGCTTCTTACATCAAAACTGAAGCAGAACCATTATTTGGAAAGCATCTTATTTTTGAGATTAGTATGTTAATGGCTAAAGTTATGAATCCTGCACTGGGCTGAATACAAACAGATGTCTCTGCGGTGTATGTTGCAGGATCAGGGCCCAGGTCAGCTTTTGGAAATTGGCCTTGGTGCTCTGGGAACTATTATTCCTTTCACTATCTCTGTAATTAGTAAGTGTGTTAGATACTTTTTTAAATGAAAAGCTTATACAGCAGATCTGGAAAAGAAATGAATTCCCTGATTTGCCTTATGTAGTTCTGAATGTTGGAAAGTAGGAAGAGGAGTCTTGCCTTTGTAGTAGAAACGAGTTGTGTGAGGTGTTCCTGCCTGTCTTTACAAGCAAATGGTGACATCAAATGCTATCTGTAACTTGCTCTGTGTAGAAAACGTGTTCTCTTGCAGGTCCTAGGAATGTTCTCAAATTCTTTTTTTCTTTTTTTTTGCTAGACTGATCAGTTGAGAAACTGATTGCTCTGGGGTGGGCAAGACCAGCAGTCTGTGGGAGAGCCATGTCTGTGCGGGAGACATTTAACCCAGAAAGTTATGAACTGGACCACACCTTCCGCCTGACCCGGTTCACTGAACTGAAAGGCACAGGCTGCAAAGTTCCACAGGATATCTTACAGAAACTGCTTGAGTCTTTACAAGAAAACCATTTTCAGGAAGATGAACAGTTCCTGGGGGCAGTTATGCCCAGGTTGGGTAAGTAGTTTTTCCTCTAGGCATGTGTTTAGTCACCTTAGCAATGCCATCTCATTTGCAGTGTGTTTAAGTGGTTTGATCATTGTATAATGCATGCTCAGCATCCAGAAATCCGCAGAATGAATCTCATGTTGTCATTTGTTGGCATGTAGAATACAAGAGTACTATTTTATTTATTTGAGACGTTGCAGTATTGTCAGCTACAAAGAAGAATCAGGAATTACCATTGTGGTAGGCACATGCTTAGTTTTTAATCTCCTTTCCACTTTCCCCAGGAAATACTTTGTAAACTGAAGTTGTGTCAGTTCATTTCTGGACTTCTATGTTAATAGATTGCCTTTGGAAATGAATGCAGTGAATTTTGTGCAGTTGGATGCTTTATAAGCGAAGTTTCTTTCTCCCTCCTATTCCCTCTGTTCTGAGAAAGTAAGTGAAAGAAAAGTTCTTGCTTCAGCTGGTGCTGGGAGCAGATTGTTTCACAGAATTATATAATGGTTTGGAGGAATCATCTACTCCCAACCCTGTGCCATGGAAAGGGACACCTCCCACTGGATCAGGTTGCTAAGAGTCCTGTCCAACCTGGCCTTGGACATTTCTAGGGAGAGCCTACAGTTATTTTCCTTTCAGTCCATTTGTTGTTCTCCATCTTAATGTGTTTGCTCATGATGTAAGCTGCCCAAGAAAAGTTGTCTTTCCCAGACCTCTGTCCCTACCAGCTTCACTTTCTGTTTGCTGTTTGCACAGTGATGTAAGCTGTAACAGAAAACCTGCACGAGAGACCTATGTTGTAAACAAGGTGAATGTAGGTACCTAATATTAATACAGATAAATTAATGTAGATAATATGCTTAACGACACTTCTAATTATGCTTGTCTGTTTACTCAGTCCTGCATGTCCAAGCTCTGTTTGGCAGTGCAGGATGAATTTTTTCCCTCAATTTAGAAATATCAGTGTAGCATTTAGTTTGAAGTTATTTATTGATCAGTTTAGTATACAGTAACCTTATTTAAAAATATTTTAACATTGCTAATTGTCTATTAACAGGCTAACAGGTTGCAGTCCATTGTTCTGATGGAGATTGAATTCAGCAAGAGATTAGTAACAAGCCCATGTTCTTGCTTAAACAATGGTGATCTTTGTATGAAATATCTAAGCAACAATTGTGTATGGAGTTGGGGTGGCCCTATAATTTAGTACTCCCTAATGATGAGCATTTTAGCTTCTTTTATTCCCAAATTGCTATTTATATGCTTCTTTCTGAATTAAGTTATTCACTACTGCATTTGTCAAATTTCTAAAATTAGTAGTAGTGTTTTTAGATTTAATTATCTAGTTTGTTGGGTTTTTTTCTTATTAACCTACAGGCTCTAAACAGTAATGGAACTGCTAATAAATTTTTCTTCTCCAGCTATATGAATAGGTAAAAAGTAGACTAAAGTCATGGATACATAGGGGCGATACTATATAACAGGAAATCTATTAGTAGAAGATGGAGAGTTCAGATCTCCTAAAAATGTGCTACTGTGGGAGTAACCCTCTAACTAATGTGTCTTGGATAAGTTTTTGTGATTTTTTTTTTTTTTTTTTTTTTTTTTTTTTCTCTCCCCTGACACTTTGACACTTTGTACTTTAAAAGGCTAGGCAGGTAACTTCACAGACTGTGCATGCACACCATGGTTTTGAGATGCAGTTGAGAGGGAAGTCACCAGCAGCAAACTCAAGCTCTCACCTTTTCTGCTCTGTGAGTGGTGTTACCCAGAGTAGTCTTAAATGTTATTTAAGATGTCATGGCGAGTATGGCTGTGGGTAAGAAACTGCAAGTTTGGTATCAATTCCCAGAGCCATTGTGGACCTTGAAATTGCTGTTTTCGGTTGTCTTTCTAGTTTTACATCACAGAATCATTCATATTGTAAAAGACCCTTGAGATCATAGAGTCCAACAGTTTGAATAGATTCACTTATTTAATTAGTCCTTTTTTTGGTGGAAAAGAAATGTAGCCTTAGAAGGACTGCCATGGCCCCTTGGCCTGTCTGACAAGCAGCACTTTTACTGAAGTTGTGGAAGACCACACAAGAGAAATCAGTCTTGTAGAGTTATGGTGTGAGTAGAGGGCAGAACAGCTACTGTACATGAGCCACTTCTCTCTAAGCACTAGTATGTGCTTTCCTGGAGACACTGAACCTCATGCACAGTGCTTTGGTACCTTCTGCGGAGGATAAGCGACCTTAAATTACAGCTTATGAGCTTCTGTTAGTATTCCTTCTCTTCTGAGGCAAGAGCTTATACTTCTGTAGGCAGGAGAAGCAAGATCCTTTCCACTTGTAAGCCCGCTGCCTGCTCTTGTCCTCAGTAGGGCCTCAAATGACAGTACCTGTACGTTCCATTCCTGTATATGTACCACTGTATTCAGTTTGTAGCTCTTGGTAGTAGCTTTCACTAACAGATGGAGAAAATTTACTGTGTGGCATTTGCCCCCTGAAAACTGGCTGTTTGAAGGTTCTTGCCCTGCTAAATCAGCAGAATAATTCCAGGCAGCTCACTCAGAAGGAGATGAGCTACCAGCCAATGTCACAAGGCACAAGGATATCAAGAAGGAGTGCAGGCTCAGACATCTGTGTGTTTTGTCATCTGCTGTTTTTGTGCAGGCTCTTCATCCTCATCCAGCAGCAGCAAATGCTGGAGTGTTTTAATATCACTGCTTCTGTTTGAAATATCCTCTGTCAGGGAAAATACTGCTCTTGGTGTTGTGTTTTTTCTCAGAGGAGGTTCCTGTCCAGTTTGGTGTCTGGCTGCCTTTCAGCCTCACAGTAGTAGTAAGGTTAATGCAGTTGCAGAAGGTCAAATGTGTGAACCATCTTTCACCAAGGACTTAGGCCGTGACTTGGGGTGTTTGTTTTGTTCCTCCTGAAGTGAGGAAATGTCCTTCATGAGAGACCTTGTCCTTTTAGAGTTGTCTCTGATTTGTGTTGAGATCAAAGTGGCAGAAAAACCTGTTGCTTTTAACAAATAGCAGTTCTACAGAGCTTTTCTTCAAAGTACCTATAGGTGCAAGCATCAGTGTTCATAATGACCTGTTACTGTGTAACCCAACCCCCTTCAAAAAAAGTGAAATGATGTAGTTTGGTTGTCACTTGCATCCATTTACACTGTTGCAATCAGGAAGTTTTCCTTTGCTTGGTTTTCATGGAACAATCAAATAGTTTCTGTTGGATGGAACTTTAAAGAGGAACTTTAAAGGCCATCTAGTTCCAACCCCCTGCCATGGGCAGGGACCCCTGCCAATAGACGGGTTGCCCAGAGCCCCCTGCAACCTGGTCTTGAACGTGTCCAGGAATGAAGCTTTCAGAGCCTCACTGGGCAGCCTGTTCTAGTGTCACAGCACCCTCACAGTGAGGAATTTCTTCTCAAGATCTAATCTGAATCTCCCTCTTGAAACTATGCCCCTTTGTCCTATCACTAAAGTCCCTAATAAAAAGTCCCTCTTGTTTTCCTGTCAGCCCACTTCAGGTACTGGGAATCTGCTGTTCTCCTTTTATTTGTGGTCTGTGTTTCCTCAAAGGAGGAAATTTTCCAAGTCTGTTTAGACAGTATTGAGTTGTACTTCACAGATGTGTTTTGCAAAATTACTGACCTCACTGGTGGATTTCTGTCTTTGCAGGAATTGGGATGGACACTTGTGTTATTCCATTAAGACATGGAGGTTTGTCATTGGTCCAGACGACTGATTATATTTATCCTATTGTGGATGATCCTTATATGATGGTAAGTTGGCTAAATTAAATTGTCAGCTGTGTTGCTGATTTGGTTTGTGCTTCTCACCAGTCCGATGGCATTTCTTCTAGATATGCAGTGCTACTAATTTAATTAAGTGCATTCAGAGTCTTTCCTAAATACACTTGAAGAGTGAAAAGCACAGTTTTACCCTGTAATTTTTCCATGTCAGCCAGGAACATTGAGGTGCTGCTTTATACGGGTGAAGTTGGAAGGACTGCTACCTTCAATTCAAATTTCCTTCAGGTGGTGTTTTGTGGGATTTGGTTTGAAAAGCCCAAAAGGGTGAAAAAGAGCAGAGAGTAAACTCTGCACAACTGTGTTGTAATTAACCTTTTTTTGAGGTTCTGAAATAACTGGGTAACACATTAGAACTGAAAATGCTTAAATGACAGTGTTTGGCAGTAGCATTTCGCAACTTGAGATTGCTTTGTAAACACCAGTTTTCCCATTAGGCTACCTCTGCTTGCAGGTGGAGAAGTTGAAATGACTTGCTGGAAGTTGTGTGCACTTTGACTTTTTTTCCTTCTTGTCATTTGCTTCCTTTAGGCTGTGTCAGTAGAGGTTACTCTGTGGCAGTGATCAGTACTGACTTGAATAGGTGGTCACAGGAAAGCAAATAAACTTTAAAAAAGGACTTAGTATGGTGCTAGGAGTTCTGCAGGAAAGTGAAGAAATGCTAGAATTGATGTTTTCTGTGATTTGACTGTGACTCTTGTGCTTTAAGGCATGCTTTCATTGCCTTAAATCAACATTGTCCTTTATTGAGTGACTTTGAGTACTCTACAGTCATCTTTTCACTCCTTGATGATTTCCTGAACCAGCAGAGGAAGAACTGGAGGTTTAGATGTAGAGTAGGATCAAGTGCATGAAAGGAAGTAGTTTATGGGTGACCTGGCAGTGCTGGGCAGAAAGTTGGACTTTATGTTAATTGTCTCTTCAAATCAATGATTCTGTATTATTGTGTGCTCTGCTCTTACATCTGGGTGTGTGTGAGCAGTCTTGCGGGTTTGTATGTTTTATGTGTTTATGCATCTTGTCTCAAAGGGCCAAAGAGAAGAAAATAGACCCTGTGGTCCCTCAGCTTTAACCCTATTATGGTGTCTATAGGATGGAATACCCTGTTGGTCAGTGCAGGCTTCCCTGTCCCATCTCTTCCTCCCTGCAGGTGTAGCCTCTCACTTGCTGCAACCCCAGTGTGGGACACAAGATTGAGCAGTGACCTTGGTCTCCATAGGAGCAAGTCTAACCAAGAGCCTTTCTGCATCTCAACCCCTGGTAGCAACTAAACATCGAGTGTTACCTCTTGTAGAAGCAGCTACTGTCGGCACAAAGGTGCCACTAACTGCAGAAAGCACAGTCAGTGAGCTCAGAGCAGCCTCTGAGTGACTCCCCACTAAGACCCAGGTACACTTTCTGTAGGTCTGAGTCCACAGAGATTTGTAATTTTACCTACAGACGGTCTAAAGACCTGGAAATTCAATGCAATAATGACAATAGGAAAAGGAGGTTTCCCCTGAAAGACTTCAGAAACCAGAAGCAACAGCCAATGACTCATGAATCGGAAAATTTTATTTGAAGGACAATTTCAGTCTGAGAAGGAAGGTAGAGAGAGTATGCTCTTGTCCATGGGTGTGGGGAGACTGCAGCTACCTGTGGGATGCTGGGGTGGTGCAGACTGGGCCTGTGTTCTTCCTGTCCTTAGTTAGTGGCTTTATTGAAAGTTGCAGAAATCTCTGGCTGAGAGACTGTGGAGGGAGGGGATGGAAGTGCACCAGGGTCTGCTTCTGTTTCCATCTCTGAGCCCACGGCTGCAAAGGACAAGAAGAAAACCAAAGGGGCAACCATCCTTGAAAAATCAAAGAGACCTAAGGGGAAACCACCCTTGTTTGTGAGGGACATCCTCTGTCCAGTGCTCTGCCAGATACACATTGCCTTAACTTTGTGTCAGTTTCCTTCTAGAAGGTAGCAAAGCTTCTTGACACAGAGGGCAGGAGTGCACCAGGGTCTGCTCCTATTTCACTCTCTGGGCCCCGGGCTGCAAAAGGCAAGAAAGAAACCAAAGAGGCAACCCCGCTTATTCATAACGGGCAGCCCCTGCTCAGGGATCTGCCTGGATCTTGCTGCTTTAATGTTGTGTCAGTGGCCTTGCAGAAGGTACTGAAGCTTCTGCCTTTGTTGCCAAGGACAGGATTGTACCAGGGTCTGGTTCTGTCCCTCTGTGGGCCCTTGGCTGCACAAACATGAAGGAAACCAAAAGAGAAGCCCTGATCACACCAGGGGCTCTGTCAGGCTCATGTTGCCTTAATTTGGTGGCAGTGGCTTTCTGGAAGGTTGCGAAGCCTCTACTTGTGTTGCCAAGGATAGGAGAGTGACAAGGTCTGTTCTGGTCCTTGTGTGAGCCTCTGGCTCTGGATGACAACGTAGGAGCAGCCACCATCTGTCATGCTACAGGTATCTTCCCTGTTGCTGTGTAGGTCCAGCAGCTCTTGCCTCAGCCCTTGCTCACCTTGCTCACCTACCTGCTTGCCTCCAGGTTGGGGCACCTCATTGGTCACCACCTCTCTGCTCATCTCCTGCATTGTCCCCTGCATTGGTAGGACCAGCGTTCTGTGACACGGCAACGATTTGTCCTGTGTGACATAGCCACTGCATCAGCTGAAGGGGAGCAGGGCTGGTGGAACCATAGAATCACAGAATCGTGAAGGTTGGAAGAGATCTCCAAGATCATCTGGTTTAACTGTCCGCCCAAGGCCACCATGGCAACTGCATTGTGTTTTCAAGTGCCAGACCTGCACTTCAGCTTTTTTTTTTTGCTTTTCTGAAGTCTGGGTAAACAACATCCAGAGTCTTGCCCTCATCTACTAGGCAGGTCACCTAGTCCTAGAAGGGGATCAGGTTAGTCTGATTGCCCAGTCCAGTACAACATGTCTTGAAATCTACTACATTAGAAAAACTATTGAGGTGACTGCACGCTTGATTTGCTGTTGCTGGTTCAGTGAGACCTGTCAAGTAGGTTTTTAGACACATGGTTTGAGATTGGGACCAAATTATCTATTTTTTTTTTAGGAAGCTGTTGAGCACACAGGCAAGCCTGGCTTCTTTGATTTCATTTCCACAAGAGTTCTCTCTCTGCAGACTGGGCAGCCAGGATCTCGGAGAAATCCAATCCAAGCAGCTTGCTTTGGTGTCATGGGGGCTTGGGGACAAATGGGATAAAACATATCTTATGTTTTATACTGTTAACTTTGGTGTTTTCTAGCTCAAGTCCTTCGCTTTTCATTTTAATGAGGTGGCTTGCTGCTGCCTAATCTGTTTACAGACTTGCAGTCCCTCTTAAAAGCTCACTGGGAACAGGGATTTCTGCAGCTTCTTGCGGGTTCCTGCCTGCAGTGATGACCCAGCAGGGTTGGAGCTGCTGGATCCTCTATTTAGATCTCTCTCTTGGAGACTACAGTACCTGGGTTCAACACAGATTGTCGTTTTCTTGTGTGGCCCAGCATCAGTAGGAGGGCAGCTGAATTTGCTATGGGGTTTGTGGACAGCTGTTAAGAGCAAGGGAATGGTGAGACTCAGGAATTTTGGGTTTGTGTCCAGGCTGTCTAATGGAGTTTTGTCCTCTGTTCCAGACTGCTGCTGACTTTTCTCCAACTGCTCCTTACTCTGCTTTCATTGTAGATGCCCCCAAACCATCCGTGCCTGTTGCTACCGGTCTCTGTTCTCGTTAGCACTCATGTGCAGTCAATACTGTGTCTTGCTCTTCTGTCTCCTAACCAAGTTGCTCACTTCTAGTCTGGTTTTGAGCAGGTGTTCCCTAATTTAATCTCATCCTTTCTCTGGGCAGAATCATACCTGCAGCTCCTATCTAATTTCTATTCTTGGCTGGGAGGAGAGGATGGAAACCGAAAGTGTAAAGGGACTCCAAGCTAGGTACTGTGACAAAAGAGTTTAGAAAACAACTGAGGAAAGCAAAACTGCCTGTGGACTCAGGTGGACTTCAGAAGACAGCATTTCCTCTCTCTCATCACTGCCTATTTTAAAACAAAGTCCTGCCATTGGACACAAAAAGTGTCTTTCTTCTTTTCCCCATTCCTCTTCTCTGGCTTTGTTCTGGCTTTGTTCAGCTCCTGTTGTGCAGAATGCTCCTGGGACATACTCCTCTAGAATCTGCATCTTCTTGGCTTAAATGGTTCAATACTGGAAAAAGTATGAAAGCTATTTTCAACGGTTTGTAACTAGTGAAAACTGATAATAGGACTGGGATCGGACTCCATGGTGTTACTTTGGAGATGCCATTTTGACTACAGTAGCAGGAAAATGGCTGATTTGAGAGTGGACCTCTTCCTTTACCACCATTCCAGGAATATTTTTGGGGCTGTTTTAACAACTTTCTCTCAAGACTGGGGATGTGGGTCTAATACTCCATCTTTTGAGTATAGCTCTTAGTATTTCATGTAAATTATTGTGTTTCAGTGAGATCAAGTGATCAGGTTGCATGTGGGACCCAGCTTGATTGGCCCTGTTTGCAAATCCTGTTGTGTTTATCCCTGTCAACAATCTACATGATGTTCCCTCTGCTGCGTCCCACTTGAGACTTGCACTCCCTGAATTTGTTTCTGTAGTAGTTTTGCCAGTTGGCAAAAGCCATGTTAGACTGACCTCTGACTATTAGAATAGAGGTCTGATGTCAGTGCAGTTTTAAAACCTTATCTATCATTCTGAAGAGGGTATAGACAAGCAGTTTGCTTGGTAATACTTAAGATAGTGGAGAATGGTTTTATAGTCCCTTTCCAGAAAAGGAAGATGGCAGACTTTCGCATTCTTAAACATCTAGAAATTTAACAGCTGATGTTCACCAAACTGTGCAGTACACCGCTTACTCTTCTTTTCTTGTTTTAATGGTTTAATATTTAAATTATCAAACCAAATTTTTATTTCAAATGTAAGGGATTCTCCTGATGTCAGTAGAAGCTCTTGAATTTGTGAAAAACAGAATTATCTTTAACTGATTTGGAAGTGTTATTTCATGTCATCAGTGAGTAAGGCTAACGGCCTGGAAGTAGTGTCTTTTTCAAAAATCTGGGATCTGTCTTTAGACTATAAGGTTTTAGAGCTTATAGATGTGTTCAGGTTACTCTTTACTTTCTGCTGCCAAATTGTATCAAATAAGATGGTGGTTGTTATCATGGGGGTGTTGCATTTCAACTTTGTGAAAAGCACAGGTATCAAGTCATAAAACTAGATGTTGGTTTCAGTTCTGCAGCTGCAAACATAAAACAATTTTAATAAAATGCTGAGAGTCCTCCAGAGTAACATGTCAACATTTGTCCTGTACTTTAAAATTATCTTTGCATCCTTAGAGCACATCCTCATAGAATCATAGAATACTCTCTGTTCAAAGGGACCTTAAAAGGTCATCTATCCCAACATCCCGCTGCCTTGGCCAAGGACGATTCTGTTTGCTCAGAACCCTGTACAGCCTGGCCTGGAATATCTCAATGGATGTGGAATCTACCATTTTTCTGAGCTACTTGTCTATTAGTGCCTTGCCACTCTCAGTGTAACACACATCTTCCATAGGTCTAGTGTAAATCCATACTGTCACCACAGGCCCTGTTGAATAGTCTGTTCCCATCTTTCTTATAAACCCCCTTTAAGTAATAGAAGGTTGGAGTAAGGACTCCTGGAGCCTTCTTCTCCAGGCTGAATAATCCCAATTCCCAGCCAGCCTGACCTCACAACAAAGGGGTTGCAGCCTTCTGGTCATTTCTGTAGCCTCCTCTGGACCTACTCAAACAGGTCGCTGTCTCTGCTGTGCTGAGGAGCCCAGTAGTGCAGGTGAGGTCTCACCAGAGTAGAGTAGGGCAGCAGGAACACCTGTGAGTATTAGGAAACTCAGTGTCACGTCTGTGTTGTGTCTACATCCATCACTGAGATCCATTCTTCTAGCAAAATTATAACAGCTAAGCTCATGTAACCCAAGTGATCCCTTCTCTAGATTTCTTGGACAAATTTTTTTTGGTGGAGGTATCCACACACACAAAATCCAGTGAAAGTAAAATTCAGCTCTGTCTTGTCATTGGAGCAAGTGACCAGCATCACACTCACGATACAAGTGGGTGGGGACAGACGTATCCCCTCAGTAGCTGTGTGTGCTTCTAAGCAGTGACATCTTCTGTAGATAGCTTCTTCCTGACTTCTAACAGAAAAACCACCCCAGGGTGGCTGCATCCTGACAGCACATTGTATCCTCCAGAAAGAACTGTCCTAACAATTTAAAGTATAGACACGGCCTCCAGGGTAGTGCAAAGGAGCAAATAGCTTTCTTCTCATAAAGGTTGCAGTCTCCTGCATTTTCCAATGCAGAAGAGGTACAGCCATGCACACTTCATTTATGAGTTTCCTACTGGCTGTGAGTCATGTACAGTGGTTGTGTGCAGTTTTGTGTTGGAATTCAGTTAACAGAAACTCATCAGAAGAAGAGAACTGAGCTGCTTGTCAAAGCTAGGTTTTGTCAGGCTTAACTTCAGTCATTAAAATTAGGCATCCAGTCTAAACTTGGTGTGGGATTCCTGTGTAGTCAGTGAGAGGATGTAGACCAAGGCAGCTAGGATGAATACCTCTGAACAGGTATCTTTATTTCTAGGTGGGCTCAATGCACGAAAAAATGGTTCAATCTACAACTCTGTCTGGGTTTCTCAATGCAGGATCCTGTGGAATAAGCAACTGTCTCAGTGCAGACTCATGCTGGAAGTGTTGTTGATTGCAAGTATTTGTTTGAGGGCTCACAGACAGTCCACAGATTACTTTTTTCTGCTTGCCTGTCTTTTTCAGGGACGGATAGCGTGTGCCAATGTCCTAAGTGACCTTTATGCCATGGGGGTCACTGAATGTGACAACATGTTGATGCTCCTTGGAGTCAGCAATAAAATGACAGACAGGGTAAGATTTTTTTCAGTACTTGCTTTTGAAGACCCCAACAGCTAAACTTGCTTAGAATATGCTTACCTTCAGTGTATTTTCTCTTCAAAGGTTTGAGCTCTTTGGAAGAAAGGATGGGTTTGGGAAATGTCTCAGTTCACACTCAGTTCATAGCATGGGTCTTGCTTCATAACCATTCTGAGGTCACTTGCTAAAAGTTCCCTTTCTGTGGCATTGTAATCTTCTGCTGCAGATACCTTCATCTGCACCACAACTTGTCAGCTCAGGACAATATTGCTCTAAGGCAGCATTTCATTACCAATTCCACGTGTCAGATCTGGGTAGATCCTTCTGCTTTGCTTCTGCCAGTTTTGTAACATCTCTCTAAAGCAGAAGAAACGGAAATAAATTTATTTAATACCACCATATATGTTTGTTTGGCTCTAGCAAAAAAAAAAGGGTGCTTATTCTTAGAAGTAAACAAGTTGAAGCTTTGCAGGTTGGTGGTGGCCAGCTGCTGTGGCTGTACCTCACTACAACAGCAGGAGAGTTGTTCTGGATTTATAGAACTCAGATTTCTGTACCTTTATATAACCTGTTGTAGCATGTTTCTTCAGGGTAAAATGTTTCTGCACCTCTTTCGTAAATGAAATGGAAACCTGCAGCTCAGTGGGATAACATGCACCTTTCCAGGGGACTAAGCTCTTCCTAAGGCTGGCTTTTCTTCAGGAAATATTCATGGCACAGTTGGCTTGAGTGATTAAAAGCCCTGGGCCAGCGTTGAAATGCCTAGTACTTCTGTCTTCTGTTTTATCTCTAGGAAAGAGACAAAGTGATGCCTCTAATTATCCAGGGTTTCAAAGATGCAGCAGAAGAGGCAGGAACATCTGTTACTGGTGGACAAACAGTGTTAAATCCCTGGATTGTTTTAGGAGGAGTGGCCACAACAGTCTGTCAGCCTAATGAATTTATAATGTAAGTTAAATCACTAAGCAATCAAAAGCTCTGGTCTGAAGGGATACAGCAAAAATCCTTTGCTGTACCATGTTGTGACCTGGTGATCTGTCTCCTGATGAATAAAGCAGTTCTTTCTCCTGCTTGATTTTGTCCTTAGCACTCAATAAATGTCACATTCCTTTTGTACATATTTGCTTTTTTAAACAGGATATCCCTTCTCCCCACCCCTCAGTATCTTTGGATCCTATTCTTTTGACAGGAGACTGAAGCTTGTAACCTTTAAAGGTATCGAAGATTGTTTTGGGACATAAATACCTGTCATATTTACACATACAGTATCCGTCTCCCAGTAATCCTATGGCCCCAGACAACTACAGAATTGCTGTCTTTATAGCATTTAACAGTAGCTGATTTTCGATGTCTCACTGTGGCACTCTGCACTGTACAAACAGATTTGGTCTTGGCCCTAGTGATGCTTATCTTACTGCCTGAAGTAACAAAGAGCAGGATTTTTTCTCTATCCTGTTTTATGTCTCAAATAAATTGAAAGAAAAGATGTGATTTTTTTTGTGTCTGCGAGCGTAGTTCTAGTCCAAGAAAGATTAGCCCTTTTAAATACTTTTGCAGCATTTTGTTTGATAATAGCAATGAATCTCAGAGGGTAATTCTGCAATTATTTGGGCGCTTTTAACTGTGCAACAAGATACATGGCTCTGTGAAAATGTAATTGCCAGCACTTACTTCTAATAATGTGTGTGAATCTCTCTTATGTAATTAATATGATTTTTTTTTTCAGGCCAGACAATGCAGTGCCAGGAGATGTACTTGTATTAACTAAACCCTTGGGAACACAAGTGGCTGTAGCTGTCCACCAGTGGCTAGATATTGTGAGTACCCTGCAAAAAAAAAAAAACCAACCCAACAGGGAATAGGGGTGTGAGTTCGGAGTCACAGAATTTCTTTGGTCGGAAGAAACTTTTAAGATCATCAAGTCTGACTGTTGACCCAGCACTGCTGTGTCACCACTAAATCATGTCTCTCGGCACCAGGTCCACACATCTCTAAATAACTATCAAGTGTGGTGACTCCACCACTGCCCTGGGCACCTGTTCCAGTGCCCAATGACCCTTTCAGTGAAGAAATTTTTCCTAATATCCAGCCTAAACCTTCCCTTGCACAAGTTACAGCAGTTAAAGGTGACCTTCTTTCTCTCAAAGCGACCAAGTTCAGCAGTGTAGTAAACATGCTGAGGGGTGAGTGGGAGAGAGAGGTGGTAGGTCACTCCCTCTTTGATGTGTTGGTTTTAACCTGCCTATGTGCAAAACCCTTTTGAAATTGAAGTTTAATGTTTGTGCTTAGCCCATCTTAATTGCATCTAATTCTTAGTTAGTTTTGAAGCATTGCTGTAATAAACAAAACAGCACCCTGGGTAAAATTATGCCCCACTCCACCTACTGAAGTGATTGGCAGAAGCCTACTGATGGCTATTTGGCCAAGACTGCCCTCATGGGTTTTCTGCCTATGTTCATGGATATAGGTCGACGTTTCACATGTAGCACCCTGTGGGTTTAGTGAAAATAGTTCTAGCAGCATTGTGAATGCAGACATACTTCCATCTGGTCCTTCAGGCAAAAATGTAACTGCTGAACTGAAAAGTGACTGCAAAATTGGCATCTGCTTATGGTGTCTGGCTCCCAGTATGTGTCTTCAGAATCATAACTGCTCAGTTTACATCTTAAAAAGATGCATCTTTTCCACATTTGGGACTACTGAGCCAATAGACTGGCAGAGAGTGAGCTAGAATCTGCTTTGTCTTGGATGCTGGCCACTGCATTGTCAGATGAATTCTAATTACAAAGCCTGTGTTAGCAGAAGTGGGAGAGAAGCAATGTAAACCTTCACTACAATATGAAGCAACAAGAAAAAAAAATATTTTCCCTCCTTCTCATAGGGTCTGGTCTAGTAATTCTGGCTTCTACAGAATACTGCATTTTCATACTAGATACAAGGATCAGAGCCTCAGATAATCCTGATAGAAAAATTAAGTGAAATGAGACACCAATTTTACCATGTATTTTCTGGTCACAGTCTTAATTTTTAATGTATCTACTACTGTACTGACAAACAGACTTGTAAATTAAGGATATTCTGGATTTCTACACATTTCAAGTACTTTAATCTCTTCAACTGTCAACCAGAACACTTTCTGGTCTGAAAAATGGGGACAGTAAGGAAATCAATCCTCCTATTCTGCGCAAACAGCATGTATCTTTGATTGTGGCAGGAAAATTTCTGAGTAGCTGTACTGTTTTCTCTTCAGCTTTTGTTTTGTGAACAAATAAGGAAAGTGAAACTAGAATTATCCATCACAAATCCACTCATAAGTCAAATTTCAGTAGGGAGTTTGTTTTGAAAAGTATGTGGGAGAAGGTACAAGTAGAGCAGATTTATGTGCAAGCAAGAAAGGAAAATTTAAGTCTGGAGATACACAGCTGAAAAACAACACACAACAACACCACCACCCTCCACACACACCCCAAACTAACTCAACCTAAAAGCTGAGGTTTAAGCAGAGCCATAGTGAAGCAGTCCCTGATTACAAATGGAGGCAGAATTTGCCCCCTGCTTGCTTGGTTGCTGCCAGCATCATTGCAGCCAAGCCCTGGCTCTGTTGTTAGCATAGGGGGCTGCTAGGGGCTCTGCTGCATAGGGGCCAAAGGAAGAGGGGCTGCAGAGGGTCTGTTGGGTGCTGGGGCCTTGGTCAGGGATGTGCTGGGGTGATTGAGGCTGTTTACTGTGGCTTTGGCTGCCAGGTCAATGATGTGGACTGACTGTGCTGGTCCACAGCTGGGAATTGGCATCCCTTTGCCGTTTTCTCTTCCAGCTGAAAGCCATGAAACGGGTTGCTGTGATGTACCCCTTCATAAGGAGCTTTCTCAGCCTTTGCTCTTGCCTACAGACCCTCCCCATCTGGAAGTGTAAGCTTGATTGTAAAAGTTGTTCGGGGAGTTTTGTGATCTTTTCTGCTTTTTTCTTCCTGTCTGTTAACTGCAGTATCTGATTGCTATACTGGAGAGGAACTGACATCTAATTTGTACCCTACCTGTGTTTGTGGCTCTTCCAGCCTCAGGTTTGAGTTCTGCTTCCAGCTCATTAGTGATTTGTATTGCCATTGTCAGACTAGCTCCCATCACATGATCAGCCTCAGAACTGTGCGGTTTTTTTAAACTAAGGCAGAATGACAGCTTAATTCTTTCAGTCATACCCTCAGCAAGAATCATCGCTATTCTGTCCCCCTTCTAATAGACTCTGTTTTCTGGGTTTTTTTCACTTACTCAGTCTCCTAATTGGTCAGACTCAATTTAACCTAATTTCAGCAGCTCTTTGACAGATTATTTGTTTTGGCTGACCAGTTTTCCCCCCCTTGCTGTTCTTTCGTACACATCAAATTCAGTGCTTTTTAGTTAAGCACAAGAGCTTCTTCACCAAGATTCAGCATCATACACTAATTTTTAGTAGTTTATGTGTCTCTGGCTTAGTAAGAAGTGTGCTGTATGCATTTATTCCATGGAAAAGCTGTCTAGGCACAGTGACTACAAAAATCCTATTTTTGTTTACTTTCAGTTTTGCATCATTTTATTTCCATTGCAAAAAGAGGAAGAAAAGTAAACCAGTTTGTAGCGTTGCTCTTAACAGCTGCATGTTCACTTTGTTTCATTCTCAATCTAGAATAACTTTCAACTTCGAGTTAAACAGTTGCCCTTTATAGAAGTACCGTTTCCTACATTCCTACTTTTTTTTCTGAAACTAAAAACGCCAGATACCAGTATAGGTTGGGGACTGACCTGTTGGAGAGCAATGTAGTAGAAAGGGACATGGGGGTCCTAGTGGACAGCAGGATGACTGAGTCAGCAGTGTGTTCTTGTGGCCAACAGCATTCTGGGGTGGATCAGAAGGGGGGTGGTTAGCAGATCGAGAGAGGTTCTTCTTCCCCTCTACTCTGCATTAGTGAGACCGCATCTGGAGTATTGTGTCCACTTCTGGGCCTCTCAGTTCAAGAGGGACACAGAGCTGCTGGAGGCAATGAAGGGGATGAAGGAAGTAGAACACCTCCTTTATGAGGAAAGGCTGATGGGGATGGGTCTCTTTAGCTTGGAGAAGAGGAGGCTGAGGGGTGACCTCATTCATGTCTATAAATATGTGAGGGTGGGTGTCAGGAGGATGGAGCCAGGCTCTTCTCAAGGTCATCTGGTGACAGGACAAGGGGCAATGGGTGCAAGGTGGAACATAGGAGGTTCCATATAAATATCAGAAGGAACCTCTTCCCGGTGAGGGTAACGGAGCATTGGAACAGGCTGCTCAGAGAGGTGGTGGAGTCTTCTTCTCTGGAGATGTTTAAAATCTGCCTAGTTATGTTCCTATGTTACTTGGTCTAGATGATCCTGCTGTGGCAGGGGGATTGGACTAGATGATCTTTCCAGGTCCCTTCCGATCCCTAATGATTCTGTGATTCTATGATCCTATGTAAAGTGTGTGATGGGGACATGAATCCATAGAAGACACTGGCAAACAGGTGGAAGCTTCTGAAGTTGCCTTAACCCTAACTCACTGGATGGTTACATCCTGTCTTAGCCTTCAGACCTGCACTTGTGGACATTGGTGGCCTTTCTTCATCAAAATGTCCAAACTAAGAAGCCAGAAATTGCATATCTTAATATCCAGCAACAGATTTCTTTTCACTTGGCTGCTGAGTTCAAGCCAGAGAAATACCTTGAAGGAGTTCTTTGCCCTAGGGTGGATTATTCTACTCCACTACAGTGCTGAAAGCAAGATGTGAGGTGCTTAATGCTTAAGATCTTCACTTAGTATAGCAGGGTAGAGCACATTCCTCTGTGCTGGACCTGTTAGCCCTCCTTAACTGAGTTACAAAAGAAAAAAGTAGAAGGGTGCATCTTGTATGAAGGATTTTTGTGTAGTGATATAGGTGTGTTTTAAAATCTACTGCTGGAAATCTAAACAATCATCTTTGTTTCATCCATTAGCCAGAAAAGTGGAATAAAATCAAACTAGTGGTAACTCAAGAAGATGTGGAGCTAGCATACCAGGAAGCAATGATGAACATGGCACGACTGAACAGAACAGGTAACAAGATATGTGTATGTTTGGGAGATTGCAGGGTTTTCCAATTCCATACTTGTTTTCATTTTACTGTCGGGGGAGGGGGGGGGAAATGTGGCATCCCTTCTATTGCCCCATCTTTCTGCTGTTCACGCTTTGCAAAGCAAACTAAAATCAAACACTTTTTTAATTATACAGCAAAAACACAAATGCTGCTGGATGTGGTTATTACTCATTTGTGTGCAGCAAGTATCATCCAAGTAAGATGGTGTTTTAAAGAGAGATGGATTTGTTCCTTCTGCTTCTAGAGAAGTCATGAGGGCCTGACTTGCAATAAGGTTAAAAAAACTGTATTTCACTAAAAAAGGAAAACCCCTTGTGTGCTGCAGTTTTAATTCTTGTCTTTCTAATTTTGTCACGTACTTCCAAAAGTCCAGAATGTGTAGCACATCATCTTCCTATTCTTTTCCTGTTTTGTGGCTTTGGTTTTAGTTTCAGTGTTTGGGTTTTTTGGGGTTTGTTTGTTGTGTTGGTTTTTGGGGGTTAAATTTTGATAGGGAGACAGTTCTGGTTTTACTGCAGAAATTTTAATCCAGAATCTCCTTTCTATGTCCAGAGTATCTTTGGAGAAGCAGAAAACCAAATTAGATGGTTCCTTCTTTCTCAGTGGAAGTAAACGATAGATAGTTATATATCTCTCTCATTTGTTCAGTTTTCATTTGATACTTGTCATCCCACTGTTTGTTTTATTCTTACATGACCATTTGCACAAAAAATAAATGACCAGGATTGAGCCTGGGCTCAGCTCATGTATTGGGAAANCTTTAACCACACTTAAATATTCTGCAGTGGAGCTATTGTTCTGCATACACAGGTGCCCATCTCCCACCCTGGGCTCTGCAGATGCCCAAGAATTTCATGAATGTACAGGTGGGGAGGCTGGACCCTTCCCCCACAACCTGCAGCCTTTGTTCTGAAGTGTCCAGAACTGATGTGAGTTTTGTGAAGTGGTAGGGAAAGAGAAGAGAGAAAACGGACCCAGGTCACTTTTTCTGGTCCTTGCTTTTAATGAAGCAAAGCTGAGTTCAGAACCTGTTTGACTCAGCTTGGGGAAGTCTGAATCTGGAGCAAACCCCAGTTTCTTAGACCGCTAACACAAATTAGTAGCACATGTCTAATAGACCGTGCTCATAAATACAGCTTTGGTGCTGGATTTTCAGCATGATTTAATACCTTACATACAAGTGGGATTTTTTAAGTGTTACAGTGCATTATTGGTGAATTCCAGTTCCTTTCAAGCATAATTTATTGAAAAAAAAATTAATTTCAACAGTAATCCAGCATGATTTGAATTTGAAAGTATGCAACTTCATTCAAAGTGCAGCGTCACAGCACAGCTTTTTGTGATGATGTGTTTCTTCTGATTTGTGTTTTTGGATTTTCCCCCCTTCCTTGCTGTCCTGCAGCTGCTGGACTCATGCACACTTTCAATGCACACGCAGCTACAGACATCACAGGATTTGGAATCCTGGGGCATGCACAAAACCTTGCCAAGCAGCAGCGAAACGAGGTGTCCTTTGTTATTCACAACCTTCCTGTCCTTGCTAAGATGGCTGCTGTAAGCAAAGCTTGTGGCAATATGTTTGGCCTCATGCACGGGACTTGTCCAGAGACTTCAGGTAGGTGACAGTTGTTACCACGCTCTTCCTCTGTGTTCAAATTTAAGTGTTTCCAATGTGCAAATCATGTGCTTTGCATTCAGATCAACACTGCTTTGGCCTAGCTAATGAGTATCAGCCACACAGCTGCTCACAATTAACTTCTCCAGTCGAACTTCCAAACCACAGTCCTATTCTGAATGCCTTTTTGTTACAGAATCCCTCACGGTATTAAGAATATTTTGCAGTTAAAAGTTAGTGATGACTCTGAATTCCTTCTGAAACCTATTTTTCTCTTAGCTGTTAACTCCAGATCAGTGAATATCTTGAAATCCCAGCAGAGCTGACATGGGTGTCACAAAGGTAAAGCCACCAGCTCTATGTTTGCCAGTGAACATGTGGCATTTTGGTTTTCATTATGAACATGTGTGAAGTTTAGTGCTGAATGGGTTAATCTTGGTGACTGCGTCACAGCATACAGATGCACAAGAATATAGATTTTCTCCCTACATATAAAATCTGTTGTAAGAACCTGTGACTAGCAGCAAAAAACCCATCCATTACTTGAATTCTCTATTTAATAAAACTGTCACAGTGACAGTGAATACAGAAGACATGTACTGAGATTTGGGTTATGGACACTAGGCTCGTTTCAGATAAGCATTTGAACAGTCATCAGGTGATAACTTCTGATGTTTTCAAGTTAGCTTGTTATGAAGCATAGGTCCCTTTGCTGACTGGCATGATCACTGTCATCTACTGAAAAGTTTCTGTACTTCATCTGTATCTTTTGTTCACTTTGTCTTCATTAATCTGACTATTCTTTGGGAAATGAAGATGGAGCAACACATCTGTCTTACCTCGTTTCTCCACCCTCTTCCTGTTCTCCAAAAGGATTGTCCAAGTTTTCTGCAGATCACAAGAAAGGGAGGCTGAGTGAAGCAAAACAGTTCAAAGATCTGGGAAGGTCATCACAGTGAGAGCCATAAGCCTTCCCCTAGTGAATACACAACTTACTAGATCTGCTGAATTGTTCCTTAGCCATCTGTGTTTAAACAGAGCTGTGTCCTACAGGGTCTGTGTGGCTCTCATGTGTAATAGGATATGGGACATAAACGCTTCCAGGAGTTCAGATTCAGTGTCAGTCAGCGAAGACCAGAAATATCTGCTGGTAGTTTGGCAGGCCCTGTCAGTAGGGTTGGTAGCATCAGACAGGTTCTTAGTACCCGGGAGTCCACATAACCGGAGTGCAAAGTACAAGAGATGCTACCAGCACAGTCCAAAATACAGAGTGGACTCAGCTGCAACTACGAGGTGCTCTTTCAGGTTAGTGCTGTGGCAGACGTTGGCATGGGAATAGTTGAGCTGCCCATCCTGCATCCTGGGAGTATCCAGGTCTGTCTTTTCACCAAAGTAATGTAAAACTGCTGTGAGAGTGCTTGGAAGTGGAGAACAGTTGACTATAGAGTCACTTCTGGGACTGAGAGCTAGAGGTGTCTTTGAAACACTGAATGGCTTTTGTGTCAATATAGAGAATGATGGAAAAAGCAGCAAGAGAGAGCAGTTATTTGTGAGATTTGGGTGCCTCAAAACAACTATGTTTGATTTAATCACAGCTTTACATTTCTGGCTATAGTGATTTATTACAGGGTAGTGTCTGCCAAATCCATAGCCACATGGTTACAATAGCTCTGGTCTGAGAGCTGTATAACTGCAGTTCCATCAGCTTCAGGTTTACATCAGAGAGTGTGACGCAAATGCACTATCTGTAGCTTCTTCATCTGAGCAGATGTTTTTAAGCAGAGTGGACAAGCAATGAGTAATTTACTGGAAAGTTAATTTGAGTAGATTTTAAGACTTGGGTTTTTTCTAGTGCACATTTGCTGGGCACCTGCTGACATAAGTCAGTGCCAGGAAGACCTGTTACGTCATCTGTTCCATCCTCCAGGCACTCTTGCTATGGTGTGTTCTCTCAAAATTGCAGTTTTCCATGGTTTTGCCTTCTCCTTTAGGTAGCCCTTTTAACGTTAAAGTTGCAGTCAGGAAGGTTCATAAAGGTGGAATTCAGCGAGTCAGATGGGCTGTTGGCAGAAATAAGTTACAGGATGACTCTGTGTGGGGTGCTCATGCATGGGTATTGTCATTTTGGCAGTAATCTTTTAATTAGCTGTCTACTGGTGTCAGACAGCTTTTCCAGCGTAGTGGAGGTATGTTGGCAGCATGGGGTTTGTGTAAATGTAGTGGGAATAGGACATTGGTAGAAAAGAAGGGCTGTGTTAGTGCCTGACAAGAGGCAAGGCTATTGACCTCATGCTTTTGTTAATCATTTTGGGAGAAAACCATTAGCGGGAGCAAGGATACTTGGCTTCGCTTCATAAACTATATTTCTGCTCTTAATTGCAAAGCTTTGTCTGATCTGCTTTTGAAGTTCTCTGCTTGCTCTAGAACAGTTAAACTGAAGATGTTCAAAATCTTCAACCAGAAAAAACCTTTAGATTTTTAGAAAGGGAAACCAGTTCTGTTAAGATCACCAAGTCCAACCATTAACACAACTGTCACAAGCGCACCGCTAGTCCATCTCTCTAAGCTCCAGATCTCCACAACTTTTAAATACATCTGGGTTGGTGATTCAACCTCCCTCCCTGGGCAGCCTGTTCTGAAGCCTGACGACCCTCTCCATGGAGAAGTTTTTCCTGATGTCCAACCTAAATCTGGCACAACTTGAGGCCATTTCCCCTGTTCTGTCACTGGTTACTTGGCAGAAGAGACCAACCCACACCTCTCTGCAACCCCCTTTCAGGCAATAACAGACAGCAGTAAAATCTTCCCTTAGTCTTCTTCACACTAAACAGCCTCCAGCTACCTCAAGTGGAAAAAAAAAAACAAGGACTTATTCAGAAGGATTTGTACTTTTATTTTTTCCTGCTTTTTCCAAAGAGTGTGAGCAGGGTATGCCTGTCAGGGGTGCGAAGTCAGAGAGACCATGTGGAGGAGAGAGAATGGGGTCAAGATTATTCTTGTGCTCCTTCTTTCTTTTTCACCAAACATCTCCCTTCTGGCTAGTTAACATGTTCTGTGAACTGCTGTCTGTAAACATCTTCTCTGATGCACCTGCACCATGGTGGAAGTTTCTCTTCAGTTTGATTTAGAGCCTTCCATGGGAATGGTGCATCATTCCTTTGCAGTGGATTTATCTGTTGTATCTGGAGTAGCTTAAACAGTGTCTTTCAAGCTTCTGATATTTTTATTTCCAGTTGTTTTTGCTGGAGGTATCTGGCTGTTATGTTCTGAAACATCTGAGAGAGGTGGATGTTTTTCTGGGTAACACACTCGTGTGCTTCATACGGAGCCTAACAGCCTTCACCTTCTGTATATCCTTGTGCATAGTTCCTCATGTTCAGTAGCTGCTTCTTTCTCCCAGCTTTATATTGTCTTCACTACTGAGAGGGCTGTGTGCTTGGAAAATGTTCCTAAGGTGCTGAAAAGCTGTTCAAGGGGCGTGGCACTGAGCCCAGGGTGGCTGGCTGAATAGGTGGCCCTTCCCTCAGGGTTGACTGGGAGCCAGTGGTACAACTTGTGCTGCTGGCTGATACCCCTTGGCCGCACAAGAAGACTTAGGGTCAAATAACTCCTTTAAGAGTAAAGAAGCCTCAGCGTGTGCCCAGATTCCCTTTTGCCTGAGTATATTCCCTTCCCTGTGTTCTCCGGACCATTGCAATAGGAGATAGTGTTTTCCCATCCCTTAAAGAGGCTGCTCTGTGTCAGGTACAGCACTGTACAGGTGGGAGCTGTGCAGGCTGCAAATAGCCTGCACTGCTTGGAGGTCTAACTAGGTACCAGCAGATGAGTTTGTGCCATGTGCGCTGCTTGGGATGTTTGCAACAAGGCATAAATGTGAGGAAGATAAGAGGTGTAGAAAATGTGAACATTAGTAATAAAGGTTAGAACCAAAGTAGTTAATGAGCCTCCTGTAAATCTGTAGCAGAGCTGGCAATGAAACTCATTCTGGTAGTTCATTCACCAGGCCACCTTTCTGGTGCTTTGGGCTTCTTAGGCAAAATAACTGAAGGGGGAGGTGTCAACAGCTTGTGCTGTTTCTGAAAAGCATTCATTTGTAAATACTTTTTTTTTTTTCAGTTTTCTCTCAGAAAATTCTCAAAGGGGTTGGAGGGACTGTCACAGGGAGCACTGGATCAAGCCAGTGGTCAGTTTTCCGAGTCCCTGCTGCAAGGGATGGTTTCATGGCAGGCAGTGGGATTACTTTGAGAAACAGATGTTCCCAATATGTGGTTTTAGGTATCTGAACATGACCTTTAGCCAAAACGTTTCTGTGTAGAGGCGCTTTTGCAGTCCTCTGTTGGAGTTTACAATGCTGGTGTTCTTCCAGTATATCATTTGTTGGCATTGGTATGATGTCTTTCTGCCAGCATCTTTTGTGTGTTCAGCTTCATTTACATCCCTGCTCAAAACTGAATGCAGGCATGAACTGCTTTTTGTATAGCAAGAGCTCAGACCTCCACTGTCTCCTCTGTTTGAGCTTCTGAAGATGCACAGAATCCACTGAGGTCACCAAGGCTTCTCTAAATAGCTATTTGGCAGGTCAAGGTTGAGATGCCTTGCAGTCAGATGTTTCGATGCTTTGCTGTTTCTCTTCGCAGGAGGCCTCCTCATCTGTTTACCACGGGAACAGGCAGCACGCTTCTGTGCTGAGATCAAGTCTCCAAAGTACGGTGAAGGTCATCAAGCATGGATTATCGGCATCGTAGAGAAGGGCAACCGCACAGCCAGAATTATAGACAAACCTCGAATCATTGAAGTCGCACCACAGGTGGCCACTCAGAACGTGAACCCGACGCCTGGTGCCACTTCTTAATGTAGATGAAATAGCTGTTTGTTTTTAAATAGATCTATTCCTTTATCATCCTGCAATTTAAAGAACTGTAAAAAGAGAACTTGTGTCTGCACATCTGGTGGCCTTAGGTCAGTTTATGAGTGGATACAATTTATGAAATAAAATCCATTGCCTTTTTTTCCTGTTACATTAACTGAAGATGCACCTAATCTTGAGGCAGCTTCTGAGTTGAGAATTATATTGTTATCCAATACTGTTGATTCATTTTGAATCTTTAGACACTTATCTCTTGCCGCATAGGCTCTTTTTAAAGGTGCTTTCACGTAGCACAGACATTACCAGTAGTAGTGTCAACTAGCAGTTTGTGTCCTTCCATTACCTGTATATTTATCATGTCTTGTTATGATGCCTTGAGCGATATCCCTGGAAGGCAATAAATCATTAAGTGACACAGTGGGTACACCCAATAGTAAGAGGGTTGCATGATTACATTCAATCTTTGATTTATTCTTTTTTATTATTTCTTGAAATATCGTTTTGTAAGGTTTAGTCTTACTGAGAGCATCACATACGACCCTGGACATGGCTTGGTGGCGCACTCTGTTTAACGAGCAAGTGCTGACTTTGCATGGAAAGCGCTTCAGAGTCGAAGGAGTCATTTTGTAATTTCATTCTTTGTAGACTGACAATATTCACTGCATTATCAATGGTTGTTTTCTTTATCGATAGTAAGAAAAATTAATTTTCTTTCCAGTTGCAATGTGATTGGATGTGCTATAGTGCAACTAAGGTTTTGCAGTCCAAAAGGACGTTACTGTACAATATCCATTTACAACTCACTATATAAATAACTACACAAATAATTTTTAAATATAATCAGACTAAAATAAACCTCTGTTCTGTGGATGGTGGTGTTTAATACATTTTCTGTTTTGTATAGTGATTACAGGCCCTTTTTTGTTTCTTTAAAATCAGCAGCTGTTTAGTGTAACTCCTAGCAATATTTTGTTCTTTGCTCAGATAATGTTTTTCTGCACGCTTTCTTGATCTGTGTTTAAAATCCACTTTGCCAAGGGTGCAGTCTGAACTTAAGCTTGTTATTCAAAATAAATATTTAATTTTTTTTATTGCTCTTGTAGAAATGCATGAACCTTTTTTATTCCTAGCTGAACTAACAAACTGGGAAGGGGGGGCGGGAATTCCTTGGGGTTGTTGTTTTCTATTTTATTGCAAATGTAATTACACTGGTAGCTCTTTATTGCTCCTTTGATCAATTCTGCAAGCTGTGATGTCTAGTGCTAATCTAGAATCTCCTGACTGCCAAAGTTGGGGGCAGGTAGGTTATCTGAAATGTATTATCCACTTCATTTTGTTTATTTTACTTATCAGCACAAAGCATGAAATGGGTTGGAATTGTTTCCTCTGTGAGTCTCCTGGCCATGCCTGTTGCGAGCTCGATGCAGTTTCCTGAGCAGCCTTGGGAGCCAAACCCCATCTCTTTCCCAGTGCACAGGAGCTGCCCCGCTACAGGGGACTCACAGCTGCCTCTGCTCTGCCCAAACACACTGTGAGGCTCTTCCACAGAGCAGGACTGACTGTACTTCACTGCTCCTAGTGCTTCTTAACCTTTTCCGAGGTTGCAGACTTCACACCTTGAAATTCAGACCAAGAAGAAGAAAATTATGGCTAATGGTTACAGCTACCAGCATGAATCACAAGTGCTTCTGGCTATGAAAACAAGTCATTAGAGATGAACCAGCTCATGCAAGGTTTAAATGTCCAGCCTGGCTTTTAGTGATGGATCTGGCAAAATTTGGCTTGTGTGCTTTGCACACGGTGCTGTTGTGACAGACACACTGGGCAAAGCTGGGGTATTTTCTGTTTGTATTTTTGTGAGTAGCCTAAACCACACAGCACCTTCTGCTCCTTTTCCTGCAGAAGTCTGCAAGTTGCATGTTCACTACAAAACCTCAAAGTAGTTTCTCAGTTTCGGATTTTGCTTTGAGAAAAGAAATTGTCAGGTTTTTCCCAATAGTTCCAAAAATAAAGTGCCACAAAACTGTTCTCTGTGCGAACAGTGCTGAGTTAATTCCTTTTTCTTTCTGTTGTTTAGTTTGTTCTGTACCATGATGTAAAGCTGTGGGGCTCCTGCTCCTTGTCTCTGTGGCCACAGACAAGATTCACCACATGGGTTTTATTGTTTGCTATAAAATCCAAAACTAGAGCAAATAAGTTCTCCTGTGTGGAAGTCCCTGTTACAATGGTCTGCTGTGGTTTCACATGGTGCTATGTGTGTTTTGGAAGATCCCTCTGAGCAGGATAACTAGTAATGGTTGACAAGGTACTGTGGTGTTTTTTCACTTGTTATGTTGATTAGTTTATCAGTTAGGTATGAAACCAACCCTTCTCCCTCCCTAGATGGGCCAGGAGTGGTAGAAAGCTCCTCTCCAAGAGGAAGAATGTGGAGGAAGGCTGATTCTCCAGCCAGGTGAGTGAACATTCACAACCAGCACACCCACATTCCAGGGTAAGTGTTCGTGTCTGGACTTTCAGAAGAAAATTTCCTGGTGCAGCTACAGCTGTGGGCTCAGGGCAAAATTCCTCTGAGCTGGACTGGGGGCTGAATCCCTGATGTTAGCTGATGGCTGGGATTTATATCCCCAAGCACTTCCTGGCTTGTCTCGATGAACTGTGCCCCTGAATGGTACTGAGTTGGGAAGTCATCTTAGCATCACATCATTGATTAAGGAGTGCTGTGATTTGTGTGAGAGGTTTTATGGTTTGTTTTGCTGCATATGAGATTGTACATGAAGCAGGAGCTGTAGGACAGAGTACTGTATTCAGCTGGCAAGTCGTGCTCCTTTAAGCGAGGTCACATTTTAAACAGTAGTTAGAGCTGTTGGCATCAAAAAGCTCTGAGCAAGCAACAATGAGCAGCGGTTTATACCAGCCACAACTGCAGTGTACACAGTGTTGTTCATAGACGCAGGCATCTCTGCATGCAACAGTATCTGACCCTCATTCTGTAGAAGATGGCTGCTTGTAAAACTGTCAACATTGTGAGGAAAGCAGAGATTCAAAAGAGAGAGTGCAGTAACGGGAATTTTCCCAGACTCAATTGATACATGCAGTAAGTTTATAGGTTATTGGAAAGCTGATTTTGCTCCCTAATATGTTGGTTTCCCTCAGCCTTTTGGATCCCCCTCCTCTTTGCAGGGAAAAGGAAGACCTACAATTATCTGTAGCAGTATATAGATTTGAAAAGCTTTTTTTTTTAGGTATACTTTATATTTTGTTAGAAATTGAGGACTGACCCGTTTCTACTTGGGACACGTGAAGATTACTTTGAAGGCTGCAGTGGGAGGTCAGAAAACCTCAGTGACTGGGGTGGGGCAATAAAGAGTACCATGGCCAGTACTTAACTGCTTGACTGAGTTTTCACGGAATGTCTGGTGAGGGTGGGTGGACTGCTAAGATCGGCTAGTATTGCAAGAAAGAAGAACTTGAGTGTTTTTCCAGCTCTCAGTGCTCTGAGCTGGTTGTGATGGATCCAGCTGTCTCTGGCTACTCTGGAAGCATTTTCAGAGTGTCTTTCATGGGTGGCAGGGCAGTCACAGCTCAGAAGCCGGGGACATTGCTAGACCTGAACCCGTTTCTCACACTGCAGAGAAGCCAGACTGCAGTGCCTCAGCAGACGGGTAGGGGTTGCCCAAAGCTTGAAATTCAGCAGAAGCCAGGAACTGGACAGAACTTTGCTTTTGTGGAAAGTGATGCTGTTCAGCTTGTTTCTCCACACATCCCATGTCCTCCACATGGAGAACTGGACTACGTGATCCTTAAGGTCCCTTCCAACCTGGTATTCTGTGAACAAATGGAGAATCAAACAAATCTGGCTCACTGCTTCCAGCAGCAGCAGTTTCACACCTTGAAATTCACACCAAGCAAAGGAAAATTATGGCTAATGGTTACTGCTACCAGCATGAATCACAAGTGCTTCTGGCTATGAAAACAAGTCATTACAGCTCTTCAGCACAGGCTTTGCAGCTGCACACTTGATTCCAGGTGTGTACTTCTGTCTGCCCCATCTCCAGACAGTGGCACGATGTTTTTTCCTTCTGTCGCTCAGACATGCTTTTATGTTCAGGCTGATGTCCCAAGCAGTGCTGGTTTGTGATTTGGTTTGTAATGCTAATGTATTTTCTCTTGAGTTTTTTTTAAGGCATGAAAAAGCTGCTGCTGCTGCTTCACGTCTCCAGCCTTCAGTGAAGGGGAAATAGCCACAGGAAAATGGTCTGAATTTTTCTAATGTAAAAACAACATTCAGATGCTCCTTCCTCATTGTAGTAGCTGAGCTCACAAAGTAAGTTAGTTTGGAACAGATGTCTTGAAGCCTGCTGGTCCAATGCAGGGACAAACCTGAGGCCACATTAGCTTGCTCTGATCTGTTTGCAGTCAGGTTTTTCATATCTCAAAGGACAGAAATTTCACAGATCTTCTGCAGCCCTGATTCAGTGTTTGACTGTCCTGTTTCTGCAGAATTTTCTCTTTACATCTAACAAGACTTTTTCTTCTTGTAATTTGTGCCTGTTGTCTCTTAATTTTGCTGTACACTTCCAAATAAGACTTTGGCTGTCTCCTCTGTCTCCATCTACCTCCACTAGGTACTGGCAGACAGCTGTAGGATCTCCCTGGAGCTTCTCCTAGCTAAGCTATTTTCTTAGCCTTTCCTTGTGCATCATGAGCTTAAGCCCCCTCATTTTAGTGGCTCTCCTGGAACTCCCTTCAGGATATCATTGTCCTGAGGAGCCCCAAACTAGACAGTGTCCAGATGTCATCTAGGAAACTGCCTCATAGAGAGGAAGAACCTCTTCCCTTGACCCTCTGGTCATGATCCTACCAATGCACCCGGCTCTGTCCTTTGCAAGTGCCCATTGCTCACTCATATTCACATTGTTGACCCAGTCTTTACTAAGTAGCTTTGTAGTTAGGTGGGACCCAGCTTGTCCTGTAGTACAGGAACTCCAGTTTGTCCAGTACTTCTAGGGGCTCTTGCCTGCCAAGGTCCCTCTGAATGGCAGTCCTGTCCCACAGCAGTTGGAACTGCTTTCCCATGTAGGTGTCACCAGCTGTTTTTCTGAAGATTCATTCTTGGCCAGGACAGTAACAGAGATAAACCAGCATTGGTTCTGTTCCCAAACACCGAGGAACACTTCATACTGCTCATCACATGCCTTTAAGCCTAGCAGTTCAGCCTATCTTCCACCCATATTACAGTGTGCTGGACCCAAAGCCTTCCTGAGGGCAAGGTGCAGGCTGCACATTGCCCTATCCTAGCCCAGAGCCATTCCACCACAGGAGCTTGGCCAGGCCCAATTTACCTTTGGTAAACCTGTGCAGGCTGTTCCCAGTCATGGGACACAACAAACCCAAGAGGATTTCACTCCATCACCCTTTTAGAAACTGAGGTCCCCAGGACCATTTTGCCTTTTGTGAAGACCTGATCTTTCTGTTTTGTTCTCCAAAGGGTCCACATTTTCCTATGCCTCCCTTTTGCTGCTGTAGAAGCCCTTCTTGAATCTTCTAATGATGAGAAATGAACTCACGCATTGGTGGATTTTGTTATCCTTGCTATTGTCTCTTCTACATCTGTTTTTCTTGGCATCTAAGTTACAAAAGCTAATTTTGCTGAGCTGGAGCAGCTACCACTTCTACCACAGTAAATTAAGCTTTCCGAAGACCTGATCTTTGAAATTACAGTTCTGATCATAACATGGGCTTTAACAGTCATTTAAGATGCTTATGAAACTATCACACTGTGCATCGACACCATTCCTGTAGTGCTGGAGAAATTGCATTCATTTAGGTTTTCATTAGTTTTGTGATTTAGTGAATAGAAAACATTAAAACTAAATGCCAAATGCAGAACAGCCATATAAAATAGTTCTAGAAAACTCCAGAACTGACAGATATAGCTGTAAAAATAGTTTACAAAGACACAGACCCTCCTTGATAGCATTACTTGTAATAAAACAATGAATGCCACCATCAGCTTTCTTAACAAACAAAATTTCTCCCTTGCTTATTTTCCTGGGTTCATGAGATTTGGTCTGTACTTCAGTGAATCTTATCAACAGATCTAAAAAATAATCACTCCCAAGTGGTTTGTGTTAGAAATGATCCAACAGACACCCAAATCTTTGATTAAATACAAAAGATTTATTGGTTGCGGTAATAAGGACTGAGCAAGTGGCGCCGGGTGTGTGAGGAGTTAGTCACTCCACCAACACGCACACCTTACGGTTTAAGGCAGCAATGTTTTATACCTTATTTCATACATATTATCACTTCAAAGGATCCCCTGTATCAGTCTTCTCTTTGTTCACATCTCCACTTCTTAGTGAGACCCCGATCCAAAGATAAGGTGGGAGACAATGTTCTTGGCCTAATCTTAATTAAAAGAGATTAAGTCCCCATACATTTCACAACACTTTACAGGTCTTATATTGCTCAGTCTCCCTCCATCCTGTTTGCCATTTATCCTGCTGAGTTTCACTGTTTATTTTGTTCATTCAATAGTTTTCCACAATGACAAGGGGGGATATTGTTTTTACCTTGACACGAATCATAATATAACATCTCACATTTGGATTTCGATTTGGCCTTTCTTATAAAGTCATATTAAGATGCAAAGATGTTCTGACTTCAGCTAGGATAGGGTTAATTTTTACCACAAGCTGGGAGGGGCTGGGACACAGTTAGGATAGTAGAATCTAGAGTATTCAGGTAGGAAGGGACCTTCAAAATCATCAAATCTAACCATTAACTTAACTTTACCAAGCCTACTGCTAAACTAGGTCCATAAGCTTAATACCTGCCCAATCCTCCCTTGACACAGCTTGAGGCCAATGTCCCAGGTGATATGACAAAAGGCAAGAGACCAACATCCACCTCTTTACAACCTCACTTCAGCTACCAACAATAAGGTCTCACCTCAGCCTCCTTCAGTCTAAATGTTGTGGGATAGAGCGAAAACCCCAGTTTGCATCACCCTCTCTGTTCCCTTCTCCTTTTCTTTTCAGTGTTGTAAGGATCGCCATTTGGTGGGACAAAACCATGTGGGGGGAGGGAGCAGGAAGGTGGAGGTCTCCCAAGAAAGGGGGAAATCTTTTTAGATTTCTTTTTTACTTCATTTTTAAGCGGGAGATTTTCTGACACTATGTGACCGGAAATTATTTTTGAAACTTGGCTCTGTTCTTGGCTCTGTGATTGGATATTATTTTGAGCAGGAAATCTGATCAGCTCTGGGATTGATTTCCTGCCCCTATTTCAAGTGGCTGCAGAGGAGGTGAGCAGGGTTTTTGGGGGCTGGTTTGACTTCTACACTGTCACGCTTTGCCACTTTGGACATCTCTGGACCACCCCCAATAGTTCACTGCAAACTTGCTGCCATGGTTTGTCTCTTCAGACCTCTCTGGACTCCCTGCTGTTCAAGCTGCTCACTTCCTCTTGTCCCCGCTGGAGTTTTCCGGTTCATGGACCCTGCCGTGCCCCTGCAGCAGCCGCTCCCTTTGGAGCTGCTTCGTGAACTTCGCTGCCACTTCTCTGCCACTGCTACCTCTGCTGCTCCTCTGCACCTGACTTCCTTACGAGACCTGCTGCCTCCTGCCTGCTGCTGCTTTCTGCCCACACCTGCTCTGGATTACCCATCAGGTTTTGGGGAGTGGTGAGTTGTGGTATAGTGTACAGGTTTTGGGGAGAGGAATTGCCTCTATTTTGTTAGTGTTGTCATTTAATAAGCCTTCTTTATAAAATTATTTATTTTTCACTTGCATTCTGAGTGTCAAACCTTTTTTATCACATGGATCGGGGGAGGGAAATTCCTAATTGGGTCTCTTTGCCCCCCAGATTTGTTCCAAACCGGGATACAAAACAACCCCGGTTCTTTGAGCCGCTATTNGTTGTCATTTAATAAGCCTTCTTTATAAAATTATTTATTTTTCACTTGCATTCTGAGTGTCAAACCTTTTTTATCACATGGATCGGGGGAGGGAAATTCCTAATTGGGTCTCTTTGCCCCCCAGATTTGTTCCAAACCGGGATACAAAACAACCCCGGTTCTTTGAGCCGCTATTCACAAAGATTCTTCTCCAGATTAATTTCCAACCTTGTTGCCCTTCTTTGGACCCCCTTCAGCAGCTCAATGTGTTTCTTGTACTGAGGTGCCCAAAACTGAACCCAGTACTCAAGATGTGGCCTCACCAGTGCTGAGTACAGAGGTTCTACTGGTTCTACTGGCCACGCTACTCCTGACACAAACCAGGCTGCCACATTGGCCTTCTTGCCTACCTGAACACACTGCTGACATATATTTAGCCACTGATTAAGCAATATGCCCAGATCTCTTTCTGTCGAGCACTTTTCCAGCCACTCACCCCCAAGCCTGTACCACTGCACTGGGTGGCTGTGACCCAAGTGCAGGACCCAACACCTTGGCCCATCAATCCACCCTGTTGTGATCAATCTGCTGAGCCTCCCTACCCTCAGACAAATCAACACTCCTGCCCAACTTGGCATTGTCTGCAAACTTACACAGGATCCGCTCGATCCCCTCATCCAGATCACCAAGAGGTTAAACAGAAGTGGCCCTGGGGAACACAACTTGTGACCAGCTGCCAACTGGATTTAACTTCCTTCACCATCACTAGTGTTCAGCCCAGCAGAGTGTCCAAGCTGTGGACTGACAGTTTTTCCACAGGAAAGACATGGAAATAAATGTCAAAGGCTTTCCTAAAGTCCCGAGAGACAATGTCCACAGCCTTTCCTGCATACATTAGGTGTATCACCTTGTCTTTGAGGTATGGTTCATCAAACAGAACTTGCCTTTCATGAACTCATCACCTGACTGTCTGGCACTTACTCTTTGATGGCCCCTCAAGATGACCTGCTCCATCACTGACACACCTGTGGTTTCCCAGATCCTACTTCCGGCCCTTCTGATAGATGGCTAATAAAGAGGTTAAACAGAAGTGACCCCAGTACCAAGCCCTGAGGAGCACCACTTGTGACCAGCTGCCAACTGCATTTAGCTCCATTCTCCACCACTCTTTGGGTCTGACTGTCCAGTCAGCACTGAACCCAATAGAGTGTCCAAGGCATGGGCAGACAGTTTTTACACAAGAATGCTGTACAGAACAGTGTCAAAGTCTTTACTGAAATCCAGGAAGCCAACGTCCACAGCCTTTCAATCATACATTATGTCCTGGTTATCCTGTAAACAGTGCATGATGGCACTCACAGTGAATTGCTTCACAGCCTTCCATGGCACTGAGGTTGGATTCATAGGCCTGCAGTTCCCTGGATCCT
>VZRI01005841.1:28525-38832 GCA_013397515.1 Upupa epops | reverse complement strand
ATCCCATCCCTCCTTCTATCCATTCATCCCATCCCACCTCATCTCATCCCATCCTATCCCACCCCATCTCATATATCCCATCCCACCCCATTCCATCCCTCCCTCCTTCCATCCACTCATCCCATCCCATCATCCCAACCATCCATCCCCACTCCCTATGGAGAAGAGAACCTTTCAGGGCTTCACCTTTTGGGGTGCAGGTGCCCCAGAACCCTCCTTATCCTCTCCAACCCCTATCCCCAGGCTCCCTCAGCCAAGGGCATGGCTGCTCTTCTCCAGCACCCACCATCCCTGGGGCAACCACCCCTCGCAAGGAGAGTCCCAGCACCTCACCTACGGTGATGATGTCCAGCATCTTCTTCCACACGTTGTACTGCAGTGAGCCCAGGAACTTGGGAATGTCGAGGAGTATCCCTGAGGGTATTGTGCCCGCTGACTCGGCCGTGCAGGCGATCCTGGGGCAGGGCAACGGGATGGAGCAGGGTAAGGGGTGGTGGAAGGGACTGGTCCAGGTCATCTGGATCCCTGTGTTCTGTTAGGAGCTTCCCCACACCAGCACCCTACATCTCCTCTGGGCTTTCGCTCCTCCTCTGCTCTCACCCCATGAGGGCAGAGGGTCGCCTCGGGAGGGGTCTCAGCTTCCCCAAACACACACGTGCTCTCCCATCCAGCCTGGAAGCACCCAAGGGTGAGCACCAAGGGAAGCACCAAGCTCAGAGCTCCCCTCTGGACCTGCCAACCCCCTGCCAGGGGCAGTGACACCTCTCACCAGAGCAGGGTGCCCACAGCCCCATCCAACCTGGCCTGTTCACTGCCAGGGATGGAGCAGCAACAGCCTCCCTGGGCAACCTGTTCCAGGGTCTCAGCCCCCTCCCAGGGAGGGGTTTCTGCCTCAGATCTCAGCTCAATCTCCCCTCTTTGAGCTTAGGCCAACTCCTTCTGCAGCCAAGAAGGAGCCCTTGTCCGTCCCCAGGAAGGGACTCACCTGCGCTTGCGGTTCTTGTGGGTCTGAAAGAGAAGGAGGCACACGGGCATCAGACCCCCAGCTTGTAAGGGCTCACAGGGCCTTGCAAACCCCCCAGACGACCCCTTGGCAGGAGCCACTTTCAAGTGACCCCCCCACAAGGGCACGTGGCAGCATCCCAGCAGGGCTTTACCATGAGGAAGGTGTAGTCATCCTCTTTGAGGTCCATTTGCAGCTGGCGAACTTCCCTGAGCAGGGTCTGGCAGTCATCTGACAGCTGCCCCATCCTGCTCTTGATGAGGTTGTGCTTGTGCTGCACCTCCTCCTGCAGCTGGGCCAGCAGCGCCTGCTCCTCACCCCGCAGGAACTCATGCAGCTTCTCAAACTCCCGCTTGATCTGCTCTTCCAGACGCACTGCTTCCACCTGCTCCATGGGGATGCCAGCACCTCCCTTTAGAACCCTCAGATCCCCCCTCTGCTGCTCCAGACCCCTCCAGCCAGCTCCAGCATTGGACACTCACTGGGTTCCCACTGGGACCCTCCCCAAATCAACATCCCTACTCCCACGGGACAACACCAACCTCCTGGGCCCCAGTTCCCCCTCTATGTCCTTCATCCCTATCACCCTCCAACATCATCCTCCTCACTCGGGGATGAAGCAGCCCGCAGTGGGTTCAGCCAGCTGAGTTCCTGCCCAGGGTGTGTTTTGGGATGGAATCCCTCCCCTCCCGGCCAGGAGGCACCACGCACCTCGTTCTGCTTGTAGATTAACTCGTAGGAGCGATGGATGGTCCCTAAATCCTTGGCTTTGTTCTGCAGGGATGCCTCCATGTTCTTCAGCTTGGCCTGCGGGGAGGAGATGCCCTCAGGGTCCTCATCCACCAGCCCTGCTCCCCACAAACCCTCCCCTGTGTTTTCAAACCCTGCGTCAAGTCCCTGCCTGTCCCCGGCACCTCCCCAAGCTTTGGGAGGCAGCAGCTCTGGGGCCACCCCGCGACATTCAAAATCCAGCTCATCCCTCCACGGGGCTGAGTCAGAGAGGCCAGGAAACACTGCCAGTGTGTCTTGGCGTGATGCCCTTCTGCTCCTCCTCCTCCTTTCCCCCACGCAGCCACGGCCTGTCCTACCCCGCAGGGCTCGGGGTTGCCTCCTCCCCATCCCACGTCCCTCCCCAGCTGAGGGCATTGTGCAACCCCTGATCCCAAACACGTTGCCAACCCCAAGGCATGGGCAGATCCAGCCCAAATCCCTTGGGGCATCACCCCGCTCCCCTTTCCCATGGCACGGGGTGGGGGGAGAGGAGGGGGGAGCATCGTGAGCAGCAACAACACTGCAAGAGGCTCTGCCAGGAGGTTCCACCCTCGCCGTGACGTCCGGCTCCACGGGCACAACCAGAAGGCAAGTGCTGGCAAGAGCTGGCTGTGCCCCTCCCTATGCCCTGGGGTGCCTCTCCTCAACGTCAGTTCCCCCCATCCCTTCTCCAGGACCATCCCTCACCCTGAACTCCTCCGCCGTCTCCTTGATCGTCCGCATCTTGTGCCCTTCGTGCTGCTTGGAGCTCTGGCAAGAGACGCAAATGAGCTCCTTGTCGTCCAGGCAGAAGTATTTGACTTCTTCACGATGCAGGGGACAGAGGATGGTGTTCTGCCCCAGCTGCTTCCCTTCCTCCTTGAGGATCATCTCCACCAGGTTGTTGAGCGTGTGGTTGACGCGGAGGTCGTCGAAGGAGGAGGCCTCCTTGCAGACGGGGCACACGTGAGCCCCGTGCTCCCAGCAACGGCTCACGCAGCCCTTGCAGAAGTTGTGTCCGCAGCCCAGGGTCACGGCTTCCCTGAAAGGGTCGTAGCAGATGGGGCAGAGCAGCTCTTCCTTGAAGGTGGAGATGGTGGTGGGTGGGCCTGTGGTGGCCGAGCTGCTGGGTTCCTTCTCCATGATGCTGGTACTGGGGGGATGGATGGATGAACTGGGGGTGGAGAGGGATGGGAAGAGCTGGAGCCGGACTTCGCAGGAGCTCCCGCTTACAAAACCAGCCCCGTTCCTGATGCAATCGGTTTCCTGCTTGTGACTCACTCCTCAGCTCCTTCCCCGGGAAGGAATCGCCTGAGTGACACCGGACGGGGCCACTGGCAGCCACCAAGGGCGGGCGAGCTCCGGCCACGGCGCTGGGAACGCGGGACGGGACCGGCAGTGCCGGAGCCTAAGAGGAACCTTCCCACAGCCCCGGGGGCTGCTACTCCGCTCGGTCTCGGGTCCCAGGGCAGCTCCGCTGCCCGGACCGAGACCCTCGAGGCGATGCCCGAGGAGACCCGATGCCCCAAACCCGGGGCTGCGCCGCTGCCTGGACCCGCAACCCCAATCCCGGGGGCTGCGCCCGGTACCAAACCCCTCCAAACCCCGGTACCGCAAACTCTGTGCTGCCCCGCATCCCCATTACCCGGGGCACCGTCGCTATCGGGTTCAGACCCCCGCAAACCCCGGTACCCCGTCCCGGACTCCCTACACGCGGTGTCCGATCTCGGACGCCCCAATCCCCGGTGCCCGGTCCCAGACCCCCGATTCCCCGAAGGGAGCCCCGGTACCCAGTTCCACACCTCAGCCCCCCCGTGGCAGCTCCGGTGCCGGTGCATGGGAGGGGTAGAGGGTGCCCAGCTCCGTGCACCGGGGGGGTCTGAGGGTCTGGAGGGTGCGGGGGGTTCCTACCTCTCCAGGACAGAGGAGCAGCGACGGTAGCGGCCCCTCCGTCGCGCAGGGCGGTGCCGGATGCGAAGCGGTGCTGGCAGCATCCTCAACCTGGACTCCAGAGCCTCTGCCAGAGCCGGCGGAGAAATCCCCTCGGGGGCGGGACGGAGCGGGCGAGGGCCGGGCGGCAGCCGACGGGGAGGGACCTCACCCGGCTTCATCCCTTCATGATCCACCCCCTCGGTGGGGGGTGTTGGGATTCAGGGCTTTCTTGACCCCCTCACTGCCGAAGGAGGGGATTGAGACCCTCTACTCTGCTNTAGGAGGGTTCAGCTGGAGAAGCTCCAGAGAAACCTTAGCATGGCCTTTAGTGCTTAAAGAGTGCTTTCCCAGGGGAAAGACGGGGCATTTCTCAGCAGGGGCTGTGGGACAGGACGAGGGGTGATGGTTAAACTGGAAGAGGGAGATTCAGATTGTTAGGAAGGATTTGCTGGTGCTGAAGGTGGTGACATCCTGGCCCAGCTGCCCAGAGAGGTGGGAGAATCCCCATCCCCAGCACCATCCCAGGTCAGGTTGGACCCCGGGGCTCTGAGCACCCTGCTCTGGGTGGGGATGACCCTGCTCACTGCAGGGGGTTGAACACCAAAGCAGTCACGGACTCCATGACTCCAAACCCTTTCCCTGCCTTCCACCTTCTCTCTCTCTTGCCTCTTTGTGTTGTGTTTGTGGATCTTGCTGTACCCCAGGGGTATCACAGGGTCACCACCAGCCCTGCTCAGATCCCCTGATGGGAACCAGGAGAGGAGCAAAACCTCTCCAAGGCCACAGATATCTGGGGAACAAAAACAAGCAGTGATGTCCTGCTCCAGCGTGAGGGATTGTTCGTGCCCTGTTCTCGACAGACAGGGAGTCAAAGTGAAAGATAACGCTGTGCTGGGAACAAGATATCTTAACTGGTGTGAACTGGAAGGGTGGAAGGGAGTTGTGAGGGGAGACAGCAGCACTCAGGACAAACACCACCTGAGAATGCAGAATGTGGGGACAGGTGCAGCCACACTGGGATTGATGAGAGAAAAGGGTTTATTAGCCCCCTGCCAGAGGGAAATTGAACCTCGAGCCCAGGCACTCACTGTGCTTCTCCGTGGCCAGACGGGTTCAAGTCTGTCTGTGGAGTGGAAGGTAGGTGTGAAACCTCTGCACGGGGCACAGGGTGTCCCTGGGGCTGGAGGGGAGGCCGGTGTCCTACTCACCCTGGAGCTGATGTACTCCTCCAGCAGCTGGCTCAGCTCTGAGTTCTGCTGCCTCAGGGTGGCTGTTTCAGCCAGGAGGCTGGCCCGGTGCTTGAGGACTTCGCTGGGCATGGTGGGCACAAGGTTGGTGTCAGTGAGGAGGTGCCAGCCTGGCTGTGGTTCCCCACCCTGTCCCCAGGCACTCACTAGTATCTCTGCAGCCCCACTGTCAGAGCGTCCCACAGCTTTAGTGTTGACTCAGGGATGATGTGGGTGAGGGCTTCCCAGTACTCCCCATCCTTGGAGCTGTCCCGAACCTGTACCACCTCCTTGTCTGATCTCCCATTCTCCCTGGGGGGGTGAAGAACAAAGTCTCAGGGCTCAGCTCTTTGCAGGTGAGGAACAGCCCTGAGCACCATCACCACCATCACAGGAGTGACCAGGACCCTGCAGCTGGTACCTGCCCACCCCATGGGTTTGCTTCTGTCCCCAGGCTGCTGGCTGTCTCCTGCTTGGTTGTCTCCAGCCATCCCGTTGCTCAGGCACTGTCTGTGCCCCCTTGTCCTCCTGGGACCCTCCTCACCCTCTGAATTCTTGCAGGGCAGCAGGGGAAGCTCTTGCTCCAGCCAGAGCCACACAGTCCCCCCCTAGTCCTGCCTGCACAACCAGTTTGGCTCCCTCTCAGTGACAACAGCCCCACTCCATCCCCCATCCTACCTCAGGTTGTCAAATTCCTGCACAAAGGCCTTTAGGATCTTTAGGACATCATCAGCATGGATGGACACAGAGGAAAGGGCGCTCAGCAAGCCCCGAGGTGACCTGAGCTTGTCCTCCTGGGCACCAGATCCACCATCCTCTCTGTCCTCAGCTGGATCTGTGTCTTCTCCTCCTGGACTCTCCTGGCTCTGAAGGGAAGGGCAGCAAGCTGGGCACTGGGACCTTCCAGCACCTCCTCCTCCCCAACAGCTGGGCACTGAAGCCTTCCACCACCTCTTCTTCCCCTTTTCTCTTCTGCTCCCCCTTTCCTGCAGCCCTGGCTCTGCTGGGCTCCCCCCAGTGCTGTCCCCCATGGTCCCACCTGGCTGACAGCCACCTCGTGGCCTTTGTACTCCAGGAAAAAGGCCACCAGCTGGTACAGGTCATCCTCACGGTCGATCTTGAGGGCCTGGGGAGCAGAGGAACCAGGTCAGCATCCCTCAGAGACATGGTGGGGGGCAGTGACATGAAGATAGTCCTCTGGCAAGCGGGTGATGAGAAGGGGGCTGTGACAGGACAGGCTGGGGGGCCATGGTAGTGTTTAATTCATCACCAAGATGACCTTGAGCTGAGAAGCATCAGTCCCAAGCACTTCACAGCCTCTTGCCATGCTTTGCCCGCCCCAGACTCTCCCCCGTAGCCCAGAAGAACCTCTTGGGGGTGGCTCAGTCCTCTGTCACGGGCTGGAGACCTTTGTGTCGGGACCACCAGCTTTCCCCACGGCCACAGCTCACCTCAAGGACAGAGTCGAGCTTCATGAGGGTGCAGTCGTGTCTGCCCAGCGTGTGTCCCCTCAGCAGCTTCTTCTCAGCGAGGAAACCCTTGGGAGATACACAAGGCAGGGTCACCATCCCTTCCAGGAGCCAGCCCATGCTCTTTATGGCCACGCACGGAGCATCAGGGCTGTCTGGCCTGGGGAGCTGTGGGGCTGTGCTGGCCAGTCCCTTCCATAGCAACTTGTGCCACACACAGTCAAAGACGCTTTGGGCCACCACAAGCCCCACAGCACTCCAGGCTGGGGCAGAGTGGGCTGGGAAAGGGCCCTGCATGGGGGCTGGATGGCAGAGGTGGGAGCCAGTGTGTGCCCAGGTGGCCAAAAAGGCCAAGGGCATCTTGGCTTGTATCAGCACTGAGGTGGCCAGCAGGACTATTGTCAGGGATTGTCCTCTTGTACTGGGCACTGGGGAGGCCCCACCTCAACTCCTGGGGTCAGTTGGGTACCAGGAGGGCACTGAGGGGCTGCAGTGGGTCCAGAGAGGGGCTACAGAGCTGGGAAACGAGCTGGAGTGTCAGTGCTCTGAGGAGCAGCTGAGGCAACCTGAGGGTTGAACTGGAGGAAACGAGGCTCAGAGGAGTCCTGGCTGCACAACTCCCTCTCCAGGATGAGAGGGAAGAGCCTCAGGTTGCCCCAGGGGAGGTTGAGGTTGGCACTGAGGACCAATTTCTTCTCTATAAGGGTTCCCCAGGCCTGGCCCAGGCTGCCCAGAGCAGTGATGGAGTCCCTGTCCCTGGAGGGGTTGCAAAGCTGTGGGGTGAGGGACAGGAGTCAGTGGGGACCTGGCAGTGCTGGGGGCCACTGGTTGGACTTGATGATCCTAAAGGTCTTTACCAACCAAAACGATTCAGTGACTCCATGCTCCTCTCCCATCCCCAGGAGCAGCTCAGCACAGCAAGGCAGTGCCACGCAGAAGCATTCACTCAAAGCCATGGAGCTCAGAAGGGATCCACTAGCTGTCACAACCAGGGGGCAGGGGACAGCACCGTTGGTCCCTGCACTACGCTCTCACACACCGACTCGTCGTTGACAAGCTCCAGGATCCTCTTGGCAGTCTTCTTGGAGATATTTTGCAGAGGTGTGACTCTGTGCTTAACCTTTTCCTCTCTCCCATCCTCCTCACGTCCTCCAGAGCTGCTCTCTGAAACGTGGGAGAGTACAGTGCCAGGATGGATTGGCATGAGCCAAGGGACAAACCTTGCCTGGGTTTGCAATACCACCCCTGGATGATCCTAGAATCATAAAGGAAGGGACCTGAGAGCTCATCCAGCCCCAGCCCCTGCAGTGAGCTCCAACCAGAGCAGGCTGTTCAGAGCCCCAAGCTCCAAGCTGACCCGGGATGAGATCCCTCCTTGTGATGGCAAGGACAAGAGTGCCAGAAGGGGTTATCGTGGAGGAAGGTGAGGGTCTCCCACCGCATCCCACCTGTCAGGATCTCTGAAGCCAGCTTGGTCGCCATCCTCTTCTTGTAATGCCCGAGGGGGCCGACGTTGTTGAGGAACCAGTAATGAGGCTCCTGCCAGGGCAGCCCCAGCTGCTGGGTGTGAATGATGCGATCTGCATCAAGAGCCTTCTGCATCAGCCCCTTGGCTTCCCTCTCGTTCATCAGCCAGACCTCCCTGAACTTCTCAGCATCACGGGCAGCAAAGCACCTGTGCAGAAGGGAGAAGAGCTGTGTGACAAATGCTCTGCGCCCTGAAACAACGAGTCAGCTCCCTCTGCATCCCATTTAGGAGCTCTAGGGTCTCATCACGGATAGAAGCCCATACACAGCTCACCTCATCCTCCTCTGCATCTCCCTGCAGCGCTCCTTGATGCTTTGGCAGTCGGCTACCAGGCGCTGGTTCTCCTCTCTGAACTGCTTCTCCTCACTGGCCAGTTTTGTTCTCAGGCTGTTGAGCAAGGTGCGGAGGCTGGGGAGAAGACACTGAAGCTGGGCGACCCCAAAGAGGCACCTTTGGGTGAACCTTTTGAGACTCAGGGCTGCTCAGCTCAGGGCAGCTGACCCCGATGCAGCTGAGGTCATGGCCAGCTTCTCTGGGGATGGGTTTGCCCTGAGCTAACCCTGCCTAGGGATGGGTTGGGGGCAGAGCTTGTTGGTCTGTGCTAGGTGATGGGGCTCCACAAAAATGTGGCCTGTGGGAAGCGATGGCACAACTTAAAGGGAGGGGGTATTACTGGTTAATCTTCCTCTTCTGCTGGGAACTGATGATGGTGTTCTCCTCATCCTGCTTCTTAAGCACTTGAAGGTTGTACTCCAGCTTCTCCTGGTTCAGCTGATAGACTGCTTTCATCTGCTGGAGCTGCACCTCCAGGTTCTGCCGTTTCAAAAGGACAAAACAAGCCAGGCCATGAGCAAAGGCCACACTGACAGCTGGATCCTACTGATCCTGCTCTCCAAAGCTCATCCTCCCATGCACACATCCCCAGCATCGCTCCTGGGTGAGTGGTGGAGATGCTGCTGTCTGTAGGTATGTGCTATGGGATCCTATCTGCCAAGGGCACTGGAGATGTACCCAACTTCTTCTTGGTGGAGCACTGGTTGGGGTATCTCTCCTCAAGCTAGTTTTCATGGTAGTTATAGGATCTGCACGCCTTGGCATCAATCAAGAAGCTCTGTAGTTACATGGTGAGGGACTGGCTGTAGGACTGACGTGTGAACTTCAGGGAGACATCTCTCAGCCTCTTAACCCTCTGCTCAACAGCTGATGGTAAAGAGAAGCTGCTCCCCAGTGTCACGGGGCTGCTGCTCTCATCTATGAGACCAAAGACAACTGGAGGAAGAACCATGCCCCAACCCTATATTTAATATAGAATCCTAGAATTTTAGGGATGAGAAGGGACCTCGAAAGATCATCCAGCCCAATCCCCCTGCCCACGATGCTGGGCTGCAGTAANGAGCAGAGCCTGGCTCCATCCTCCTGACACCCACCCCTCACAGATTTAGAGACAGGAATGAGGTCCCCACCTCAGCCTCCTCTTCTCCCAGCTCCAGAGCCCCAGCTCCCTCAGCCTTTCCTCATCAGGGAGCTGCTCTCCTTCCTTCATCATCTTGGTTGCTCTACTCTGGACACCCTCCAGCAGCTCTGTGTCCTTCTGGAACTGTGAGCTGGGAGTACTCCTTAACCCTCAAAGAACCTCAAGCTGGTTTCAAGCTGCTCCTACAACCCTAAAAGCAGCAAACTAGAGGCACAGGCACTTAACCTAAGCATCAGGTAAGTCCTTACTGCTTCCAGGCTTCCTCAGCTTGACTCTTAACCCTAAATCTGAATGGCTAATTAAATCTTCTCTACTAACATTCAACCCTGTGACTTCTTTTCCTGGCCCTTCCTTTTAGGGGTTATTTATCTCCTTGCTCTGCTCTATGCTCTCTCCCCACCCTGTTCCCAGGCGTGTTGCCAAACCTGGACAAGGACATACAGATATGAAGTCGAGAGGACTCATCCCTTCCCCTGCCTCCAACCTCTCCCACCAGCTCAGCTCAAGGCAGCAGCTGCAGTTTTACTGCAGCCCCACAGTGCTATCTGTGACCCTTTATCTCCTGGGTGCTGCTGCTGCCCTCCCACAGGGGACTGAGAGCCCACCGTGTGCATCACATGCCCTGGGTCACCTTCCAGGGTGTCGATAACACGGTGACCAAGCTGCCAAGCCAGGTTATTCCCCCCAGGTTGTGTTTTTTTCAGGCTGACAGCAAATATTTCCCTTGGTGTTGTGCAAAACCTTCTAGGTATCAGCCCTAGCCTGCCTGTTCCTGACTTTGTGGGGAGGACACCCCATGGGATTAACAACGAACCCTCCTAAAGCCAGGACTCTGCTCTGACTACTGGGTGACAGCCGGCTGAACAGGAGCCAGCAGGGTGTCCAGGTGGCACCAAAGTCCAAGGGCATCCTGGCTGGGATCAGC
>VZRI01005841.1:0-13691 GCA_013397515.1 Upupa epops | reverse complement strand
GAGGGGGTTTGGGCTGTGCGCAGGCGCCCGGGGGGTGGCGATGCGTGCGGCCGGGGTGGGGGGCCACAGGGTCGGTAACGGATAGAGCTGTACGAGTGCGGTGTGGGAAAAGGAGGGTGTTGTCGGGCCTGGTGTAAGCCCGCGTTGCCCACTTTGGGCTGGGTTAGGCATCCGTAGGCTCCTGCGGCTTCTGGGGGCTCTCGATCCCGCAGCGGCCTGGAGTATCTGTCCTTGATGACCAGCTAGAACCCATCTTCCTTGTCCTGTTACTGGAGTCCCTCATAAAATCTCCCTCTCCGGCTTATTTGTAGCCCCGTTGGGTACTGGAAGGCTGCTCTAAGGTCTCTCCAGGCTGAATCCATCACTGGCCCCTGGCAGCCCTCATGGGCAGTGGGCAGATGAGTTTTGACATAATGAAGGGACTTCTGGATATCATCTTTGCGAGATGCAGGATCACAGAGTTATTGAGGCTGGAAAAGCCCTCTGGACTCATCCAGCCCAGCCTAACTTCACTACATGGGCCAGACCAGCGTTCTAAGTGCCACATCCAGCCTGCCCTTCAGAACCTCCAGGGATGGCGACTCCACTGCTTCCCTGGGCAGTCTATTCCAATGTGTAACCACCCGTTCAGTGAGAAAGGGCTTCCTGAGATGCAACCTGACCCTCCCTTGATGCAGGTTCGGGGCCTGCCCTCTCATCCTATTACTGGTTGCCTGGGAGAAGAGCCTGACCTCCACCTGTCTGCAACCTCCCTTCGGGGAGTTACAGAGAGTAGCTCACAGAGGAGCTCATCCAGGTGGGTTTGGAATGTTTCCAGAGCAGGAGTCTCCACACCCTCTCTGGGTAGCCTGTTCCAAAGGGTTAAAAAGAATTAATTTCAGGTTTCCTTGTAAATGAGAAACTTGGTATAAATCTTATTTATTTTCATGATACTTTTTTACCTTTTTTGACAGCACAATCCACCGATGGGTAAACATTCCATAACTGCTTTATTACTGTTTCTTTTCAGGATGAAATTCTTAAAGCAGCTGTGATGAAATATGGCAAAAACCAGTGGTCTCGTATTGCTTCTTTATTGCACAGAAAATCAGCGAAGCAGTGCAAAGCCAGATGGTGAGTGAGAAGGGTCCCGTTGTGGAACGGGGGAGTCGTTAATTTAGAAAGCACTATAGCACTGGTTCTGGAGTCTTTGAATCCTGCTGTTTTTTGATATTTGAAATTCACAGTGCTTGGAAATAATTGATCCAAAGTAGCTGAATATTGTCTCTACTGGTGCCTGCAGAAGCTTTTCTGGTAACTTTGGTTGTTGTAATTATGACTTCTATTTTCCTGGGTTAATTTTGTGACTCTTTACTTTGTCAGAACAAGGATGGGGAAGGGAAGAGGAGGATTTATCTGTATGACAAATTGTGGATAAACAATACAATTTAAAGCTCAAGTCATAAAATTAATCCGGAGTAAGATCCTTTTGTAGAAAAAAAATACCTTGTTTGAACTTTGCACTACAAGATTTTGAAGTCTCACTGTGACTGTCTGAGTGAGCACTTCTGAATGAATAAATGAATGAATCTTCTGTCCTTAATTCTCCCACTTTTGAACAGGTATGAATGGCTGGACCCGAGCATCAAGAAAACAGAGTGGTCTCGAGAAGAAGAGGAGAAGCTGTTGCACCTGGCCAAGCTGATGCCAACCCAGTGGAGAACCATTGCCCCCATTATTGGGAGAACTGCTGCGCAGTGTTTGGAGCACTATGAATTTCTCCTGTGAGTTGCTGTTCATGCCAGGAAAATCTGCAGTGGTTGTGGTCCAGATGTTGTCCTTCCCGCCCCTCCTGGTGCTGAAATTGGGTGGTTTTCAAGTTATCCTTTTGTAGCAAGTACTTAAGGACCGTTCCTTTTCAGTTGATGTGTCTCCCTTGAAAGAAGTTGTTGCTGGAACCTGGAAAGGAGTCTTGAATAGAGATGACTCTGTATTTTCTTGCTTCTGGTTGTTCTGGGTCAAGATTGATGCTTTTCATAGGCTGCGGTTTTAGGCTGATGTGGGTATTTTTTGGCTGGTTGATCAGTGTGAGTAGGAGTAAAACTGACACATAACCTTATGTGGGAAGCCCTTTCTCATGGAAAGAGTGCTTAGACCCTGGAGTGGACTGCCTGGGTCAGCGGTGGACTTGCCATCCCTCGAGGTGTTTAAGGACAGAGTGGCTGTGGCCCTTAGTGCCCTGGTCTAGCCAGTGTAGTGGTGTTAGGTCATAGGCTGGGCTGGATGAGCTCAGAGGGCTTTTCCAGCCTCGATCATTCTGTGATAGCCATAGACAGTTGTTGAAATGTGTGACTGTGGAGCTGTCATCTCTGCCTGCTACAGAAGGTTTCTTTAAGCCACAGGAAGAGCAGGAGATTTCTCCAATTTTAGCTGTGTCCCCCCAATCCCCTGCAGTGCTTTTTACGCTGGGGATAGAGCAGCTGGAAACTGCCTGGTGGAAAAGGAATGGGGAGTGTTGGTCGACCATGGCTGGAGAAGAGCCAGTGTGTGTCCAAGTGACCAGGAAGGCTTGGATCAGCCAGCACTTGTGTGGTCAGCAGAACTAGGGTGATGATTGTCAGGGAGGTCCTGCCTTGAATCCTGGATTCTGTTTTGGCCCCTCACTCACTGCCAGGAGAACACTGAGGGGCTGCAGCAGGTCCAGAGAAGGGCAGTGGAGCCAGGGAAGGGGCTGGAGCACCAGCCTCAGGTTGCCCCAGGGGGGGATGAGGTTGGCCCTGAGGACCAATTTCTGCCCCACATGGGTTTCCCAGGCCTGGCCCAGGCTGCCCAGTGAGGGGAGTCCCTGTCCCTGGAGAGATTGCAAAGCTGTGGGGTGAGGGACTGGCGTCAGTGGGGACCTGGCAGTGCTGGGTCAGTGATTTGACTTGATCTTTTTCCGACCAAAACAAAGCTGTAATTTCTTTGGATATTGCTTTTTATTTCACATCACATTGCTGTGACCGAGTTCTGTGTTGGCTTCTTGTCTGGTTTAAGGTAACGTAGCTGTCTCGCATTCCTGTACCTGTCTCATAGTGACTGTACAACGAGTTCAGTGTGTGATACAGAACAGGGTTATGATTTTTAATCCAACTTGGGGATGTTTAAGTGATGGTTTGATGAACCTGATGGCAAAGCAAGAGCCAGCTGTGACCTGCACGCGCTGTGTTTGTAGGGATAAAGCTGCTCAGAGGGACAATGAGGAAGAAACTGCTGATGATCCTCGGAAACTGAAACCTGGAGAAATTGATCCAAACCCAGAAACCAAACCAGCCAGGCCAGATCCCATTGACATGGATGAAGGTGAGACAGGAGTTTGTTTACAGCTTTTGACAGAAATCTACTTCTCTTTCTTTCCATTTTACTCAGCCCCTGTCCCTTGGGCTCTTTTTTCCTCTGCCCCTGGCCATCTTTTTACACTTTGGTTGTTATTTCTCTGTCTGGCCAGTGGATTTTACAGTTTTCCTTTGTTGGTGTGTTTTCTGCCTTCTAATTTGTCTTCCATCATCTCTTCCTGTGATGGTTCTTTGCTCTGACAGCTGCTGTGTTAGTATTCTTTCTGCATCTTCATCTTTTCCCATCAGCTCCTACCCCCAGGTGAACGGCAGGAGGACTGAAAGACCTTTCATCCTTACACATAGCAGTGTTTTTAGCTAAAAAATGAACATGTCTGCAATTCCCTGAGTGGTTTTGAGCAGCCACAGGTTCACCGATGCAGTGTTGTTGGATCTGAGGGTAAAAGAAAGTCAGGGTGTAACACAGAACCCTCAGATGCAGATGAGTGTGGTCATTTTGCCTCTTGATGGAGAGACTTTGATTGCTGTCGGTGGTGGCTGAATCATTTTCAGTGTGGGGTGTTTTTAAAGTCTTCATTTCCTCCACCTGATGTTACAGAAAATATAGGGGAGCAGCCTGGAGAGAACCAGCAAGAGCATTGATTTGTTTGCCCTCTGAAGGTTTTACTGCCACTTTGTCTTTGACTGCGACCTTGATGTGTAGATTCATAGCTGTGTGTATGCTATTACAGATGAGTTGGAGATGCTGTCTGAAGCTAGAGCTCGTCTGGCTAATACACAGGGCAAGAAGGCCAAAAGAAAAGCAAGAGAGAAGCAGCTGGAAGAAGCCAGGTAGCCTTGTGCTTGATTGTTTGTACTGGGGCTGTTTTGTTGTCTCTGGAAAGCATAAAGTTACTGGAGAGTCAGAGTTTTTGATCGTCCTTTGCGTCCAGAGCTGCTCTGGTTTTGTTTAAATCTGTGGAGCCCTATCTCAGCAGCAAATTCCTACAGTAGTACCAGATCCTAGGATCCAAGAGTCCCTTCAGGTTTCTCAGTGTTACTGTTTCTCTAGACGACTCGCTGCTCTCCAGAAGAGACGAGAACTTCGGGCTGCTGGTATTGAAATCCAGAAGAAAAGGAAAAAGAAGAGGGGTGTGGATTATAACGCAGAAATTCCCTTTGAGAAGAAGCCTGCCCCTGGGTTTTATGATACATCAGAGGAAAACTACCAGTCCTTGGATGCAGATTTCAGGAAGCTACGTCAGCAAGACCTGGATGGAGAATTAAGATCGTAAGTGTGTGGAACGCAGAGGAGGAAACAGCATACTAAAACCCCAACCTCTGCTTAGATAAGAGTATTAAGTCCTGGAGATAGCTGAAGAGCAATGTGGGCAGGAGCTTCTGCCTTTTGTATTATCATGCAATCTTAGAATCCTTGTGGCTGGAAAGGACCTCCAGGATCATCGAGTCCAGCTCTCATCCCAACGGTTCCACTGTACTGGGTATTGGGGAGGCTTCATCTTGAGTACTGGGTTCAGCTTTGGGTACCTAAGTGCAAGACAGATCTCAGGGGAGCAGATACATAAGAAGGCAGTGAAGCTGGTGAAGGGCCTGGGCAATAAATGTCTTGGAGAGTGATTGAAGTTTCTGGGGCTGTTTAGTTTGAAGAAGAGGAGGTTGGGGGAGACCTCGGCACTTTACCTGCCTGAAAGCGCATTGTAGAGAGGTGGTTGGTGGACTCTTCTCACAGGTGATTAGTGCTAGAACAGGAGGGAATGGCCTCAAACTGCAAGAGGGGAGAGGTAGGCTGAACATGAGGAAGAGTAGTCAGGCTGTGCAAGGAGGTGGTTGAGTCTCCATCCCTGGATGCCTTTAAAGGTTGTTCAGATGTGGTGCTGGGGGATATGATTAAGTGGTGAACGATAGAGTAGGGTTGGTGATTGGACTTGATGATCCCAAAGGTTTTTTCCAACCTGAATGATTCTATCTTTCTGAAAGACGTCACTGATGATTTGTTTTTCATGAGAATAAAGTTCCTCATGCACAATCTTGCTCTTTAATTAGGAATCTTAAAGATTTTTTAGGTTTGTTTTCTTCTAGCAGGAGATTTGCTTCTGTTTTGCAGTTCTCCCAGCAGTAACACTGCTCATGCTACTTAAAGAGTAAATTCTACTTGTTGTAGGACTATTTCTGTTAGAGTTGCTCTTAAACAGTTGAAAAGAACCTAGTTCATTTCTCCCCTTCCCTTAAAAATCCCAAAGCATGCAATTGAGAAGTAATCAGCCCCTCTTCATCATGAGCAGTGTAGCTGTAGGATCCACAGCCCCTCTTAACTCCCACACTCCGTGGTGGTTCAGTCACCCTCCAACGTGTTGTATTTCAGCATTTGATTAGGGTGCAGGCTTTTTGCTCTTCTCTTGGACTTGCTGGCTGTTCCGTATGTTCTGAAACGCTTCTCTCATCCATCATGACAGGGAAAGGGAGGGGAGAGAGCGCAAAAAGGACAAACAGCATATGAAACGGAAAAAGGAGTCAGATCTGCCCTCAGCTATTCTGCAGACCAGTGGAGTGTCTGAATTTACCAAGAAAAGAAGTAAACTGGTGCTTCCAGCTCCTCAGGTAAGCTGGGAGCTGATCAATAAATGACTCATGAGGCCAGCGTGGATCGATGATTTCTGCTTTATGAGGTGGATCTCATGGTTGTGTTTTGTTTTATTATGACTTGAAATTTTCTCTCTTGAAGATCTCTGATATAGAACTTGAGGAAGTTGTAAAAGTCGGCCAGGCGAGTGAGATCGCACGTCAGACTGCTGAGGAATCTGGAATTACAAACTCAGCCTCCAGCACTCTTCTCTCTGAATATAGCGTGACCAACAACAGCGTAGCACTGCGGACTCCCAAAACTCCGGCAGCACAAGACAGGATCCTGCAGGTACTGTATACGGCTTCTAGTGTGGTGGTGGAGAAGGGGTTGGTACCACAAAAACATTCATGGAATCTCTTTGGTTGGAAGAGACCTTTAAGATCATCAAGGTGAGGATATGGCTCAGTGAAATCAGGGCAAGAAGCCCTGTTTCATGGCTGGACAAAATCAGCATCTTAGGGTGACTTAAGTGTTTCACCACTAATAAATCTTGCACGATGAGGGTACTAAGACACTGAAATAGGTTGCCCAGGGAGGTGGCTGCCCCCTCCTTAGAAGTGTTCAAGACCAGGATGGATGGGGCCTGGAGCAACGTGGTCTAGTGGGGGGTGTCCCTGCTCATGGCAGGGGGGTTGGAACTAGATGATCTTGAAGGTGCCTTCCAACCTGAACCGTTCTGTGAAGCTATGAAGCAACCTGCTTATTTTTATGAGTGATATCTACTCCCATTTGTAGATATTACTGGAAAGGGAGATTAAGATCCCTTTTGATGGAACAGACCAGTGGGTGGGTGTTAAACACTTCCAGAAACTGACTGATACTCAGCTAAGTCTTCACCTGTCTACTGCTACTGTAAAACACCTCCAGCGGGGTGTGACTGCAGGTCTCACCGGTGTTCTTTGTCCGTTGTCTGTTATACAGGAAGCCCAGAATTTGATGGCTCTCACAAACGTGGACACCCCTTTGAAAGGAGGTCTGAACACACCCTTGCATGAAAGCGACTTTTCGGGGGTCACACCGCAGAAGCAGGTTATTCAGACTCCGAACACTGTCCTTTCTACACCCTTCAGGTAAAGCAGACTCCTGTGTAATGGTGCTTGGCTGGGCACATGGGGGTGGGAGTGGAATTACGGGCTGTGAAATCCTGTACTGGGCATGAGTGAGGTCACACCCTGGGTACCGGGGACAGGTTAGGGCAACAGAAAAGGTGAGGTGCTGGAGTGGGCCCAAAATAGGGCAGCAAGGTTGGGGAAGGGTCTGGAGAACAAACCTTGTGAGGAGCTGCTGAGAGACCAGGGGCTGGTTAGGCTGGAGAAAATGAGGCTGAGAGGGAGACCTCACTGCCTGCACCTGCCTGACAGGAGGGTCAAGCTGCCCCAGGAGAGGGTTAGGTTGGCCCTGAGGAGAAAAATTCTTCCTGGGAAGGGCCCTCAGGCCTTGGCAGAGGCTGCCCAGGGAGGGGGTTGAATCGCCAGCCCTGGCTGTGTTTCACAGTTGTCAAGATCTGGAGCTCAGGGACAGGGTTTGGGGGTGGGATGGGACAGTTGTGCTCATGGTTGGACTTGATGAGCTTGAAGGGCTTTCCCAACCTAAGCAATTCCATAATTAAATGGTTATGATCAGTGCTTCAAAACAAAATGCCAGCTCACTTCTATTTCAAGCCTTTTATAGAAAAGTTTCTCCTCTGCCTTTCGTGAGCTCAGATACATCTTCACCTCTGTTTGTACAATCTATAGCTCATTGGAGTTCTGGCCCAAAATGAGGTCTTCTGTGGTTTGGAGCAATTTAAATTACACTGAAGTAACACAGGAGTATAAATAGTCAGGTGGTGGAGGATCATCCTGTTCGTGGGTCCCAGCCTTCTCAGGATTATTTGGGCTGCAAAAGACCTCTCAGCTCATCCAGCCCAGCACAGGTCCTAACATCACCACAATAAGCTAGACAAGGGCACTAAGTGCCATTGCCAGTCTTTTCTCAAACGCCTCCAGCAGTGGGGATGCCACTACTGCTGTGTGCAGTCCAGTCCAGGCTCTGAGCACCCTTTCCCTGAGGAAGGGCTTCCTAACATCCGACCTAACCCTCCCCTGGCAGCTTCAGGCCCTGCCCTCTCATCCTGGTGCTGGTTGCCTGGGAGCAGAGCCTGTCCCCCACCTGTCTATAACTTTCCTTCAAGGAGTTGTAGAGAGGGAGAGGGTCCCCCCTGAGTCTCCTCCAGGCTAAACACCCCCAACTCTCTCAGACTCTCCTCACCAGCTTTTCCCTCCAGTCCTTTCCCCAGCCTTGTTCCTCTGAACTGACTCCAGCCCCTCCATCTCTTCCTTGATGCAAGGGGCCCAGCACTGCCCCCAGGACTTGAGGGGAGGCCTCCCCAGTGCCCAAACCAGGGGGAGAAAGAAGTCCCTAGTCCTAGTGGCCACACTATTGCCGATCCAAGCCAGGATGCCATTGGTACCCTGCTGACTCATATTTAGCTGGTTGTTGACCAGTACTCCCAGGTCCCCCTCTGCCAGGCTGCCCTCCATCCACTCATTCCCCAGGCTGTAGCTCTGCTGACGGTTACTGTGGCTGATTTTGCTGTGCTGATTCTGCAGAGCTTTTCAGAAAAATAAACGACTGTCCATGTTTCCTGTAGAACACCTTCTCATGGACCAGAAGGCTTAACTCCTCGTGGAGGACTGACTCCTAAACCCGTTGCTGGTACAACACCTGGCAGGACCCCATTGCGTGATAAACTGAACATCAACCCCGAAGAGGGAACGGCAGATTACAGTGACCCATCTTACGCAAAACAAATGGTAAGAAGCTCTTGAAGAAGTGGGAATCTGTGCTCTGTTAATTTTCAGCAGGCTTAATTCCTCATCTCCTGACTGGAGGTCAAAGATAAAAGTAGAACTGAAAGTGTGTTCAGTTTTGGGCACTACAGTATCAGAAGGATATTGAGGAGCTGGAGTGGAGCCAGAGAAGGGCAACAAGGCTGGAGAGAGGGCTGGAAAACTGCCTCTGTGAGGAGTGGCTGAGGGAACTGGGGTTGTTTAGAGGAGGCTGAAAAGGAGACTATAGCTGTCTACAGCTTCCTTAAAGGAGATTGTAGCGAGGCTAGTGCTAGTCTCTTCTCCTAAATCACTAATAGGACGAGAGGAAATGTCTTCAAGCTGCATCAGGGGAGGTTTAGATTGGATCTTAGGAAGAAGCTCTTTCCTGAGAGAGTGATTGGGCACTGGCACAGGCTGCCCAGGGAGGTGGTGGAGTTCACTATTCCTGGAGGGGTTTAAAAACCGAGTAGCTAGAGCACTTGAGGCCATGGTCTGGGGGTTGGGGAGGTGTTGGGTTGAGGACTGGACTTGCTGATGTTGGAGTTCCTTTCCAGCCATGAGCATTCTGTGGTCAGCTGGGGGAGGTGGTGTTCTGTAGGGCTAGCCTGGATTAGTAACACCACCTTCTTTATCAGTCTCCAGAGGTTTTTTGTCGTGGCCAGCTGATGTTAGCTGTCTGTTGTGGATGTGTTGCACCTTAGTGCACGAATCCAGAAGCTTCATATTTTATCTTTTCAACAGGAGAGAGAGTCTCGTGAGCACCTGCGTATTGGCCTCATGGCCCTTCCTGCTCCGAAGAACGACTTTGAAATTGTTCTGCCTGAGAACGCAGAGAAAGAGCTTGAGGAGCATGAAGTTGATGAAACCTTCGTAGAAGACACTGCGGATATAGATGCCCGCAAGCAGGTAGGGTGGGTGTGTGTGTGTGATGTACCTTTTCTTTAAAGTAAAGCACGTTCCTTGTGTGGACCCTACAGTTTCACACCTGTTCAGTGGAAGTACTGTAGCTTCTACAGGAAAACACAGTCCAGCGTGCTTGTTCTGTGTGTTGCCATCACGGTGTGCACACACACCACACACAGTACATGTGCACACGCAGAGGCTAAATCTGTTTTCTCTCCGAATCCTTCGCATCACTGTGACTTGATGAGTTGGAGTTCCTTGTGTGCTTGTGTTACAGCAGTGCCCAGCCAGCAGTGCTGCGAGTAGTCGCTCTTGGTTTGGTTTACTGTTGTCTCAGGCTGCATGAAAGAACTAGAGACACTTCAAGTTTTCTGTTTCTAAGAACAGTCTCTCTTCTGTTTATCATTTCTCCTAATTTTTGTGATGCAAATGCATTTCTTAACATACTTCCAAATACTTGGAGTTCAGAGAGGTTTTTGCCAGTAACTGCTTTGAGATGTGAACAAACAACAGACACTCCTGTGCTTTGATATCTCCTGTTACAGAGCTTCCCAGAATTTCTTAGATTTATTATTTCATAATGCAAAGTCTTCCTACTTTAAGGAATTTCTGCTGCAGTTTTCAGAATCNCCCCGTCGCCCTCACTGGGAAGAAGTTACAGAATCAGTCAGTCAGGGTTGGAAGAGACCACAGGATCATCCACTTCCAACCCCCCTGCCATGGGCAGGGACTCCCCACCCTAGATCACATACATTTCTGATTGTATTGCAGTGGCTGGAGTAAGAGTATTAACAAACATCCCTGGTTTCTCTAGGCTCTCCGAGATGCAGAACGTGCCAAGGAACTGAAGAGAATGCACAAAGCTGTTCAGAAGAATCTACCACGGCCCTCAGAAGTAAGTGGAAACAAAATCAACTCCTCAGGAACTAAAGAGAAAGAAAGGTTTTAACCATTGCAGGAGGATGTAGAGTTTAAGCAGAGATCTTCATGTGAATCAAGTTATTTCAGTGTTGGGGGAACTTCCATGCCAAATTCTCATCAGGTAGTCCACGTGCAACAAACAGCAGCACAGTTGGGTGTTGGAGTTGCTCTGTGTGTGTCATATCTGTCCCTGTGATGTAGTTATGTATAGAATTCAAACTCAGGTGGAGGGATAATGAATTTAATGTGATCCCTGGTGTAAATGGTCCTTATTAACCATTTAAAACTATTTCAATTATTACCCTCTGGGCAGGTTAATGAAACAATACTGAGACCCTTAAACGTGGAGCCACCTCTGACAGATCTGCAGAAGAGTGAAGAGCTAATAAAGAAAGAGATGATTACAATGCTTCATTTCGATCTTCTGCATCACCCGTTTGGAGAGCAGCCTAGTGGAAAGAAGGGGAAAGGCCCAGGATTTGGAAGCAACAACGCAGAGCATATGGCTTACTTGGAACAGAATCCCTACGAGAAATTCTCCAAAGAGGATCTCAAGAAGGTGGGAATCGTGTGACCTAATTACCAGTGACCTCATGTCTCCTTGTGTAACTGTCCTGTGATTTTGCTAAGAAAGAAAAAGGTTTAGTCAAGCTTGCACAGAATTTAGCTGGGAGATTTGAGAGTTGTAAGAACTGCTGTAAAGTTTGGGGGGGGTGTGGGGGTGAGCTTAGAGCAGCTTCCAGTACCTGAAAGGGCTAAAGGAAAGCTGGAGATGGGCTTGTTAAGAGGAACTGTAGTGATAGGATAAGTGAGAAGGGTTCAAGCTCACAGAGGGGAGATTGAGGTGAGAAATGCCTCCCTGTGAAGATGCTGAGGCCCTGGAACAGGTTGCCCAGAGAGGTTGTGGCTGCTCCATCCCTGGAAGTGTCCAAGATCAGGTTGGATGGGACTCTGGGCAACCTGGTCTGGTGAGAGGTGCCCCGTCCATGGCAAGAGTTTGGCACTGGGTGAGCTCTGAGGTCTTTTCCAACCTGAACTATTCTGTGATTCTAAGATTCCATGATATCCATCTTCTGCCTGTGAAGATTGTTAATCCAGGGTTGCAGAGAAGTGCTTTTTCCTAGCAGCGCTGCCTGAATCTGACAGGGGTAGCCAGTTTATAATTCAAAGCAGCAAATCATGGTTTTTAATGACGTTTGTCAAGCGTAATCTAGCAGAGCTGTTGTAGTGCAGAGCCTGCTGGGCTGTGGCAGCTGATCCTTGAGCATCATCCCTGGTTTAAAAAGTGCTGAGCAGGCAGAGTGGGTCATTGCTGGATGAAATGAGTAGCCTGTCTGGGCACTCTGTACTGTTTTGCATTGTAGTCCCAAGTTAAATAACAGTCCTGTACCGAGGGTTCCGGTTCGGGTTGTTCATGGTTTTAAGCAGCTACAGATGTTTCCTTTTGCTGCCAAGTGACAGTTCAGACGCACAGTGCTGTGGTTCAGCTCTTTCAAAGCCTTTCACCTGTGAAGTTGTGCCAGCAACCTTTGGCCAAGGTTCACAGGAATGAAACTGAGTGAGAAAGGGCAAAGTCTTATGCCCACAGAGTCGTCTGTTTGATGCAGTGTCCTACTCTCTGCCTGAAGCTGTGCTGCCTCTACATGGAAATCCATTTCACTCTAAAATGACTCTAAAAAATACCCACAAGCAGATTTTAAATCTGACTCCTTGACCGTATCTGACCGATGAATCAAGAGGCTAAAACGAGCTGCTCTGAACAGTTTGTGCTTCCAGTTTGCTGCTCACTGAAAGATTATACTTGAAGATTTCAGAGCAGGAGTTGTTTAAAGATGGAAAATACAGTTAGATCATGAATTTTGAGTGCCCTGCCAGTATCACACTGTTCCCTCGCAAACCCTCTCCAAGTGCTTTCTGCAGTTGTTTTGAGAACTATTCAGGAGGGGGTTTTACCTCTCTTCCCTTTGGGACTTATATACACCCCAGTAGCTTTTATCTGTAAACTCTTCTATAAGAATCCCTGTAAATTCTGTCTCCTAGCAAGTTTTTTGCATCCTTGCTCCTGGTTGCTTGCTGACACTGAGTATTGCCCTCCCTCTTTGTCTAAAACCAAATCAAACCCAGGAAGTTTTCCCTATCTCTGCGCCCTTGTCTGGGCTTGGTTTGTTTTGCTTGGTTTCTTCCCTTGTTTTTAGAATGTCTTCCCACTAAAACCCCTGCATAAAATGCTCCTTTCCCTTCCTTTTGGGAAGGACTGGCAGTGATGCTGAGCACAGTACCTCGAGCTCCTGGAGCTGTGGAACTCTTTTGGTGCTCCAAGTAAATAGCCTTAAGCAGTATCTCCCAGTGTTCAAATCGGAGCCAATTGAAAGTGACCCTGTGTAAGACTGAGCTGTGTTAGGTGTGGCTGTACTGCTCTTGATCATCCAGGACATGGAATGGTTTGGTTTGGAAGGGACCTCAGGGATCATCTTGTTCCACCACCTCTCACCAGACCATGTTGGCCAGAGCCCCATCCAACACTGCTCTTGGATACTGCCAGGGATGGAGCAGCCACAGCCTCCCTGGGCAACCTGTTCCACCGCCTCAGCACCCTCACAGGGAGGGATTTCTCCCTCAGATCTCATCTGAATCTCCTCTCTTTGAGCTTTAACCTATCTCCCTTGTCCTGTTGCTAGAATGCCTTGTGAAAAGTCCCTTTCCAGCTGGTATCCCTGAAATCTCATGATACCTGAATTTCTTCCTGGGTAACAGAGTATGCTGAACCACGTCTGCTTGCAGCAGAGGTCTGCTGACACAAGAAATGCTGGTGCGTGTATAAATCCTCTTGAAAAGGAAGTCATAAACTTACAACCAACAGCATCCGCATCAGCAAAGAGAAGTTAGGGTTTCATTTCCAACTAAAACTGTAAGGACCTGGGTGACTTTGTAGGTCTGTGGGCCAGACTCTGTGTCAGAAGCATTAAGAGTTGTGAGAGCAGCATGAATCTTTCCAGTTCACTCACAGTGAGCTAAACTGGTAGCAGCAAAAGACTCTCTCCAGTAGTTCCCTAGCAGCAGAAGGTGTGTGGTTGTTAAAGTCAGAGCATTATTTCATGGGATGGTTTAGGTTGGAAG
>VZRI01005840.1:9549-53995 GCA_013397515.1 Upupa epops | reverse complement strand
TATATATATTTATATATATAATATAATTCTGGCCACCCATTTCAAATTCACCTGGTTTGAATCAGTTTGCAACAAAACAGGAGCTCTGTTATAGTGTATTTATTCCAGAAAAGACAGTGATTTGACTGCTTCAAACCTAACAAGGCACCGTCTGACAGAGAATTCAAATTTAAGTATAGTAAACAAGAGGGGAGAATTTATTTGTGCCAGAACTTGATTCTGTTGGTGCAAGATCACTTAGAAATCAAGAAATCTAGAATTAGACTAGGTGATCCTGCTGTGGCAGGGAGATTGGACTAGATGATCTTTCAAGGTCCCTTCTGATCCCTAATGATCTTATGAAAATATAGAATTATTCAGGCTGGGTAAGGCCCTTGGGATCATCAAATCCAACCATCAACCCTACTCTAAAAAGTCCATTAATAAAACATATCACCCAACACCACATCTAAACAACCTTTGAATACAACCAGGGATGGTGACTCAAACGCTTCCTGTTCCAATGTCTGACTACTCTTTCTGGGGAAAAAAATCCTCCTGTCCAATCTAAATCTCCCCTGCTGCAGTTTGAAGCCGGTCCCTCTTGTTCTATTGTTAATCACCTGTGAGAAGAGACCTGCACTCTCCTCTCTACATCATTTCAGGTAGTTCAGCCACCTCTTCTTCAAACTAAGTAGCCTCAGCTCCTTCAATTGCTCTTCACAAAATTTATTCCCAGACACTCCACCAGCTTCATTGCCCTCTTCTGCACTGTTCTCTCTCTTTCAATAACAACAAGCAGCAAGAAAGTGAATTAGGTGCAGCATTTCAGAACACACACACAGAGAAAAGAAACCCTAACTACTTCAGAGAGGGTAGACAGGTGTATAACTCCTTGTCACGAGAACTGATAAGGTTTCAGCATTTCTACAGGTTTAAAAAAAGAGATTGGAATATTTTTGATGGGGGCAGGGGGTAGACACCAGTAGCTGTGAAACACAAAAGATGTGACTTGTGTCAAAAGAAAAGGTGTCTACGTGAGTACTGGGAGTCAGCTTTCTGCTCTTGTGATGGATGCTACACATGCACCTTCCATTGATCCCTGCTAGAGGTGAGATACTGTGTTACATGGACCTCGGATCAAACACAGTTCAGTTCAGCTGTCCTGTTGTGAACTTCGGTTTTAAGCAAAACCATAAAGATTACAACCTACTCTTCCCTTCCCTGTAATCATCTCCAGTCAGAGGAAGCCCAGGCACACATCCTGTGTGTGCTGCAACAGGTGGTTAACATGGACAATCAAAGCAGCAGAAGACAGAGGTAAAGTGCAGCGTGCAAGCAAAGATCAATTCAGATGTAGGTGATCCAACACTCAGCTTCACAATTAAACCTCAGTTTAGGAGAGCATAGGACATTTGCTTGCAAGTATTGCATTTCATTGATGTGAAACAGGAAACATAGCAGCTAGATCAGTACTGGGACCAGTGCTCTTCAGTCTATTCATTAATGACCTGGATGAGGGATTGGGGGCACTGTCAGCGAGTTTGCTGATGACACAAAGCTGGGTGGTGTCACTGACACCCCAGCAGACTGTGCTGCCATTCAGCAAGACCTGGACAGGCTGGAGAGCTGGGCAGAGAGAAACTGAATGAGGTACAGCAAGGGTCAGGGGAGAGTCTGGCATCTGGGCAAGAACAACCCCAGGGACCAGTATAGCTTGGGGACTGACCTGTTGGAGAGCAAAGGAGGAGAAAGAGACATGGGGTTCCTGTCCTAGTGGACAACAGGATGACTATGAGCCAGCATAGTATGACTATGGGCCAAATGCATAATGGGATGGATCAGAAGGGGCTGTTTAGCAGACTGAGAGAGGATCTTCTCCCCCTCTACTCTGCACNGGTCTCTGTAGCTTGGAGAAAAGAAGGCTGAGGGGTGATCTCATTCATCTCTATAAATATGTGAGCAGTGGGTGTCAGGAGGATGGAACCAGGCTCTTCTCAGGGTCATCTAGTTATAGGACAAGGGGCACTGGGTGCAAGCTGGAACATAGGAGGTTCCCTATAAATATCAGGAGGAACTTCACAGTGAGGATAACAGAGCACTGGAACAGGCTGCCGAAAGGGGTTATGGAGTTGTCTTCTCTGGAGACGTTCAAGACCTGCCTGGCTGTGTTTCTGTGCAACTTGGTCTAGGTGATCCTGCTGTGGCAGGGGGATTGGACTAGATGATCTTTCAACATCCCTATTTTCCCCTTCGTCTTTCCACTTTGATTGTGTTTGCGTAGTACCTAGCACAAAGGGAACAGATTATCTTGTGAAGCTTCTAGTGCTGTGTTCTAGCTTCTAGTGTTCTTACCAGATGACAGTGAGGACTTATAACCTAGAGTACAGACTGCAAGCAGCAGAGGAGGCGGCTGTGGGCTCAGACAATTACTTCACAAATTAATTCCTTTGCAGCAGGTATAACAAATCTAGTTTGCAATGTGTTTTATCTTTTAATTCATACTATCCAAGCCTGATTCCACTAAGTAGGAAACTGGGAAGTTGAAAAGGGGGAAGATTTAATGCCTACAGTAAAATATTTTATATAGACAGAAACAGTCACATTAAATAGAAGTTTAGTACCTTACTATATCATAGTCATCCTGTTCTTTCATTAATAAGTTTATTGTCAAAGGAAGTCTTTGCTATCATCCCTCAAGCCAATAATACATCTCAGAACACCAAGCCCTTGCATCTTCCTTATGGCACATACGCTGTGTTTCAGAACGAGTAAGTGTGGGGGATTTCTGGAATATTCGCCAGGTTTTGGTTTCATCACATAATTAGAAGCAAAAGCAATTTTTTTAACATAATCCCACAAGGCTTTTAGCAAAGGAAAATATGTTAATCAATGTGGTAAGAAAACAATTAATTAGAAAACTAAATGTTCAGCTTGAAAATACTTAGGGGTCCAGGAAAGAGTGTGCTTTCCCCCACCTTTGACTTTGAATGAAAAAGGTATTGTCAAAATATTGTGCATCCCTTCAGTTTTCCTAGCACAGGTACAGCTAGGTTTGCATTTGATTTTAGTTAGAGTACCAATAGTTGCATGTAAGGTGTTCTGGTTTGTGGAGTCTAAGTGTACTAATGCAACGAGCGTTTCAGACCTGGGAGGGAAGTTGTGTAGCTATGTCACCTAAAGTCCTGAAGTTCACAATATGCTTGCAGCTTTGAAAACCCAAAAGCACAGCTTGCCTCCTGTGGAAGCAGAAACATCCCAGCAAGATCTCACTTGCAGGATCTCTAGCAAGAGGTAGACAGCAAGTCAGAGGGGTGAAAGAAAAAAGGTTCCTTGACTGAAATGCAGTTCTATTTCCCTTCCCACCACAAAGTAAGCATCACCAGACACAGATGTGATGTCTACAGAGGAAGACCACTCTGCAGTCCATTTGGGTTCTTGGTGTGTGTCCTAGCAGGCACTGTGTGTCCACTGCCACCTTTGACTACATATTGAAAGTTCATACTGTGGTTGTCCTGGTGAATTTGATGGAAACAGGTTTACTAGAACTGCTATGAGTACGTTCATATTTATTTCTGTATCTGGAACCCTAACCGCTGATACACGCAGAAAGAAGACAGAACAGAGGTTAGAAGTTCATTTCATTGCGATTAAGAGGGACAAGAAGTTGTCATTTACAGTTCAAACCATTTCTAATTAATCATTGTTGTGCCCCATTCATTTTTGCTCCAGTAATTACACTTTTCCTTAATCAAATGCATTGTCAGGTAGAGAGCTAAATCTACCACTGCATGCAAGTTCTTTGACTTAGACAGTTCTTCCCTCTTGATATTATTTACCACATACACTGCTGGAAACCAAACTCTTTGATTGGTATCAGTATTTCCCAAGCTACAAGGAAATGGATCCCAGAAAAGGCACCACTTCCCAAGCAGTAAAAACATTTCTAATGTCTGCAGAACCTGAAGACTTTATATTCCATTTTTATCTTTTCAAATATAAATACACATTTGTAAAGATGGAAACAACAAATAACTGAAGACAACTATTCACAAATATCCTGAAATCTAAATCATGAAATGGTGCATTTCTTTTGAGAGCTACCTGCACACCAAGAAGAACATTCTTCCTTGAAGGACACGCTGCAGCATCATAAGGTCTCAGCAACACAAGTTGGTTTTGGTTATTAATGCGTTTAAATGCTATGCCTAGTCCCCCAGGTTTAATCACTCCTTTCAAATAAAAGAGGCTGGTAATTTTATGAGACATCCCAGTATTCTGCTCTCTTGTCTCCCAAGAAGAGACATAGAAGTAGCATGCAAACCCTTACTTTTCTTCCATTTGGAAGCATCTCTAGGACCTTAATTATGAGCTTTTTATCTGAGCAAGGATGAAAATGTTCTAAGGGAAACATTACTTCAGAATTACTATAATGTTAAAATATATGTCATGAAAATTGGAGGTAACAGGTTTGTGTTTTGCAAAGCTCTCAAAAAACACTTTAGGAGCCATTTTTACACGGCCTTCCATACCTTTGATGCTAACTGACAATCACAACATCAGAGCTACCCAGAGCAACAGAACAGTTAAAAACAATTCTAAAAGACCCACCCAAACAGCAAATATCTTACCTACCCAGATGAGATCCAGAGTTCTGACTCACCTGCAGGGAAGCAGTAGTTTCCTCCTAATCTATGCAAGACACTGGTCGGCTTCATGAAACGACTGCAAAGCACAAGTGAACAGAGGTTTGGATTCTGAAAAGAATTTAACAAGCCTCAAGAGAAGCCAAGGGACCTACTCAAGATTCACTGAGTTGGATTTCCCACTGAATCATCCATGAACTTTCAAATGATAATTCTCAAAACCAGACAAACTTTAACAAAACCAAATCACTCTTGGATTGGGGTCTTCATGCAGAAGACACCACTTAATTTCTTCTCTGGTTTAGTTTCTCACATAAAGGAGTAATTTTTCTTCAAAACTGGTTGTCAAAAGTATATTTTTCTTTTTGTACCTAGTCTCCTTATTCTATTCGAATAAATGCAACCTCTGCTGGCTCCACGACAGCCCAAAACCTATCCAGGCAAGAGGTATGCTATTCAGGTTCATTTTCTAGATCATTCTGTTAATGTCCAACCACATCACAAGCGGCACAGAGGAACCACCTCAGTGCCTGCCTCTCCCTGTCAGAAACCTTTATGCCCTCTCAAAGCCTGGATCAGGATCACACAGTCTCTACAAATTATGGAGCACTCTCATCTACCACATAAATGAACCCTGCTTTTAGTAGGGGGTTAGACCTCACCAAACTACTTTACAGCCTATATAATATTCCTCCTACCCTTCCTGCCAGGTCACTTCAACTCTTTCCTCTGTCTAGCACACATTTTCCCATCCTTACACTAGTTGTCCTGTTCCCAATCACTGAATTACTGAGAAGGAAGCTCCTAACATCTGGCTAGACTCATGCAGGGAGTATGCAACACAGCAAGATAGATTCAATGGCTAAAAACCACGGGCACCAAGTACTTGATAGTCACCTGGTTAAGGAAATGGGCATAAGTCACTTACCAGCACAGAAGTGCTAGTTCCTGGGATTGGAGTCCCTACAAATGCTATAGGATGCTCATAATAGACACAGACTGGGCAATTTTTAAGAGATGGTGACAAACACTAAATATTTTTTAGATAAAGTAAAATCCCACCCTAGGACAATCTCTTATATACTCCAGTATATTTTGATTTAGTATCTTAAATCTTTCTGGGGTTTTATTTTTACGATATTATCACTGCAACTTTCCTAAATACTTAGTGAAGGATGACTGATGTTTTCCCTTATTGATTGCTACCAAGCAGGTGCATGTGGGACAAACTCCTGCCTGCTGCTCACAAAGTCAGGCATATCATTCATGTTACCCCCAGAAACGCCAGACCTTATCAAGCTGCAGCCACACAGTCCCCTGCAGGAAGTTCCCTTAGGAACTGCACAGAAGTTGGGACAATCTCTTCTGAACAGCTCTTCCATCATTCATGTATCTGTGATACAAGGTCAGATCTGACTTTTAATCTACAAGCAGCTTGACTTAACTCATGAGTTTCCTCAGCTGTGAGACTTTTCTCTCTACTGCACCACTTTAATATTTGAAGCACAAAATCCTTTTGAAGTGAGGATGCTTTTAGTTCTGTCTTTGCTTATCAAGGGACCTCATTAGTGTCAGTCTCCTAAGCTATCAACAGCTGAAGAAAAGCTCGACATGACTGTACTCTATTTTTTGGCACACCGCATTGCATGCTTGTTATATAACTAAAATGTTTTACAGCTTGAACCAACATGACTACAGAATCTTTACTTTGGCACAACCAAAATGGAACCGAACTTGCATGCTGTCGTAACATTCTTAGCAGGGACAAGACGGGGTGGGAGATGCTGTTTCCTTCATGCTTTCACATGATTTAGAGTCTATTAGAAAAAGTAAGCAGTAAAAGCAGACAGTGGCCAAGTCTTGGAGGCAGAGGTTGAAATCCACATTCTTTCTACCCTTCATCCCACCTTGTGGACACTCAGAAGAACAAAAAAAGGCACTAATCAATCATTTACCTTGAAGTGAAATCTAATTTCTTACAACTGCCCTCAGCCACCAGGTAGGCTCAGATGTGGCAACCACTGCCCTCCAGCAGTTCTTCACTACAAGAGCAGGAACTCATGTTCTTAAATCAGACATCCATGTTTCTTTCTAGTGCAGAACTCCATGACTTCCTGACACTCAGGAACTAGAAGACAGCAAAATCTTCTCAGAGCCAGTAGGTTACTGAAATAATGAATGATGTAATTATAAATTCACATATGATAGGAAAGCTTAAAAATACTTGGTTCAGAGCTTTTTTGACACAGGAACTCAACTGTATTTTATTACACTTGCACCTGGCTTTTACATCAGGTAAATGTAATGAAATAAAACCACCTGTAACTTAAGAAGTAATGGTCTCTATCCCCTCCAAAAGTCCTTTTCATTAATGACACCTATGGCCTTTAACTGCATTAAGCCCATCGTAAGGTGGTGACCTGCACTCCCACAGACAGCCTGCAATTCCTCCATCCAGCCCCAAGTTTCTTATCCTACACTATGCCACACTGCTACAAGCCTATCCCAGTTCCCCATCCCACCTATGTGTGCCCTAAAGCAGCCCACTGACACCTCACCATGATTAAATCAGTGCAGCAAAGTTCTGATGAGCCCAGACCTCTGTGAGGTCACATTTTGCAGGGAGGAGAGGCTACTGACAGAGCCCAGATGCACCTTAGTGATACTGACCATTAAGAAGTTGGGTGGGCCCTCCACCCACCATTTCCATTGGGCCCAAGAGTCCTGGGCTATCAGTGCCTAACTGATCACACTTGTAGATGTACAGACCCAAAGCTCACTCAAAGCTGTGCTTGGCCATGAATCACAAAACTCTGGCCAATGACCTGCAGACTGACTTTCCAGTATGAACACAGTCCTACCTTACCAGTGTGGTTCTGTGTGATGATCACTGGACTCTGTCTGCCCTTGGTTATTTGGACCTGTCCCGCACGTTGACTGTTTGGTTTGACCCTGGCCCAGCTTCTTTACCATGTATTTTCCTGGGGATCTGGCTTCTTGCCTTCATTTAACAACCACTTGCTTTCCTTGATGACTTTGTTGGGTACTGTGTGATTGAGTACAGGCTGGAGTAGCTCCTGCTTTGCTAACCAGGTATTCGTGGCCCTGAAGGGGCAGATGGCCTGACAGGTGGAAGGTGGAAGCCTCGCTTGCACGGCTCTAACACAATGGATCCTGAATGTACAGTACTTGATTTTTACCCATTTTTACTAGACCACATTCTTGCCTCACCCCTGCCATCTTCAGCTGTGATCTTTTCCTCCAAACCATTTGAAGCCTGGTTGTGCTGTGATATCTCTGCAAATGTTACTTTTATTCAGTGAAGCCATTTATGCTGACTAGGTTGCTACCCTCGGAAAGGCTTCCACAACACCTTGCACAACACATCTCTTCCCATTTGATGTCAGACCATGCATTCAGCTTTCCAGTATGATGTGTCCATTCCTTACGTTGTATTTCTTCCGTTGCTTTGTCTTGACAAGACCATGGAAGATTTTTAATAATTGTAACTTGTACTATCATACAGAAAAGCTAGCTTATTCTGAAATAATTCATTATTCAGAGTGCCATGGCTTTGTTTTTCACTGTGTTGTGTTTTAATAGCTTACAAAACACAAAATTGTTTATGAATTCCTGCAGCTTTTTGGGAACTAAGCTAGATCCTGTGACCCCACCCCATAAAAATTAATTATCGAATCTTCTAGAACCTCACTCATCCATTCAACAGCTCTCAGAGATGACTGGACTGATGCTCTTGAACCAAATCCTGAAGAGTATCAGAAGCTGAATTTCATTAGTTTATGGCTCATTGAAGTAACTTAATACTTTCCAACCTGTTTATTTTCTTATTATAGGAAAATCTGGACCTTGTTAGTTATATTAACCTAAATGACTCTTTGTGTTGGAGACCAAACACAGATCCTGGCTTTCTTAACATTATTCTCACCAGCTTTTCACTTCCTTTCACCATTTTCTGTAGCTCTGCCTTAGCTTTTCTGACTCTGTTCATAACCTCTTGTATTTATACTCTTGTCTTCAGTAATTTCATACATTTTTTGCTTTCAGGAAGATTTATACTTCCCTATATTCTTTTATTTCTTGCTACAAACCACCTTTTCTGGGCCCTGAGCTTCACAGCTGACAGTAATGATCGATAGTCAACAGCAAGCCAAAGACACAAAGAATTAAGCTGAACTGGCTGTGGCCTAGTGGAATATTTTTTGCAACACCTCTTTTCTTCAAGCATTCAAGTTTCCCACAGAGGACAAGTCTGCAGCTTCAGTGTAAGCTCAGGGCTTTCCTAAAAACAGCTTAAAAAAGTAATTACAAAACATTTTAGAAATAATCAGACCTGAGTTTCAAAGAAAACCACAAGTTTTCACTTGTGAAAGAGCTGCTTATCTTCTGTTCAGATTTCATTTCTCCTGTGACTTCCCCAGTTCTGAATCAAGACCCTTTCCTAGAGTGACTACAATTTTTTTCTGTGTAAAAGCAGTGGCTCATTTTTACTCATAGGGTGTTATATGTTTCAGGGTTATGAACTGTGATGTTCCTTTTTGTTGATCTAGCTGAGCCTAGCACTGCAACCTGGTCATCTATAACAAGCAATGCTTAGAATATCTGGTGGCTTTGAAAATACTACAAATTCTTTAAAACAATCTACAGTCTTACCCCTTCCTCTGACCCTAAGTCTCATTCTTTGGGTTGGAAACTGCTCTGCATCAGAGGTGTTCATAAAGCTTAGCTAGCCAGAATTATTCAGCATTTTCACTGTCTGACCAGCTGGACAGGTCCAGGAGAAATTAACTAAATCATTTAGTTAACGTGCCCCTTTGACAGGGGCAGCTGAATGAGCAGTAGCTGTTCAGTCTGAAGAAAAGGAAACTGAGACCTTTTCACTGCCTACAATCACCTAAAAGGAGGTTAGACAGAGATATCACAGTAGTGATGAGGCTGGGAAAGACCTTAAAGATCATCCTGTCCAACCTAAAACCAACCAAGTAAACCTAACATCTAACATCTAGCTCATGCCACTCAACACCTCATCCAGACTGACCTTGAACACCTCCAGGGACAGTGACTCAACCACCTCCATGGGCAGCCCATTCCAAAACCGGATCACTCTGACAGATAAAAACCTTTTCCTAATGTCAAGTCTAAGCCTTCTCCAATAGAGCTTAAGATTGTGACCCCTTGTCCTGTCTCCAGTGTCCAGGGAGAAAAGACCGACCCCTGCCTGACCATAGCCACCTTTCAGATAGTTATAGACAGCGATAAGGTCACCCCTGAGCCTCCTCTTTTCCAGGATAAACAGACCCAACTCCGTTGGTCTCTTCTCACAAGAAAGAAGTGACAGGACAAGGGAAAATGGCCTCAAGTTACATCAAGGGAAGTCCAGTTCAACTCTTCATTGAAAGGGTCATCAGGACTTGAAACAGGCTGCCCTGTTTTCTCAGTCTCCCTCTAGCCCACACCCATTTCATTTTCACTCTCTCCACATTTTCTGCATTCCATCTCGCCTGTGCTAAGATTCCTGTTCCCCCTAAGTAACCACTAGAAATTCCAGGATGACAAGACATCAGTGGTAGAGGGATGGAGTTCTCCCACCCGTCTCCTGGTGTTAAGGAATTCCTTTCCCAGGAATTAAGAGCTATTACAGAGAAAGGCACGCTTGCATTAGCTCGAATCTTGTTGGTGCTGTTGGCTATGTGCTTTTTACTAATTGTATAGCTTGCAACTTGAATCATAATGCTACGAATTCTGACAAGAAATATTTCTTTCACTATCTAAACACAGCAATAAAGAATAAGGTGTGAGTATTGATTCAGTATATTGCTATCATCCCTTACTTAAGACTATTTGCTGAGACAGTGATGTTCATTGTCAGTGGTACTGCAGAAGTACAATGGTTATTGCTGTAGCATATACTGTAGCTGATCGGGGACTGAGAAAGCTGTTAACACTCTTTGAAATAAAATTGTTAGATATATATCCAGGCCTAAATTTAGACTGAGATGCTTACGAGCAAGCTTTAGGAGCAAGTTAGGTAGAAGGGCAGTCTTGTAGACCTCCTTACAATCCAGTAAACTGCTGTTGCATTTCTCACAAAGTAGTATCTTGAAGCTCAGCTAAGCAGGGGAAAAAACCCTGTACTGTATGTCAGGGTCCAACCCAGCAGATTTTACCTACTCTACTCTAGGGTTTGCTTCTACATTTTTCTCTGTGTTCACACTGAGTGAGAAGAATGTCTGCATTAGGTAATAAAGAATCCAGTGCTTGCATTCTTAAACCTGCAGCAGGAGGGAGGAATGTGGTTGTTATTTAGAAATATGCTAGGGATAAGCACTGTGGTTTTCATGCCAGAGGCATGGATGCTCAGATTAGATTTATACTCTGCAATTAGCTTTGCCACATTGTACACAGTCACTTACATTTTCACAGCAGTATAACCTACATTCACTGGACATACATGGAGTGATCTGTACAAATCAGCACAAAGTTTGGTTCCACAGCCCAAGTGGCTTCTCCCCAGCAGATCACGTTTAAATATGGAAACACTTAAACAGATTTTCCCCATGTTCAACTCAAAATGTCAGGTCATGGACTGAGGACCAGGTGAATGTGCAAATCGACTTGTAACAGAGACTATGAAAAGATTTCGTGTCTAGCAAACTCTTTGCTGGGAGAAGAACACAGTGAGCCAACACAAGTTGTAACATTTGAATGCTGTTTATAGCCAACTATTTCCAGGTGGTATGGCATCACCACTGTTAATTAACCACTTCTGCACAGTATTTCATGGTTAAGAAAGGGCTCTGAGATGTTTGGTAATAGCCCTCAGCACATAAAATAAGAATAGCAGCTCCTCCTTAAGCATCTCCTTTTCTACAGGAGGGAAAAAATTACCAGAAAGGGCTAGAGAGCTTCAGAAAGCTTTCATCAGCCTAACAGAGCCCATAAAGGATAGCAAAACACGGGATAACAGCATACTTACAAGACTTCATCTTTAGCGATGCTGAAATTTCAGATGCTTCTATTTGTACACTTGGGAAAGTTACACAAGTCCTCAGAGTCAGTACTGCTCTTCATCTTTAAGCTAAAAAGGGATGTTATTTAAAAGTTGTCTAAGAGTGCTGTTAATCTGAAAGCAGGACACGTTCCGTGAAATTCAAACAAGGAACAAAATAGATGTGTGATGCGCAAAGCACAGGACTCGCTGCAGAAGTATCAGAAAAACAAGGCCAAGTTTAAATTAAGAGACTGAGACCAGTTGGGCAGCCTGGGACTGAGTCTGTAAACTGGCATGGAGACAGAACCTGTGTGGAAGTCAGTGTTTTGCCAATTCCATAATCTAGCAAAAGGGATGCAGCCATCAGCAGAAAAGAAAACACAGGTAGATGTTATTATCTATCTACAGGACTCAGAAATGAAACTGCACAGCCAGCAAAGATGAAGCAAATGAAACAACAGACCCACTCCCCATGGGTGCAACAGATCAAAATTCAACCCAGAAATCAACCACAGTCCACCTCTCACCATAGCCAGGCAACCAAGGAAAGTATCTGAGAAACACACCACCGAATTCCTCACCCTGTCATCCTCATCCTGTCCTGCTGTCACTGCAAGCTCCGATTACCAGAGAGACAGTCAGGGATCCTTTCAACAGAGACTCTCTGCAAGGTGCATCCACTCACAACTCTCTGTAAACAGGATTCTTTTATTCTGAGAGGGGCACTGGAGTGGTGACTCAGGCCCCTCAAGAGATTCTCATGAGCCCAGCCTTCCCTCCTGAACAGGCTTCCGACAACAGAGGGGATCATCTCGTACGTCAAGGCCTGGTTTGGCCTGTGTCCTCACTGCTCAGTGCCTTCTGGGTTGCAGCCACAAGTGGAGCTGAAGGTTCTCCTTGGTAGCCAACACAGAGGCCAACCCAGTCTTGCAGGATAGATTTTTCTTGGGCTACATCAAACCATGTGCATGGTAGGGTCATGCAGTTTGGAGGACCAGACAGAATCTATCCCAAAGTAAAATTCTTGAACCAAGGCAGCATAAGCAGCAGCTGCTGCTGATCCTCTGTATCACTCATTGCTAACAGATTAATATAAATAGTAAGACTGCATTGTTTAATTGTAATTTCCTCAAGTTCATTTGAAAAAGCTTTCTGTTTCTCATTCCACCCTAAAAGCTGCTACAAGTATCATGAACCTTAAGCAGGAGTGAGAAGAGAGCAANGATTAATATAAATAGTAAGACTGCATTGTTTAATTGTAATTTCCTCAAGTTCATTTGAAAAAGCTTTCTGTTTCTCATTCCACCCTAAAAGCTGCTACAAGTATCATGAACCTTAAGCAGGAGTGAGAAGAGAGCAACCATTCTGGTGAGACCTCACCTAGTGTAGAGGGAAACTGAGCCTCGTAAATTTGTGGCCAACTTCACGGTAACTGTTGAAAACTTATTTCCAAGATTTTTCACCTCATGTTATCCTAAAGTAGCTACTTACTGCTGCACCTTGTCTCCATCTACGCTGCATTTGTTAATGCCAGTAAAGCCATCTTTTGCACCTGTTTAGTGACATGATGCGTATGAAATCATGTGGATTTTGGCTGAGGTACAGTTAATTCTCTTCACGGTTAACATAGCTTTGGATTTGAGCTGGAAAAAATGTGGACAACATAGGGGTTTTGGTTCCTGCTAAGTGGTTCTCACACAAAGTGAAGGTCCTTTGTGGCTCTCACCCCACCCCACCACCATGTAGGCTGGGGGTACACAGGAATTTGGAAGGGGATACAACTGGGTCTGTTGACCCCAGCTGACCAAAGTGATATTCCAGACCATAGGAAGTCATGCTCAGCGTATGTATCTGAGTAGGTGTCATGCAGCCCAGCTTTCCTTGAGGTGGCCTAACACCCACCTATCAATGGGAAGAGATGAATGGATCTCTTGTATTGTTTTTCTTGAAAATCATTTAAATCTGTGAAAACTGTGTAAGTAATGGGTAACTTCTGCAATGACAATCAAGTTCTAGGCTGGACCTTCAACTTTATGTGACAGGTGATCACAATCCCACTGTGTTAACAGCACTTTCTATCAGCTTATTTGGAACTGGACTTTGAGAGTCTGGAGGATTTCCATGCTTACTTAGCAAAGTGATACAAGAAGATGGGGTTTTGAGGCAGCAATGTAGCTTTTGGCTTATTTGAAACTTCAAAACTTTATTAAACCCCATATACACGAAAAGGGAGCTTACATGTCCTTATTTGCAGACTTGTTTTGGTGGCAGGTACTGCTATACAACCAGCATCTTTGTTCAGGGAAATTCTGATTGCCTCTCATCATCTACAGCAAGGGAGTGTGCACCGTGGCCACTTGAGAATTGCACAGCGCTGCTTAGTGATTATCAAGTAATGGCTGATTGCTTTTGCTAATGGGTTTGCTTTTGTTGTTGGCTTTTCTGTCATCTCACTTCACATGCAGGATTTTGAAGTGTTTTGGTGAACAGGAGAAGGATGTTAAATAAAACCTGAGGCAGAGTGGAGGCTGGCTGGGACACACGTGCCAGTTTAGCTCTTGAATGTTGTACATGTGCTTGGGAAAAGGGAGAAGAAGCTGTTTCCAATTGGATCCATCCTTTTTATAGTCCACCAAGAATCTTTGGCAGTGCTTTCATCCAAGCAACTACAAAACTTCATTGTCCTAAACTGACCCCTTAGGGAGCATTTACAGCAATCCAGTGCACACATACACATCTCAGCAGCACCATGGGCTTTGTTCTCAGCACTCACAAGCACAGAGTCAAGGTGCAGAAGCATTGCCAGTCACTCACTCTTAAAACAGTGCTGCTCCTGCTTAGTGATGCTGACGGTGCTTTCAGTGTGAGACAAGTACAGCTCCTGTTCAGACCTGTAGAGGTCCTTTGGTTCTCAAGCAGAGTAACTTAGGTCAGATCTCTCCTTCAACAGCAGATATACCCTCTGCCCACCTGCAGGCTTTCAGTCTTTGGTATAAGCTGATGGGAGAAAAAAAGACAAACAAGGTCTCATAAGAGAAATTATAAGTGAAGCACAAAACCAGAGCAACACAAAATGGAGAAACTAGTATCTGCTGGCAGGTCAGGAGTTGGAGCACTCACTTACAGACTCCCCTTCTGTGATTCTTCTTCAACTATAGAGAAGAGAAGGCTTCAGGAAGACCTTATTGCAGCCTTTTAGCACTTAAAGGTGGCCTGTAAGAAAGACAAGAACAGATTCTGTAGCAGCCAGTTCTGACAGGACAAGAGGTGATGAGTTTAAAATAAAAAGTGGGGAGATTTACACTGGATATAAGGAAGACATTCTTTACAATGAGAGGGGGGAAATACTGACCCATGTCGCCCAGAGAGGTGGCAGATGCCCTGATCACTAGAAAGAGGTCATGTTGGACAGGGCTCTGAACAACCTGATCTAGTTGAAGACATCTCTTCTCATTGCAGGGTATTTGAAGGTCTCTTCCAGGACAAAGCATTCTATGAATCTGTGATTTCATTTCCTTCACAATGCATGTAAATACAAAACCCATGTTCTTTCTCTGGCAGATATAATTAAAATGAGTTTAAATTCTGGGAGAACTGAAGCCACAGCCATTTATAAAAATAGATTCTCAGGAATTCTTTTTTATAGGTTTTGCCGTGCTCTTACTCAACACATGTGGAGAAAGCACTGAATGTAATTCATTGTATGGACACCAAGAGGTACAAAGTCTAAAGATAGTTACACACTGAAAGCCTTTGAGCCAAAGGAAATCACTTCTTTGCATGGTGCTAATGGCAGATTTAGAATGGTACTAGTATTGGAATGAATTACTTCTCTGCACATTTGCAGACTCAAGAAGGTTTCTAGGTTGATCATGGGATGATAGAAATATTTTGGTTAGATGTAACCCTGGGAGGTCATCCTATCTAACCTACTAGTCATAAAAGGGTCAACTATGAGATCTGACCAGTTATTTAAGGCATTATCCAAATTTGCCTTAAAAATGTCCAGGGATGAAGACTGAACACAATCTTTCAGGACCATCTGATCCACTGCTTCATTGTCTACATGGTGGGAAAGTGTCTTCCTGCATCCAGTCTTAATGTCTGTTCAGTTTCAACTTACACCCTTTGTCTCCTGTCTTGCTGGCACACACCTCTACAGAAAGCCTGCTTCCATCTTCTCTATGATCTTCTCATAGGTTTTAGAAAATTGCTATCAGATATCTGTATCACTCCAAGTCTTATTCTCTCCAGGCTGAACAAGCTCTGTGCACTCAGCCACTCCTCCCAGGGTAAGCGCTCCAGCCCCTTGGCTGTCCTCACGGGCCTCTGCAGAGTACGTCCTAGCTCACCAATGGTTTCCTTGCACTGCTGGGCTCAAAGAAGACTGAACAATTTGAGATGCAGTCTAATGAATGCTGAGGAGAAGGAGACAGCATTATGATAGGCATGTGCCTGTTCATGCACAGCTGGCCTGCCTGGCTGCAGAGCACACTACAGCTTATGCTCAGCTTGCTGTAACCAAGACTCCCAACCTAGCAAATCTGCTCTCCAGCCAGAAATTCATCAGCTTGCTTTGTGGCAAGTTGTTTTTCCTTCCCAGGTACAGGATTTGTTGAACCTCATAAGGTATCTACCAGCCCCTCCCTGCCCTCTGTCAATGTCCTTCCAAACAGGCTCTGCCCTCAAGGATGTCAAGGATGCTGAAGTCTTCTAGGCATCTCAAGTACAGATCCCTACCCATTCGAATTAATGATTTTACTGCCTATCTATGCTATTTGTGGTGGAAGTGTACAAAATGAAAAGAAACAGCATGTCATAATAACAAGGAAAAGCAGTACATTCAAAATAACAAACATGCAACAAGCATATGCTTAGCTGAAGTGAGCTGTTAGACCATCTTCTCTTGGCACAACAAATGTGTTAAGTGAATGCAAAACCAAGAATGTGCAATTGTTCAGTTACAAGCAGAACTGAATCCCAGTTGCTTTTCCTGTGGGGTAACTGCCCTCTAGACAGATCATTTTCATCCTTCACACCTGAACCCTGACAAGTGGTAAGATATTTACTGTCCTCATTTCTGTGCCATCAGAACAGAGGATTCTATGACACTGTGCTGAAGCCACTCAGTATTAGAATGAGTAGATAAAAGAGAAATATAAATGATCATTTGTAAAAGTTAGCTGTATTATGGTTTAAAGTATACAAGTATTTTTAAACTAACACTACTACGGAGAAGAACAAACTTAACTTACTGCAATACATTCAGATACATGTACTAATGTTTTAATCAGCACGGAAATTTACAACCCATTTGTATAACTTGAAAATCTTTTTCTCCCTGGAGTATTCCTGGAAGTTTGATACAGGACATAAAAAAGAATAAGAGAGAAACTAGTGCCAAGAAACTTCTGAAAGGAACTGGGTTGAACTGGTTGAAGAAAACTGTGAAGTAACAGACTACAAGTGGTGTCTACTGACCAGTTTTCTTTGGAAGACGCTCTCTCCAACAGAATACCACCCTAACAGAATTGACAGAGTGACATGTGGGCGAGAATGAACAACCATTAATTTTAGCTTAGTGTAGGCTTTCCATTTATGATAGGCTTCCTTTGCAATACTTCAGATATTAATAAATAAATAACTATTCGAACTTTGCAGCACTTAGCTGGTTGCTGCTTAAGCTCGGTATCCCAGAGCATCTGCAACTTTGCAGATGAGCTGAGACCAAATACTTAAAATAGCAGGAAAAGGTAAGTTTAGCTTACAATGCCTTGATAATGTTGGTAATATCTCCCAGGAGGAAAATAAATTTGAGAAGAAAATCCGGTCAGTAAGACATAAGCAATCCTTGCTGTGCTATGAACACCTAAGGTACTTGCCATTCTCAAAAAATAATTATGCTGACTGTGCTGGTGATGGCATCATTTACCTTTTTATATATTCTCACCCACTCAGGCTTAAATCTCAATCCTTTGAGAAACAAAAGTTTTACACTCAGCTCTTTCTCATTCCCACAATCACACACATGAGGGTAGAGCTTTTGTTCTGTTCTACCCTCATGAGTCAATTATTCCCTACAAGGATTTCCAGCAAAGATTTCTTCATATTATTTTCTTCTAAGTTTAAATCCTCTATGTTTTGACTGTGACAGTCACAATGGCTTTTGAAAATACAAGTTTACAGAACCGGTCAACTCACTCCCACCTTTTCCTATTCCTTTTCCCACTACTCTTGTGGTATCCTATCTTAGGTTTTAATCTTTCACTCACTGTATGCTAAGTGCTGCTCAAATTTGGGACCCAGTACAGACTGAGAGAGTTAGGACTGCTCTTTCCACATGTACTAGAACTGAAACACATTTGTTGTAGCTGAATACCACAACAGAAATTAATTAGATGATCTATGTTTGAATCTGTTGTGTTCAGTTTAGTTGAATGCTGCAGAGAAGTGCCAAATGCCAACAGAAGCTCAACATGAGCCAGAAATGTCTGAGGGTAGCCCAGAAGGCCAACTGTATCTTGAGCTGGATCAAAAGAAATGGCACCAGCAGGTCAGGGAAAGTATTCTGCCTCTCTACTCTACTCTTGGGAGACCTCACCTGGAGTCCTGCATCCAGTTCTGGAGCCCCCAATACAAGAAGGACATGGAATTGTTGCGGTGAGTGAGAGAAGGCCACACAGATGATCAGACAGCTGGGGCACCTCTGCTATGGGGATAGACTGAGAGAACTTTGGCCGTTCTGCCTGGAGAAGAAAAGGCTCAGGGACATCTTACAGCAGCTTCCAGTACCTGAAGGGAGCCATATGAAAGCTGGAGAGGGACTTTTTACAAGAGACTCTAAAGGTAAGACAAGGAAGATGGGTTTCAAGCTAAATTAGGGCAGATTTAGATTAGATCTTGGGAAGAAATTCCTACTTGTGAGGGTGCTGAGACAGTGGAACAGATGGCCCAGGGAGGCTGTAGTTGATCCATCCCTGGAAGTGTTCAAGACCAGGTTGGATGGGGCTCTGGGCAATGTGGTCTGGTAAGAGGTGTCCCTGCCCATGGCAGAGGGTTGAAACAAGATGATCTCTGAGGCCCCTTCCAACCTAAACCATTCTGTGATTCTATGACTTCAATCACCTCCATCCTGAATTGCAGTGTCCTTGTCTAGCTCTCTTAGAGATGCTTTCTAAACCTTTTTTCCTCACTGCTGACCTTGCCCATACATTTTCTAATTGCCTTTTTGTGGTGCAGCAGAAGAGGAAAAAGTTGGAAAGAAATGATTTAGATTCGTGTGGCACTGGATAACAGCATCTGTTATTCTCTGTTCTTTTCCTAATAATTTGCTAGCATTCACCATGGTTTTTGGCCATCTGTGAGCACGGATCTGAGGTTTCCATGGAACTATTAATTTTCATGAAAGAGCCAGTTATATAATATGCAAAACAAAGAAGCATTAACTTTTTTTTTGTTAAAAAGGGAGTGTTTTAAGTTAATGGAAATTGTTTCAAACAATCTAGAGAGTTCCCAGAACAAAAAACCCCACACTTCTGCATGGTTTTATTTCGTTTCCTGAGGGCAATGTTGCAACATTTTATTTGGACAATAAGGAGAATTCTGTAAACACAACTTGCAAAGCAGAAGACAAGGATCCTGTACTTGTGGGTCAAGAAATGCCTTGGAAAAGCCAGATGACCCAGAAACCCCACAGTTCGGTCTTCTCACATGGAATTGTATCACTTAAAATAGGCAGAAGTTGAATCACAATTTCTGGATTCATCTAAGAGAAACAATACATTGAATTGCCCAAGATTTTCTGGTTGGGGTTCGTGTGGGTTGGTTTTGGTAATTTGATCTGCAATTTTGTTCTAGGACAATGCCATTATTTCTCCATGTCTGGTTTAAATATATGCCAGCTCTATGAAAGGAGGCAAGAACTTAGGCTTAATATTTTGAACTGTAACTTGGAAGATTGATTGAGACTGTGTGATCCCCTCATCAATGAAACAGAGAAGAGAACTAGACTGAACAAAATTTCTCTACCAGCAGCAAGTGTGTTGGCCTATTCTTGTGTACTTTAACAGATGATTCTTTGGCGTCTTCTATTTGTAATCCTCCCAAGTTGGGAGTAAACAACAGAATATGCTTCCAAAATTTGTCTAAAAATGTTCTGTTAATACCTACTCATTTTCTGTTGTGCTGAACGTTGAATTATTAATGTGCAGAATTTCTGCCTTTTCTACTCAGAAACTGGTTTTATATAAAACACCGAGTAAGGCAGGTCTAGTTTTATTGAGTGAAGAACACTCATCTTCACTTAATGGTATGTTTTCTTCTTCAGCTGACCACCTGGTTTCATGAACAAGATTATCAATATCATAACAAGAACTCAAATAACTACACAAGAACTCAAATATCTACTGAAATAACTAACCCAGTCCAGCCTAAAGAATGGTTGGGTTACTCTGCATTCAGTAAGGCAACTGAAAAAGGAGATGCTGTATTTTTCACAATGAAACCACCTGGAGATGCCTATGAGACAGCCTATGGCACTGAAGAAAAAAATCTACCATCCCAGGAACCTTCTGAAAGACACATCACATCTACAGTCTGAATCTGTCTTCACCCATTATACAGACAACAACACAGCTCCCATGTTCCCGGGAAGAACTACTGTCTTAAACCAACAGAAAGTGAAACCCATCCTGCAGAAAGCAGGAAACAGGACCTGAGATTCCAAAGTTTGGTACCTTTATCCAGCGACTGTGGAAAACACAAGGTCAGTGTCTCCCAGCAGCGAGCAAAACTGAAGGAAAAAACAGGTTATTTTCAACTTAAAGAAACAATCTCAGCGGAGTAACAAATCATTAGTTCTTATTTCATACTTTAGTGCCTTTTTTTGTGTTGTTATGGTTAAGTCTTCTTTTTTTTCTGGCCTATTCCACTGTTTGTTCCCTGTGTGCTTACTGTGGACAAGTAGTATTTCAATTTGTGCTGTAGCAATGCCCAGAAGCCAACAGAGGTCAGAATCCTGATACATCTGGAACTGTATATACAAGTGGCAGGAACAATTCCTACTTCTAACAGTTCACATCCCAAAGGGACGTAGTAAGCAAAGTGGGAAAAGGGAGGAAACCACGGTAGTTTGCTCTTCTGAGAATTATAGACCTGCATAGTGGAAGAAGCAGTAAAAGACCAGAAGATGATGACTGCTATAGCCACAGCACAACAGAGCAAATGTAGTGAGTCTGGCAGAGGGCTGCTGAGATGTCTGAGAAGCTAAAACAATTTTTTCCTTGAAGATAAGATTCAAGATAATCTAAATTATGCACTCTACCCAAAGGTCAGAGAAAAAGAATTAAATTCATCTCAGAGATGTATGAAGTGCTACAGGATTGGAGAAGAGTGGCTGGAGAGCTGCCTGGAGAAAAAGGACCTGGAAGTGTTGATTGATAGCCAGCTGAACATGAGCCAGCAGTGTGTTCAGGTGGCCAAGAAGGCCAACAGCATCCTGGTCTGTATCAGGAAGGTGTTATNTCTTCTTCCATATTACTAATGATAGGACGAGAGGAAATAGCCTCAAGCTGTGTCAGGAGAGGTTTAGATTAGGCATTAGCAAGAAGTTCTTTACTGAGAGAGTGACTGGGCACTGGAATGGGCTGCCCAGGAAGGTGGTGGAGTTGCCATCCCTGGCAGTGTTTAAAAGGCACCTGGATAGAGAGCACTTGAGGGCATGGTTGGGGAGGTGTTGGGATAAGGGCTGGACTTGGTGATCCTGGAGGTCTTTTCCAGGCATGAGGATTCTATGATTCTGAGTGGATACAACTCTCACATGCTGGAAAAACAAAAATTCCAAGTGAGTGGGAAAAAAGATTCACCTCTGCAAATGTCTGAACTTGGCACAGGTTGCCCAGAGAGGATGGGGAATCTCCTTCCTCGGAGATTTTCAAAACATGCCTGGGTAAACTCCTGCTTTGAAATCAGTCCTGTCTGGAGTATAGGCTTGATTACAGATGGAGTTACCTTCAGTCCTGCATCCCTCTATGATCCAGAGTATTCACTGAAGGATTCTGGCCACAAGCACTTTCATCAGACACCGTACTGCTCATTCCCTGAAAACTAGATCTGGTGGGTTAAGGAAACATCCATGTTTCAAGCAGGGAACCAGGTGAGACAAAACAGCTGGGTAAAAAGAGCAACCATACACATTTACTTCAACTCCAGTAGCTATTCTGTGATTTGGTGTTCATACAGAGCTTTTCCTGCAGCCAAACACACATCCTTTTCTATTGGCCCAGTGGGAATTGTTTATATGCTAATACTTTGTCTTACTGGTTATTATAAGCCCCCCGGTGTTTTATATGAGGTTACGTAGATAAGACAAGTCATGGGCCCTCATGGTAACTAGGACACAACCACTACAACTCTTGCTCTCTTCCAAGTGCTTTTCCAAGATATTAATGGATCTCTTTCTGTTGGGTTTTATGGTGGAACTCATTTTTTATCACCACGTTTCACGCAGGCTGCATCTGTAAATAGGGGTTTTTTATTGCAGATTTGGCAGAATCTGAGAGTAAATATTGAGTAGCTGGCAGTAAAGGGAAATAAAACCAGAATCTTCCTGATGAGAGAAAACCTACAATACCAATTTGGCATCGCATAAAAAATGCCTCACTTTGAAAACGTTATTCTTCAGTGTGGGCTAATTAACTTTTTGGAGAACACTCAGAACCCATGAAGTAAGTGTTGGCGTCCTCACCACAGCATAAAGTTTCTCTGCAATTTCCATTAAGAATGTTTCTCATACTAACGTGCTTTGAATAGATGTCTAACTATACTAGAGTTTGAGGGGGGGGTGTTTCAAAAGGGTTTGATTCCTTTCAAGATACAGGGCAGGGGGGGTTGGACTTAGATGATCTCTCTAGGTCCTTTCCAACTGGTAACGTTCAGTGATTACCTTCCAGGAACACTGAGTGAAGGTCCACAGATACGGACAAGATCTCACTTGTCAATAGAGTCTGGGAGATCAGGAGCAGTGATCAAAGAATCTTTAAAAGCATCAGTCCATCCTCAGTTTTCCTCACTAGTTTGTCATGAAACAACATACTTACATATTTGGCAGCTTTGCCTGCTCTGTTATGATGTTGATTGTTGCCTTTAAAATGTCAGTTATGCTGATTTCAGAAGACTGGGCCCTAGATCTCTTTAGGAAGCACCACTTTAAACACACAACAGAGCAGATGCAGATTCACATATATTAACTTCTGCTTTATTTTTAATTATCAAGCAAAAGGGAAATGGTGATATAAAAGTTATCTTGAAAGCTCTAACATTTTAGATTGCATTTGCATACCTCATGAATTTCATACTGTATATAAATTGTTCCCTGAACAATGTTCTATAGAATTAAAACCCAAATATAATTGGTTATTCCCAATTCCTCAATCCTTTAACAGCCATGGCAAAGACTAATTTTGAAGCATTGTATTAACTTGATATTTATATTTATGTAAGTGCTTTAATTTCAGTAACTTTTAAATTCGTTTCATTTATCACTTGAAACTGTAAACACAAAACATTTTGAATGTGAAATAAGCCCAAGGTCAAGTCAAATGTTTTGAAGCAGCAGCTAAATCATAGTCACAGTCACATACAACTGCCTCAGAGGATGCGCCCACTGTGTGCACGTTTTCATGGGACTGATACACCGGTTCTGTAACTGAATTTCCATACTTTAAAACAGTTGATTTTAGCTGCTATTCCTCATTGTCAATTTAATCTATCAGGTTCCAAATTGCCCTAGACTAGCAAAGAGCCCAAAATACGTCTAACACCGTTTCTACCTGGCTCGATTTCTATATTAACAAATCCCTCTGGTTTTGGTGCAATTACTGTCTGCGAAGATATTCTCCCACGAAGGACAAAAATGTTTTGAAAGACCATAAAAATCTTTTGGTTTAAAGATTTGAAGAGAATCATTAGATTTAAACTGATTTTATCTAGCACTTCATCGAGATCATGTCACCTACCAGGAAGTTATCACATTCACTTGCTTGCTAATTCATTATCTGTCATCCCAGTCCTTATAACAGGATGTACATCTATTTGTACTGTGTTATAGTTGTGGTGCTCAACACATAGGCACCCACAGTGTTTCAAGCCAAAGGTTATGAAGTGAATATGGAACAAGAGAATTACACACACATGAACGGCCAGTTCCTGCCTCACAGCTGCTGTCTAGTGGCTTTGCTGGATTGCAGGAACCTGGTTTTATATGCTTCTGCTCTGCGTTGCATTGCTTCTTATACAGCAGTGTTAGTCATTTCGGTATGCACACAAGAGGCTTTCACAGAGAGGTTTTCTTCCTCTCATTGGCTGTGGAGGTCTCCTCTTATGGCTTGGCAATATTCTTATTATCTCCCAGTGATACAGACGTGCCTATACTAATGCTTACTGCTATTTTTTCCTCTCACTTCCCTGTGGGAGCCCCAGGACTTCCTGTAAGCCCACACTAAGTCTCCAAAGCATCTGTGCTTCCCTGTAAGCTGTGACATTTCATCTCAGAAAATCCAGTTTTGAAGCAAGCCTTGCAGCTTCCTCTGATACTGTCTCTTTGCAAGCTGACTAAAACGGATTTTGCAAAAATAAATATTCACCATTTTCCTTCTGCAAAAGCAAAGCCTCTTCCAGAGAGGAGTCAGGAATTCTGCTAATTTGGGAGCTGGCTGCTGAAAGGTGGCGTGCTGCAGAAGCCTGTGAAACAAGCTCGGTACTCCCCATTGTTTCGTAAGTAGCACTTGGTGTCTTAAACCGGTACACTACTTACCATCTCATGTGAGACAAGGTCCAGCCACATCTCCTAGATAACATCTCAGACCACTTCTGAGTAAGACTTTCAAAAGTAGTGGACTCAGCCACAGACTTCCATCACTCTGACTCAGGGAGCGAAGAATCTAATAAAGTGGTAATTTATCAGTTAAGTGGACTGGGTTTTGGAGACGTTCCAAATCAGAATTACTCATTCTGGAACTAGCAGGGTATGTGGTGTATAATTAGAGGGAACGTTTTGTCTTAGAAATCTGAGGAAGAAGATTTTAAAGGAAGCTGATCTTAAAGAGGAAGCTAAGAATCTGCTTTTTCTCTTCACTGATATAAGAACACCAGAGAGTTTTAAGCTTTTCTTCTGAGGATATAGCTACTTTGCAAAGGCAATTATTTTAATATAATTAGTGATAACCCACAGAAATGAGCGCACAAATCCAGAGATGGAAAAGTTCTAAGGGAAACAGCTCAGTACTTATGGAAAACGTGAAAAAAATAATTAAATAACCCATTCATTTTCTCCCTTATTACCATTTAGATGAGCTCAAAGCAAGCAGTTAGTACAATAAAGTATGATTACTTTTTAGACTATTCAACAAGATCTGAATAAAATTCAGTGTCTAAGTATCGTACCAAAAAGTCTCTAGAACGCAGTTTTTGCTGTGAACCTATTAAATATTATGTCTGAACCACAGATGTTTTCATGATGAGACAAGAAGAAAAGTGTTAAGGATTAATTTCCACTTCTGGAGAATGTCCTGTATTTCACTCACGCAGCAGTACCAACATCAGAACTCAGGTTTTCATCTAACATAGCACAATACTCGACACAGCAGTTGAAACTCACTTCTCTTGCTTCCATGCAAGTCCATGAGATGATGTTGCTTTCATTTTTGAACCTTGAAACCAAGAGATTTGCAGGTCTAACGAGTACATCAAAAAAGGTTGAATATGTTCTCCAAGGAGCTCATAAATCCAACAGATTTTTGTTTGGTTGTTTTTAATGACACTATTTAGGACTAAAAAGAGTTTAATGCAATACAGAAAGCTGCAGCCTATCAGTCTCACCTTAACCCCCCAAGGAAACTGAGGAAAAGCCATACTGGCTTGAAAGCCATAACTCCAGTGATTCCATCAATTGCAGAGCTCAGCTGGAATAGCAGCATGAAAGGATGCAGGTAGTTAGGACATTTTTGATGTGCGTCTAGGTTAATTTACTCATAAAAGTAGTTTTTTTTGGGAATTCACAATTGGATCTGATATTCACTAGCCAGGAAGTGTTGCTGACTGAGACAAAAGCTTTTTGCTAGCTGACACGTATTCCGTCCCAAGTAACCAAACCTGACCTTCTCTGAGCTGGAGGTTCCCCTAGATTAACTTTCTCAGTTACCCTCCACAATGAACTTTCCTATACCCCTACTATCTCACAGTATCACGGTAATGATGAGGCTGGAAAAGATCTTAAAGATCATCCAATCCCACCTAAAACCAACCAAGTAAACCCAAACATCTGACATCTAGATTTTATAAAATAGCCTATCCTGTCAGAAGGACAAGTAAAACTAGAGCATCTTGTTTAAAACTTATTTCATTAGTATTCTTTACATAAAACCTTCATTCTAAGGCCACTGTATTTCACTAACACCTCATTAGTCATTTTTCCCATGTTATAAAGGTGAAAGTACATTGCTTTTCTTCTCTAAGTCTGTCCCCAGAAATGCTAATTGATTTAAATAGCTGTAAAGACAACAGTTGCTACCAGTGCTGACCTTGCAGCACGCATCATCTTTAAAATGTAGCAGCACAGGATGTTTAAAAGAAATCAGGCAAACCTTACATAAATAACCCTGATTATTTAACAACACTCAGCTTTGAACTTGTTTTCCTGCTTGGCTTCAATTAAAAATCTGTTGAAAAGATTACCTCAGCTCTCAGAATTTTTTTCTCAGCTGAACATGGGGTTTTTTTTGACTGAACCTCCCCAATCTGGTTTTGAGTAGTTCAGTTTAAAAAGACACTGAGTGTCGCACACCCTCCCCTCAAAAGGATATTAAAAAAGCATGCTGAATGAGTCCTCATGGTGACCAGCGTTATCTGCTCTGCATTTCAAATAGCCTACTTCAGAGACTTCCAATTTCTTCCACAGTTGATCAGACAACAGGAAGGATGTACTTAGAGCTGGGCTCTGTGGGTCTCTCCTGTCACACTGGGAAGTGTGGAAAACTTAGCAAACTCCAGAACTGCAGTTTAGCAATTTTAAAATGGGACCGATGACATTGCAGCCCAAACGACACTCCCAGGGTTACAGGCACACGGGTCGGTTGGTTGTTTCTCATATCAATCATAGGACTTCAGGTTGAAATGAAAAAGCCTTAATGAACATAGGTTGCTCAGCTTTGCTCCAGTAGGGTTTAGAATTACTACCAGGCAGCATTAAGAGTATCAGGCGAAGCTGCTAAACAGGTGGGCACCATTGAGGAGACATGAGGTGGCAGAGTAAGGATTAGCATGATCTGTGAGACATTCCAGGGAGTTCAGTGCAAAGCAGATTAGGGCTGTTTCCCGAGAGACTGCAGAAAAGGCACAGCAGTGCTTGCTCCCACTCTTGAAGCTCAGAAAACTCCTTGAAATGTCACCTTAAGCAGTGAAGACAGCTACAGTATTCAGCTAGAGACAGGAAAAAATAGAGAGGCTTGCTGGGAAAGCGTTGTAGGACGCTCGGATGTGTGGCATGCCCTCTGAAATGTCTGAAGGAGAATTCCAAGACTCGTTATTTTTCTCCCTTAGTAACAAACACGACTAATTATTTGAGCTGGGGACCTAGAGACTGAGAAAGACTTTTTGGTGACCATATGCCTTCCTGTCATGCCAGCACAATATTTTACTGTCATGAGCAGAAAACAAATCAGCAAGGCAGCCTAAGGCACAGAGTTGGAAGATCTCTAAATGACTGCCTTTGGCAGAATTTATTTCCAGAAATGTTACCACAGAATTGGGAAAAAATTGTCTCCTGGCACCTCAAGGAGGCTTTCAGGCATCACTCTCTAACGCGACACTGCTGAAGAAGCTGGAGGAATATTATGCCCACTGACTCTGGCAAAATGCTATAAGCCCAGAGAATCTCTTAAAACGCCTGTATCATCCACATTTACAAGCACAGAAGCAAACATCTCAGCACCCCTGCTAAGCTACCACGGCACAGACACACTGCTTCAGCCTCTGCTCATGTATTATTGTTTAACTTCTGCAGTCGGACACAGAGAGGGTGCCTCTGGTTTCTCAAAACAAGCCCACTGAGCATAAAGTCTTGACTCAAGCCTCTTTCAGACTGAGGCTGAGGCCAAGACTAGACATGGCCAACATCAGATAAGATATGATGTATTGCCTAGAATATAGAGAAAAGCATCTCTGGAAGTGTCACAAGAAGGAACTTTTTCTCAACACGCTGCTGCTTAGCTTACCTGGCGCTCGTTGTGCCTGCTGGAATCCTGTGTAATGTCTCTACTTACAGTCTCAGCAGATGGCACCAGCAGAGACAGGTGGATGAGAAAAGCTCCGTGGGCTTCCAGCTTCAAGGTAGAAAATGTGTGTTTATAGTTGAAGGTAGTAAAACTGGGGTGGGATTTCTGGCTTGGATAGGTCAGGCAAAAAAGGGGGGAAATAAGCCAGGGGGGTCCCACTTTAAGGAAGCAGGTTCTTGCAGCTCCAAGAACACAGCTCTGGGGCTTCTGCTACAACAAGTAATACCGGCCATGAAAGTGACCCTACAGCACACTGAAGAAGGCTGTGGAAGAACTGGCCACAAGGGCAAGGAATGATAGGGAGAGAGAGGTAATGGTTTTAAGCTGAAAAGGAGTAGATTTAGGCTGGACATCAGAAAAATTGACTGAAGACCACAAGATCAGGGAAAGTGCAACCAAATTTCTCCCATGCTGTAATTACAAAGTACAGAGACCTTAATCAAAAATTACAGGAAATAAAAGAAATAAAGAGTAGTTGCTGTGAGAGGACTGTGAGATACTTCATGGAAATACAGACACACTACCCACTCATTGCTAGGGTTATCAGCTTCGTCTCCCATTCTCCACACAGAAGCTGGCAGTACCTGAGTTTGGCAGCAGAAAGGAATAAAGCTTTCAGATCATTTTAAATCATCTCATTCTTTTTTGTCTGGTTTGAACAATTTATTTTTAGCTTAGGCTAATGACAAACTAGAAAGTGTTATAGATAGCAGTCATTTTTTAAAAGCAGATAGACTAATTCAAACATACACACACAACACTGGACTGCTCGAGTGCTTGGTAAGGAATTGAGCATCATCATGGTGAGCCTGTCCAAACCCTCTCAAGAAAGAGATACTCTCAAGAAATTTTGCTGTGTTCTCAAAGTTTTGACATCTACTTTCCAAAAGGTTTTCTAGGTTTCTGGATACAAGGTGCTAGGTTTTTAGGACTGTGAATTGCAGAACTGCCCCGCAGAACACTGAGTCACAGTCTACTCTCAGAAGATAAGCATGAAATATGTCCATTTCCATGAAAACACCATAATCCTCCTGGCTCTGCTGGAAGAGTTCTCAACCCCACTGAACTCAGTTCAGATAAGGATTTACAGGGCTTCACAAGGTAGCTAAAAGCTCATCTTTACTTAGGAAAAGACTGACTAAGTTTGAACTCATGTTTTATTTCCCTTCTTCACTGAAGATAAACACAATGAAAAGTTAAATTCCTAAAGCAGTGTTTTGCAAGTGCCATAACCTAACAGGTATGCAGCTGTTAGCAGAAAACACAGGTAGATTTTATTATCTAGCTGGTGCAAAAATGAGATAGCACAGCCAGCAGCAGAAGAGGCAAAGGAAACTACAGATCTGCTTGCTGCAGGTGTGACAGAAAGCAAACTGACCCAAAAATTCAACCACAAAGAAATCAGCCACAGCCCGTGCCCCACCATTGCCAGGCAAAGACCACGACAGCAAATACGTAAGAAAACACAGGAGACATGTACAACCCAATTCCTTACCCTGATCCAAGCCATTCTGTCCCACTGTTGACTAGAGCTTCAATTGCAACAGATGGGCAGCAGCCCTTCCAACTACAGAGACAGTCTGCAAGACACAGACACAGCTCCCTCTGCTAACACGCTGCTTTTACACTGAGAGAGGCACCAGGGGTGGTCACTCAGGGCCCAAGTACAGCCACTGAGGGTTGTTAAGGCTCCTCCAGAGATTCTCATGAACCCAGCCTTCCCTCTTGGATGGCCCTCTGACAACATAGGAGGCCATCCCTCATGTCAAGGTCTGGTATGGACTGTGTCCTCACAGCTCAGTGCCTACTGGGTTGCAGCCAGCAGTGGAGCTAAAGGTTCTTCTTGGTGACCAACACAGAGGCCAACCCAGTGTTGCCCTTGGCTGTCGTAGGAGGTGCCTGGCCAGCCTTGGTCCTTTCACCTGGTTGTGAGATTAATCTATGTGTCAGCTTTAATTCTCAGCACTTCAGGTAGTTCCTCTCTTTCTTGGAAAATCTGAAAGCACAATCTGAATGCACACTTGAAGACTGAAAATTATCAGCTAAGATGTGATGATAGAATACTATAGCAGCATCAGTATACTGTCTCACTGATGAGAGTTCATCATGAGATGAAACTGCTGCTGAAACAGAGTGCAGTAAGACAAAAAAAGAGACAGAGGCAAATGAAGTTCCTTTAAGTAATAATTCAGCCTCCCTGGAGTTTTTTTTCTGTTTGCTTTATCTACCAGACTGGAAAAGACACTATTCTGTCCAGACAAAAAGCTGAAGATAGACTTCGCTGGAACTGCAAGAGGTATTTAATGAAGTCTGCTGATGATACCCCTGCTAATAGAACAATGGATTGCAGTGAAATGTCTGACTCGCTTTGTATTCGCAGGAGTTTGAGTTAATAGTAGAACTTAATGTTCTACTAGTAGAAAAAACAGGTTATCCATCCTAAAAGCATTTCTTAGTGATAGGAGCAATAAAACAACTGGACAGGCACTGCCACAAAAATGTTTTGCTCTGCTGTTGATTTTTTTAACTCCTAAATGAGCTGTACACCAAGCTCAGCTGAGATGACAGTGCTGATATTCTTGTCCCATGGAGCACGGTACAACCTCCCCACAAAGATCTGGAGTTCTTCCCCTTCACTGTGCAGAAAGATGGGAAGTGTCATGGGAGAATGGTATGGCAACACAAGTTTCTCACCATTCTCAGTGTATAGTTACAACTGCCTGTCACAGGAGGCACTTTACCCCTCACAGCCTTAAATGACATGTCCCACCAAAGTAATTAATGCAAGCAGTGTGAGCTATTTATACATTGCACAAAGGAACTGCTAACTGCCCTCCTCTGCATTCAGCTGTGCACTAGCTCTGTGCCAGGAGGGATGCAGGGCTCGTTCTGGATCTCTGTAGGAAAGGATCAGCGACAAGTGGTGGAACAAAACTGCTTAAATAATAATAATTACAACACAATAGAAATAGGAAGAGAAATATAGATGTTGAATAAATAGAGCATTTTTTCAGGTGCTGGGAATCCTGCTCTCCTTTGGAGCCACACAACCTACATCGCCTTTCTCCTCTCATGCTTTATTGGATCCATGGAACAAGCCAGAGATTAAATTTCTCTTACATTTTTCTCCTCCCCCATGGCAAAATGGGAAGAGCAGAGAACCTGTCTAATCTGATTTTCATAACATAAATCTGATTATGAAAATGAGAATGCTTGCTAATGCAATCAGCATTTCAAAATACGTATGATTTTAATGAACAAACCTGACAAAAGTTTCCTAATTTCACTTTGCAGCATGCACTCATCTTCAACTTTCTCTATCCCCCTGGTGTCTTCAGTGGGTTTTCTGAGCTAACGTACGTATTTTCTGTCACATTCCCTCGTGGTTTACTCTGTGAGCCTAAAGCACTTGGTCCTCCCGTAGGGAGGAAAGAAAGAAGCATCAGTTTAAGGGGTTTTTTTTACACACACAAGTAGCAAGTAGGTATAAAAGGAGGACAAAGTAAACAATGCGACGAAGTACACTGAGAGTTCAGCATGCAGGTGGTATGCATAAACTCAAAACAAATACCTCCGAGCGATCAGCTGCCTCAAAATTACTGTGAGAGAGAAAGGAACTGAACTGATTTTATGAGATGTGAAAGCCAAATCTGCAGTACTGGCTGAAAGAACTTGCATGAGGAGGGGCCAAAAGGCAGCTCCGATGAGAGGCAAGAAGTTCCAGCATTGTGTGAAAAGGGAGGTGTCTGTAAGATTTGCCAACAAAACCTGCTGTGCTGCAGAAAGAAACGTGTTCAATAAGAAGCAAAAAGGCCAAGGGAAAGAATATTTTCTGAGGAGATACGGAATGAAAGGTCATACACAAAACTGAGTGTCTTTGTTAAAGCAAGACTAAAACCTTTAAAAGTCCTAGGTGAGAAGTAAAAGGTATGATGAAATGGAAAATCATCATGACACGCAAGAGTGTGAGGAGAGAAAGAAAGTGAAAGAGATGCAGGAAGCATCACAGATTGATGTGTAATAAAGGGAAATGTGCAAACAGAAGGATGTGCAAAGAAAAAGATACGTAACGCTACATAAAACAGGAGACATAACAACCTGGGAAATGGAATACTCAAAAGCAAGGTGACAGCAGTAAAACATTAAAAAAGAGGTAAAAAAGGAAGCGTTTGTGTGATAGAAATGAAAGCTGCACATGCTTTGAAAGTGAATGTGAAACAGTGCAGCATCGTGGCAAGTGGGAAATGAGGATAGAGAAGTTAAAATACATACTGAACTACGGGGAAAAAAACATCTGGTAGGGATGAAAATGCATACTGTGTTTAAAAAGTAAAAACACTTTAATGAGAGGTGGGAAGCAGGATGAGATTTGTGATTTAAGCATCAAACATGAATAAACAACCCTAGGATAAAGAAATAGATATAGCTAAAGGAAAAGCAGCATAAAAAATAATGAGATGATGAAGCAGCGGATGATGAGATGAGCAAAGATCACATTTCATGACTACAAAGCTTCTCAAAAACACTAACAAATACTAGTTAAGGGGGAAAATGCTACATAAGTAATGCATAACGGCTTGTGAAATAGTAATTGTGTAAAGGCATGTTAAAGACCGATGGGGAAGAAGATGTGGAATGAAATGCAGACCAGATACAAACACTAAAAGGAGAGAGAAAGATCTACAACGATGAGTGTGAGTCACCAAAATAAATTGCGTACCAGTTTAAAAATCAAACCACACAGTTCACTCAGGTAAACTTCTTAGAAGTCTTTGGGCTTGGTGAACGACTGAAAGGAAAATTCATTCTGAAAAGGAAAATTGGTAAAGAAGTGCAAAAAAACACTGTGAAAGATGAAGTACAAAAGTATTAGAAATCAGAAATGCATAAAGGAGTATGTCATTGGAAAGAAATCAAGCTGCACAATCCCATGCATTGGGGAGGCTGCAGAAATAGCTCTGAAAAAGAAAACAGACAAAAATACACAAAATCTGAACAGGAAACACGGGAGGCTCTGCAGGTATGAAAGCAGGTGCTTAAACACCCCCAAGGCTGTAACAGTGCAAAAATGGCAGCTCATTACGCAGCTCGTAAATGAAAAACAAGTACAAGATACAAAAGTGAAATCAGCAGCGTGATAGCCTTCGGAGGAGCAAGGAGATATTAGAGGAATATGTTTATTGAGGTGCAGAAGTGGGAAGAAGTTCCTTCTGATATTGATATGGAACCTCCTACAATGCCACTTGCACCCATTGCCCCTTGTCCTATCACCAGAAGACCTTCAGAAGAGCCTGGCTCTATCCTCCTGATACCCACCCCTCACATATTTATAGAGGTCACCCCTCAGCCTCCTCTTCTGCGAGCTCAAGAGACCCAGCTCCCTCAGCCTTTCCTNTCAGTTTCTCCCTGCCCAGCTCTCCAGCCTGTCCAGGTACAAGATACAAGAGTGAAATCAGCAGCCTTCAGAGGAGCAAGGAGATATTAGAAGAATGTGTTTACTGAGGTGCAAAAGGATTGTTTACTCAGGGGTAAGAGAACCTGACTGATTTGAAAGATCCCAACAAGATATGAGTAGGAATACATACAAAGTTTATCATGAAATGTCAGAAGTTAACAGAAGGAAAACACATGGGGAAATCTGAAAGCTGATGCTCAGAGTGCTATGCATAGTCTGTGATGGGGAACAAAAAGGAAATGAACTAATAAGTGATGATACAAGAAATCCCTAATTAGATCTAAAAGTACGTGATGAGGCCTTGAAGCAAAAGCAAGCAGTGAAATAAAAATGAACATGCACTGCAAAACTGGAAGCTGGAAAGGAGGTGTAAGAACCATTCACATCGAGATGCAGTGGCTGCAAAGGAAAACTTGTCATAGGATTTGACATCAGAAAGGGACAGCGAGTTAAATTCTTGGCATAAGCCATGAAATACCAAATCTGAAAGATCAACACGAGGCAAGACCAGAAATGCCCCATTCAGATAAAATCACAGAAGGGGTCAGAAGGGTCCTCAGTGATCACCTAGCTCCAATTCACCCCTCACCAGACCAAGTTGCCCAGAGACCATAGAAGAGGAAAATGAAATAAGATGAAAAGTGAAGTAGTGAATCATGTGATGCCACAGGGAGAATGCAGAATCAATTACGAAACACTAGACACATGAAGAAACTTAGAAAGAGAAATGCCCAACAAGTTGTGAAAATTCAGCGTTCGATGAAAAACAAGAAAACACCCCTGTGTGTGATGTGACACGACCACTGAAATCCACAGTGAGGGTGTGGAAAATGGGTGAGGAGATGTGAAATCAGAAATAGAAATATTCGTGATAATGATCATTCGTAATGACAAAGCAAACCAAGAACTGAAATGCTAATGAACGTGGCACCTGAAATGCTGAAGGAGACACAATGGCTGAAATGCGTAACGGCGTGTAGAAACCGAAATACAGGACTAAGTGTGAAAACAAAACCTGTCCCCACAGAGGAAACCTTCATAATAAAGCAGGCACTGCAAATCAGTTTAGGACTGAAGCACACAAAGGAGCGTGAAAAAGGAACGGTATAGGTGCTGAACTCCTAACACTGAAACTTTTAAGAGGTTCAGGGTAGGAGCTACGTTTGAATATTTGAACAAGGTGGTTAATTACGAAGTCACTGGCTGTTGTGCTTCTTTCTTTACTTCTGAACTTACCCTACTTGCCCCAGCCAGATGTCAGCAGGATCTGACCCTCCATCTGCACATGAAATCTCGACATCCAGCGATACAATATCCTACTGTGTCAGCTTCACTTTCTGTGGTGTCATCTCTTATCAGGTCAATGCAATAGGCTCAGTGCAAGTGGCGGATCACGTAGGAGAAGGAGCCTTTGGGAATTCTCCCTCAGGCATGTCAAGGCCACCAAGCAGCTTATTAAGTGCATAACAATCTCAGCCCTAAGGCACTTGTGCCCAAGCCTACCAGCAGAAATGTAGATTACCTGGCTAGTACAGGTCTACAAGGACTCAGACAATGGGCAGAGTGTGATCCTGAGCATGTCAGTAGTGTAAGCAGTGGGACTAAGTGCTTGAAAAAGGACAGCAACAGTTGCACTACCTCACACTTTAGTCATGCCAGGCAATAAGCTTAAATTCCCCAAGCTGTGGCTGCATATTTGTCCCTGAAGCGCTTTAGAGAGCGCTCTGTTGAAATTCAGGGTCTGCTTAGTCCCAGCATTGCCTTCTGGGGTGTCTCCAGCCATTGGAGACGTTGGCTTTTGGCCTTGAACTTCACCTGTGAATATTTAATGCTAAAGCAGTTCTGTCCTCCAGTACATACCTTACCCAAAGGCGATATGGCATTAGCATTCGCTCATGCCCCCAGCACATTTCCATCGCACGGGTTAGTCACTTCTGCAGAGACCCTGTAGCACTGGTAGGTTGCAGGTACTGTTCACACAGGACATTCATCATTCCTGCAGAGGGTGCCTACAAAAAAACCCCGAAAACCTCTGAATCACAGGGAGCAGCAAGAATTGTATCATGGAAGACACAAGCCACGCAGGCTACAGAGCCACAGTGTACTCTAAGTGCTGGTTTGGGATACTGTAGAGCACACCGAGTCCCCCTTGCGTGAGTGGCGTCCTCAGGAGGGGTCCCTGCAGTGAATATGTGCTGCCTTAATTCTCTTACCTGTCATTCCTGCCAGGGGCCATGGAAAAGGCTCTGCTCAGAAAAGACCTGCTATTGAAGCTGCTGCTGTTCTTTGCACTTGGAGTAGTAGTTTTTTGGAAAAAGGGTCTCAAACTTTTCCAGGGAGCTGGCTAAAAATGAGGGCAGTGCTGGCACTGACCACTCATTGTGAAATCTCCCTGTTGATTGTAAAAATATCGCAGCGTGCCATGGTGTAAGCCAGCTGAGTCATCAAACCTGACTGTACAAGGGATCAGCCTGGTACGCTGGTAGTGCTCGAGCAGGGACCCACCCGCTGGGTGGAGAAAACTGCAAAGATTTCACATGGTACCTCTAGGATCTCTCTCTGGTTTAGTATATGGCACTAAAAAGAAATGCATCATCGTCGTAAATGCCCACCAAGAGGCAGAGACCAACGAGAATGGCCTTCTTGGTGAAGTTCACCAATGGTCAGCATCAAATGCTTTGGCTCAAGTGTCTTAGGAGTTTCTTTAGAAGGGACTGTTTGGAAAGGGGTCGTTATTAGGGAGATGCTTCTTTCTCCTCACCCAGGATGTTCCTCCTCTTCCTTAGTGTCCACAAGTTCAACCAGGCCCTTGGTTTCCTGAAAGTATCAACACCAGGTTTGAAAAGTCCAAGCCCTTTCATTTTAGATTAAATTTCTCTAAAAATGAAAGCTGTCACAGAGAGCTGGCTGTCATCTAAGGTTCAGGGAAAACTCCAGGTGACTGAAAGAAAATTTCTCTAATGCTCTGCTTCAGAAACTCTGATCTTCCTAGCACAATAACTGTAAAATTTGATCCGACAAGAGGCAAAACAATGATGTTCAGCTTATTAGACTGATTCCAGAGCTAAAGTAATACTGTGATTAGTGCCTATTGCATGCATTAAAACCCTAATAAGTAAGAACACAATCGTTTGCCAGAGACAGCTGATAGTTTGTCTTTATGCTGTAGAGTCAATCCAAATTACTCACTGAACAGCAGGACACTCTAAAAAATGGCAATGTTTTCAATGAGAAATAACACAAAAACGCAGGCTTGGTGCAGAAAATAAAGCTCACAGCTGAATAGGATCAAGATACCAAATGCACATAGCGACTCCATTATCTTCCCACAAACGTGCTTCCCTTCTATATATCCTGCAGCTTCCATTTATACTGTCTGGTAGAAGACTATTAAAACCATGCTCAGTCAGCTACAGAAAACACTCACAGATTATTTTAAATAAGCATTCAGCAGAAATCAACCTTAATGGTGCAAGAAGCACTTTATTAGAGCTGAAGAGCAATATGAGCATTGTATACCTTTGGTACAAAATTTACCATGCAGTTGGTTAGTGCGTGTTCTAATCCACGAAAACACTAACGAGCTTATCTTTCCTGAGAAAACAAATGGCATTTCAAAGTGCTGGCTGAGGTTAAAGGTAAGTCACCTTTACACACTCTATTATTTCTCCCTAAAACAAACAAGCCCAAATCACACATAAACCTCCAAAATTTTAAGAGCCTGTTAGCACAAACTCGGTTTGTAACTCCTCTCTGCTTGAGCACATTGTTTTTCCTCTGCAGGATGCTTCTGTCACTGTCCTCTAGGACAATGCATTGCCTGGGTGATATGTTGGCATTACAGCAAATTGAACCTGGACAGAAAGTGCTGCATGGTTTGAAAATACCTCAAAGAAAACTGGAGTCTTGGGCTGAAGTGTACACAATATACTTACCTTCTGTGCTCTAAATTCTCATGCCACCATGAATCAAGGATAGCTGCTATTATATATCTCATCCTCTGATAAACAACCTAACAGTTTTCCAAGTGAGTTTACTCTAGCTGGCAAACACTACATGGAGCCTGATTTTAAATGAGTATGAGGGGCTCTCTGGAGGCCTCACTGAACACCACAACTAAAAACTGGAGCTCCTGTAGAATTCATGACTTCCCCCACTGCACACTGAATGCATCCACTAATGATCCACTGGAAATGAGGGCTGGCTGATTTTTAGATTTTTCATGCTCACAAATAAGTAACAAATTGGGTATTTAGTTAAGAATGACTAATATCTTTGGTTATGTTTTCCCCTGATGACAGTGATGCTTCAGGTGTTCGTGCTTGAATTTTCTCATGTACGTCCTTGCTGCAGGTGATTCTTACCTTTTCAATTATTAGCTCAGGTGATGCAGTCCCTTCCCTCCCCCAGGATGCTGTTGGACCTCTTGGCCACAAGAGCACATTGCTGGCTCATAGTCATCCTGCTGTCCACTAGGACCCCCAGGTCCCTTTCTCCTCCAGTGCTCTCCAACAGGTCAGTCCCCAACCTATCGTGGTCTCTGGGGTTGTTCTTACCCTTGTTGTCCCTCATTCAGTTTCTCTCTGCCCAGCTCTCCAGCCTGTCCAGGTCTCACTGAATGGCAGCACAGTCTGCTGGGGTGTCAGTGACACCACCCAGCTTTGTGTCATCAGCAAACTTGCTGACAGTGCCCCCTAATCCCTCATCCAAGTCATTAATGAATAGATTGAAGACCACTGGTCCCAGTACTGATCCTTGGGGGACCCCACTAGATCCAGGCCTCAAACCAGACTCTGTCCCATTGACCACTACTCTCTGGCTTCTCTCCTGCAGCCAGTTCACAGTCCACCTCACTATCCAATCATCCAGTCCACACTGCCTCAGTTTGGCCATGAGGATGCTAGGTGAGACTGTGTCAAATGCCTTACTGAAGTCAAGTAACAATCACAAGTTCTCATACATTCAAAGACTGCAAAAGGGTCACAAGATGTGGCCTTCACTGAATATGGCCCATCCCTTTCCTGTTTTACACATCACACAAACAGCATGGGCTCAATGATCCACAGAGCAGATCAGCTGTTTCTTACGTGAGTGCTGGGCTGAAGGGACCACGCCAGCTGATCGTCCTGACCGACAGCGCAGAAACTTTTGGGATACGTGGTGATTCCTTCAGCAAGGACCTCTGAGAGCGGTAGACTCTTCTTTCTTCCCTTACTAGGAAAAGCTGAAGGAGCTTGGAGGAGACTGAGGGATGACCTCGTTAATGTTTATGGATATGTAAATGGTGAGCATCGGGACGATGGAGCAATGGGTGCAAGGTGGAGCTTAGGAGTTCCATCTGAACATAAGGAAAAGCTTTTTCACTGTAAGGGTGACAGTGGCCTAGAACAGACTGCCCAGAGAGGTTGTGGAGCCTCCTCTGGAAGCATTCAAACCAGCCTGGACACATTCAGTCACCTACTGTATGTGATCTTGCTCTGGGCAGGGGGTTTGGACTAGATGATCTTTCACGATCCCTTCCAATCCCTACTATTCTGTGATTCTTCTTGCAATAGGAGTCCTAGAAACAGAGACAGGAGCAGATTTTCAGCAGCTCTCTGCAGACATATGGGAATACCACCGGCAAAACATATGTCTCTCCTCTGTAATGGCAAATTCACATACAAGCTTTCCTTCCAACAAAGGGATAGAGGACTGTGCTGCAGCTCTTCAGGCCCCCAGCCAGTCAGTGACTCATGCTTTAAGGAGGACTGAATTCCTTTTAAACATTTCCCACTACATTCTAAGGCAAGGAGTCTAATTACACTTTATGCTTTAGCACACTTAGAGGAACAGCATGATTTGGAAATGGCTCTTTTCAGAAAGTGGCTTTGTAGAACACATTTGAAAGTGACTGCTTTCCTGAATGCAAATGTATGAATTCCTCTAATTATGTAACTGGGGGAAAAGAGGCTTTTTTTAAAGCCTGAAAATAGCTGAAGAAACTATGAAAGGACAGGATGGCTTCTTCCAGGATTCCTTTTTTAGTACCTTTTCTGTTCTAATCCTAGATACAACCAACCAGTGAGATGACCTGTGCTTGCTTTCTGCTGTTTAGTAACTAGATTGTCACAATGAAGTTGGGAGCCCCTAAACATCGGCCCATGGAGTTCAGAGAAGAAGGAGGAATGTCTCCAGGACTTCCTATTACAATCCTTAACTTGTCTTTATCCTGACAGGTAAATAATATCCCTGAAGTACATGGTTCAGACTGCATGGAAAAGCAGTAACAAACAGTGTATTTTTAGTTTCTTCTGATGCAATTTCACAGCAGGAAGCTGGAAAAACAAAAAACATCACTTCATCTGAACTCCTTTAGACTAAACCAGCTTCTATCCTCACCTACTTACAGGTGGAAGTATTATCAGGACTGAATCTAGAGAGGCCTGCTCAGATTTCTGGGGCAGGTACAGGTTGAGGAGTCTACTGCAACCAAGATTTACAACTCTGAAGATAACAGCCAGCCCCCATCTTTCTACTGACTCTTCTGTTGACAACATCAGGCAGAAGGTGATCTGTGTGTCTTTCCTAACAGCAGAAAGTGTGGCCTGCAGGCGTTAAGAGCTTGATGTGAATGTTTACCATATGGGTCCCTGCATGTGTTCTGCTGGTTTGCACCGATGACGAAACCCTGGTTTCTCAGCCAGCTCCTGAAGGAGCTGCACAGGGAAGCTCATGTGCACATGGGGTCTGAACAGCCCCTGAGGATAGTGTCAGTCCTGCCTCCACATAATCAACTTTCAACGGTCTCATTTCTTACTGTCACACAGTTTGCTGTCATCTGGGCACTTGACCTCCCATTTACACCTCCAGTCAAGATTTTTTCACAGCTGGAGACCAAGTCCCTTCAGGTTCCCAGGTTAACCATCTCCAAATCTGCTGTCTCATTCTTTTCTAGCCAACAGGACAGAAGATAAAATAATCATAATTAGAAAAAAAAAAAGACCTAATAAATTGGTAAGGAACTTTTTATTGCTCAACACCGGTACCCTCTAACAGTTAATTATTAATCTCAGCAAGCAACTGGTAGATGTGACACAATGAAGAAGTGTACAGGTGCACTCAAACTAGACTCATTCTCCTACCTTGAATAATATGTAGCAGCAGAAAGTTCATTCTGGCTGATGAGATCTTACTGCAGCAGTTGAAGAGATTATCACCCTGTCTGTATCTTGAATTCAGCTTGACTTTTCTTCTCCCTACTAGTTAGCTGAACAGAATATGCAGGTGTTTTAGGTCCCAGTGCAGTATCTGCTCAGACTGCTTGTGACAGTGGGTTTGCACAAGCAACTGAACTGTGACCTATCATGTCTTTACTCCTCTCATACATAGAGAGGGCAGATGTGGATGGAAGTTCGGAAAGGTTCACTTCTCAAGTAGGAAAACAGCCTCGTTAGGTGAGAGAACAGAGGGCACTTAAAGAGACTATTTCACTGTGATGGGGTCTGCTTTCACTAGTGAGATCAATGTGGGTGGGCTGTAGATAGATAGGTGAGATGCTCGTAAGCCGTGCAGGGAGAGATTTGAAACCAAATGTACTGGTTCATTTCCATCTTCAGATCAAGAAACAGAATGTTAGTTACTAGAAAAATCATTTGGGTAACCATTACAATAACATTAGCATTTTGTGAACTCGCACTGGTTTACTCACCTGACCTTATCTTGGTGTCCCCAAAATCTATTTTAACAGTTGTGTATAAGTTGCCACATAGCTGTAGCAATATGTTCATTAGGCTGATAACGACTTAGGGAAAACCATTAAAGGAAAATAAAGGCTTGCTCTCAAGATTATTGTTCTGTTAACGGTAGACTTAAATTAACATTTCTAAACATAAAATAGAAGCCATTTGGCTCACAAATAATTTCAGAAACAGCTGAACTCCAAATATAGCCAGAGAACAGCTGAATATATCAGAAATAATTGTGTATTTATTTAAGAAAAGGCACTGTTTTCATAAACAATTCTTACACATAGGGATCAGCCAAACACTACCAATACACAGCTGTACACATGAGCTCGTGTAAACAAAAGAACACTCCTGCTGCGTGTAGAGAGCTAGGAAAATAGAACAGTGAAGAATTCTCATTTTCTGAGACAAATGGAGAAGAAAATGCCAACACATTTCCATAAGTGGACAGGTTTCTGATTAACATTAGTTCAATTCGTGTCCTATATATATGTTGTGACACAAAGCCCCTCCATTTCATTGGAGGGGGAGATCTGTTCTCAAAAGGTTAATTTTCTCTTGAAACCTTTATAATGTTGCCTGAGTTTGACACACAATCAGCTCTTACTGCCATAGGATCTTTAAGACTGTGGGTGGGATCAAACAGCGACATATAAGTGCACTGAGCAATCATCAGGACCACAAGGTAGCAGATACTCCACGCAGATCTGTATGGATAGAAGATGCAAGGCAGCTGCCTTGCAGTTCTCCACGTGCTAATTCCCTATTCTTATTCATTTAAATGAAGATACTGCTGAGGAAGGGGCAGATGATAGGAAAAAATGTTGCAGTAATTAAATTGCCTTAGAGGAAAGAGATTAGATCAGTTCAGTGACTAAATTAACTACCATGCCACAGAAAACAGAAATTCATTGGTGGCGATACTGATGAAGAGGGAACAAATATATGAAGGAATTCGACAAAATCAATCACAAACACAGTGGAAGTCTTTAATGTCAAATACTGGAAAACCTGGTAATTTTAGGTCATAAAAACATTGTTCATACCAGGATTTCCTAGTACAGCCAGTAAAAGAAACACATTCCATCACTGATTAATTGTACTCTACTGACTCATATTCTTCAGTTTTAAAAAGCTTAATTCCCTGTTGAAAATTCATTAGCATTCAAGTACAGTGCAGTCTTTTTGTCATCCTAAATAAAAAAAGATATAGCAGATTTAGTGGAAAGGGGAACAAAACAGCCAAGGTATTTTAAGTCATAAAGATTTCTGCCATTAAAACTGGCTTTCAGTTTTTATTTTAGTAGAATTTGACCAGGTCACCAAAAAAAATGCAGCAGCAATTGCATTTGGCTGTGAAAATAAGTGCATGCATTTGACAACACAGCTTTGATTTGCATCAGCACAAAGCTGCTCTTTTAGAAAACAAACAGAGTTCTGCTACGATAAAACATCTGTCTCCCCAGAGAGAAATATGTACCAGGTTGGAGAGAAATATAGGTTCAGAGTGAGTGAAATTTTCCAGTCTCCTCCTTTGGCTAACAGAAAAACTTTGAACTCTGTATGATTTACAGTTTGGATGCAATTTAGAGAATAAAAATCATAGAATGGCTTAGGTTGGCAGACACCTTTAATGATCATCTAGTCCAACCTTTCTGCCATGGGCAGAAACATCTTCCACCAGAACACGTTGCTCAAAGCCCCATCCAGCATGACTGTGAATATTTCTAGTGATGGCCAGTCCATAACTTTTCTGGGCAAGACGTGCCAGTATCTCACCATCTTTATCACAAAGGATTCTTTCCTTATGTCCAGACTAAATCTGTCCTCTTTCGGTTTACAACAAGCACCCCTAATCCTGTCACTACAAGCCTTGGTAAAAACTCTATTGCCACTCTTCCTACAAGTGTAGTTGTATAACAAGCGATAACATGCATACTGCATGGATAATCAGATAACACAGCAACAGAAGAGCAACGCAGAATATTTCAGTGCAATATAGGATGCATTCAACTGCAGTATCAATTGTGAAGCCATCAGATTAGGTTTGGCCCTGATAGAACCTGAAAACAAGCAAGGTATTGGACTTCTAGTCATGTGTTTAACTTCCCTCCTGAGCACATCATTTAGGGACCACATTCTCTGCTGCTGCTCTTCATTTTGGAATGCTTTACTTTTCCTTTCTGTGAACCAAACAACTAATCATCCTTTGAATTGTTGCAGCTACCACAATGCTATACACAGACTCTTGGCCCATGCGAAGCTACGCAGAAGGGTAAACGCTCAACCCAAACAGCTGAGGAGAAAAATTCATATCACTACAGCTGTTTTCCTTGTAAACCATCTCCAAGAAATGGAAGGAACTCTGATGTCTTCTAGTCAAACCCACTATAAACTCTAACAGGAAAAGATGAAAAGGATCACGTAGGAGAAACTTCATCAGGGCTGGACCTGCAGAAACCTGACCAGAAACCATTACTTCACCTACCCAGCTAATAAAATTTCTCTGCCTATGACTAAGGTTGTTCAGCATTTCATCCCTTAATGTGTGGTAGTTGCATACTGGTAGACATGTCTATGCCACAGCTCCTGTTAGAAGACACTATGCTTCCAAGAAGATGGGAGGTTTAGGGAGTATAAATCAGGTGTTTGAAGAGCTAAAAGGCAAATCTGCTCTGTAAATTAAACCCAAGTGGCAGCATGGCTCTGGCAAACCCAAATGCTTAAAGCTTACGTAAGGCAACAAGAAAGCACTTTAAATCACCAAGGTGATTGTGGCAGAGGTGGAAGCACCACCTCGGTGGATGTGTGACAGTTTTCCAAACACAAAGATGGCATTCAGGGCATCACCCCGGTGGCAGGCACTCTGTGCAGCGCTCTGTGGCCATGAGCCTGGCATCCCACCAAATGGACAGCAGACCTTACAAAAGGTGAACATTCTCATACTTTTCCTAAAACCAGGATGGTTTTACATGTTGGGGTGGAGAAACATATACCTTGTAAGCACTATCTTGCTGAGGACTTCCTGGTTGCATTAACTCACTGTCCTAAATGGCAGTAACATGCCAGGCAGTAAGCGGCACTGCCTGCTAGCATGCTGCTGGTGCCTAGGCACAGTCTGTGCCGGAATAAAGGCAGCTGAGAAGAGGCATATCTTATTTTGCTATAGAGAGTTGACTGTAAAGCAGTGTCTGCAACCCAGGAAGTTCTCATAGAATAATTAGGAGTCAGGAAGGGACCTCAAAAGATCATCCAGTCCAAGCCCCCTGCGACAAGAGGATCACCCAGACCAAATCACACAG
>VZRI01005839.1:97712-118488 GCA_013397515.1 Upupa epops | reverse complement strand
AGCTACTACATTGAGAGTTCTCACTAGGGAAGGATCAACTGACCAGTTATTTCCCCTTCCCCCATCATATCCAGTTTAAAGCTCTGTCAACAAGCCCTGATAACTGATCTGAGGCCAATCATACTAATACTAGGTTGGTAAAACTTGTTCTTTCTGGATAAAGAAAAACATGTAATTAAATAAATAATAATACTTCTTCATCCCATTGTGCTGAGCCTTATGTACAACTGAGCAGTTTCATACTGAAAACATCTATTTTTGCAAAGATTTTGCATTTATTTTATTTGTATTTTTTTTTGTAGGATGTCTTTGTCTTTGTTAAAAATGGGATATTGGATTCAATTCAGTTTGGAAAAGGTAAACAGGTCACATTTGTGCACTGAGCATGATCTGTTGTTTCTCCTTGAAATTTAGAAAGATGATGGAAACAGTGAATTCTAGGAGGAGGAAGAAAGGGTGGAATCATTTTCACAAGTGGGGGGATAAAAATCCTGGGACCACTGCTAATTCATCTTAATTCAGTTAACAAAGTCAAACAGTCTTGGACTGTTTTCAGTCTGGTATATTCTTAATTTTACTTCCATTTTTGTATCTTGAGTGGGAAATAAAAGGATTAGTACTGTACTGGTATGCTGCTTTTTTAATTGCGTGGTTTTTTTATTCTAAGATGCTTATGTTTACCTGAAGAATCCACCACCAGAATTTCTTCCCAAAGCTGGTGTCATTACAATATCAGGCTTAGCTGGCATCGTGCTGGCAAGAAAAGGTAGGGCTGTTCTGCCGAGTTTCATTATTGCTGCGTGAATTTGTACCATGGAGTCATTTCAATGTTTGGAAAATGTTCAGGGCACTCGTTTTGAGTTTGTTCATTATCAGCTTTCCAGAACAACGTGGAGACAAATCCACAGGGCGGGATCCTGAATATCGTGAAAACTGAGGGGATTTACAGGAAAGAAGCTAAAGAATGTTTGCATGTTTCTCAGAATATTGGCAGAGTAGTGAAGTCATTCTTGTATGTCCCTGTTACTTCTTGGTGGATGGACTTTTTTGAAAGATAATATATATAAGTGCTTTGGGGTTAAACAGTTGGGTTTAATTGGTAACAACCACTTTTTTAGTGACTATTTGAAGTGTTTGACTTTATGCAGATTCTAGATGGAAGAAAATTGCTTATCCATTGGGGCTTACTGCTTTAGGAGTTACTGTTTGTTACCCAGCTCAGTCAGTGGTGTTTGCTAAGGTGAGTTTCATTTTAATATTGAATTAATGGTGAATTTAATCACAGCATTCCCGTTTCATCTCAATTAACCCTGTCTTGTAGTGGCAGCTGTGAGTTGTTCTGTTTCTACAGAGCATTTGTAGATGTTACTGCAGGATATATATTTTTAATTAAAAATACAAATAGATAAATTCCTTTAAACATTTATTTACTTTTAAAGATCCTTTAAAATTGCCAGTCCAGTCTGTTGTGCTAACATTGCCAAAGCACTATGGATCGGGTTTTGACTTCACTTTGAGTAGGTGGGTGTTGTTGAATTCTATTTTTCTTAAAAAAACCCCACAGGTAACAGGGAAAAAGTTGTTTTTGGTCGGCCATCAGACCTATGAAGCTGTGCAGTCGCTGTGGGCAAAGGATGAAGATGTCACCAAGGTAGGTTTTCTGTCACTCATAAATTCAGAGGTAGAAAAAAAAAAACGTCTTTATACTACAGATGGAAAGTATACCATGTTTTTTGACGTTATTGTCTCTCTGGTGTCACCTTCTGTCAGTGAGCAGGTTTTCTAACTCCTACATCATTTCTGCTCTCTTTTGGGCTTTCTTTAGTTTCTCTCTCTTTTTTTTTCCCTCTGTTTTTATTTTCTCTCTTTTTCTCTTGGTTTTTTGGTTTTGTTTGTTTGTCTTTGTGTGTAGTTTGTGTTGATTGTTTTTTTTTAAGTGAAATGTTCAAAACAGGACATGGTAACGCAGCTGAAGCCTTGTGAGCACTAAAGAGGAGGAAATATTTATCTCCTGTAAATTATACATGGAATTTGAATTTTTACATCCCAGAATCAAACATATTGTTTCCACAACTGCAACCTGGAAGATTTTCTCCAGTGGGAATTTATAAACCCTTGACAAAAGCAGTACCTCCCACAGTAAAATTTCAGCTTTGCTTTGTTTTCCCTCTTGTTAAAGAATAGGAAAGCTTCTCCATTACATTAACATTTAGTAGTGGTTTGCTTTCAATTTCACCTTTTATTTCCACTAGGGAGCGCAAATGGGATTGTAAGTTTTGAGAAGGAGATTCAGAGAAATGTCATTAAACTGATAGTAAAACGGGAATTGATGCAGTAAAGACAGTTTCGATACAAGTTTCTCCCTGAGTGAAGCCTCTTCCCAGACCAATATATTATTTTTCATTACTTTGGTGTTACCATGATTTCTCTTTCGCAGTCTGCTAACTGAGAATCGTTAAGTGTTCTGTAAAAATGAAACGCTGTGTCAGTCTTGTGTAAGACTTTCAGTTCTTCATCTGTAAATGAACAGTGACTTCTGGTCAAATACTTTGAGGGTCTCAGGTAGAGTATCAGCCTAAGTATCAGCCCTTATTTACTTTGCCACAAGTATCTACTTTTCCTGTGTAGGAATTTGAAGTTACTATGTCTCAACTGTGGAGTTCTTCCTTTATTTTTCCCAGCTGTGTCCCCTCCGTGCAGCTGATTTGAACGTTGATAGTTGAGTATCATTGTATTTTAGAAAGGATAAGCTTCCAGACTTGCTAAGCTTTATTTTGAACTCTGCATTAAGCATATACCCAAGTGCATTTGGTTTCTTTATTACTGTGCTTCACAGCTGCAGCAAGAGTCAAAAGCTGTTACGCAAGAAGATAAGAAAGACGTTTCCAGTATGAAACCTGAGTCTGCTGTTGAGTCAAGGTCATTTAACAGAACAGAATCTTCTCCGGTAGAGTCCTGGAGCAATAAAGATCCAGTGCCTTCAACAGGTGAATTCAGCATTTCAAGCGTAATCTCAGGGCAACTTGCAAATCAGTTACTTTACTTAGGCTTGTACTTATGTTCTTTACCAGAACACTGTTTTACCAGAACACCTTTGGATGGGGTTTTACTTTATTCCCACTATAATATGCATTCATATTTTTCTTTGCTTTGCACTCGTATGCTTTGTCTGATTTAGATTATGGAATGTTTTGTATTTGCCCTGGGCCAGACTGTCTTTAATGAGTTTGTATGTGTAGATACCTTCCATCTTTGCTTTCATGGGTGGAATTGGTTCATGTCCTTCATACAGCCAAAAGTATCTGCACCCTAAATTAATCTGTATTGTCAAAGAGGTTTATTTTCAGTAGTTCAGATGGAGCCAAGCTTTCACGGAACACAACACCCTTTGTTAAACCAATTGCTGTAGCTAGAAAAGCAGCAACAAGTAATAGCAGGCACATTACTAGGAAACCTGCCTTTGTGTTCCCTTAGACCTTCTGGAGTTATCCAAATGTGTCATTAACCTCTTTTCCCTGCAGCCCAAATAAAATATATAAATATGTACTTTATTTTATTTACCTGTCTTCCCTAACAGGAACAGCCAAGAAACCAAAATTTAAGCCTGACCCAAAACTTATGGACCATGGTCAGTCCAGCCCAGAAGACGTGGATATGTATAGTACTAGAAGCTAAGAAAACCTTGCCAAGTGTTACAGATAAGGGGGAGGGAAGAAGGGAAGGAGTAAATCCTTACAAACATACTCTGTGAGGTACCATTTAATCAGGTATTTTCTTATATCCCAATTTGTATTATTGACTTCTATGATTCATTTTGGTGAATATTTTGTTTCTTGCTATTTAGAAGCAGTGAGAATGCACTTGTCATCAGTGTCATTAGTGAGAGACTGAGAAAATGAGATTTGCCGATGTTTTCTCACAACAAGGGTTCTCTGTGCCAAGCTCGTTAATAAATGTCACTTCACAAAGGATACTAGAAGATACAAACACATCTCTGTACTTATGCTTAGATGTTCATTGATCTGCAGACAGAATGTGATGGATGGGGTTTGCAGAGGCTGTTTTTTTTCAGCTCTGGAATGTAGAAAAACTTCTTACTCGTCTGAGTACCTTTAAAATTCAGTTGTTACATCATACAAATATCCTGATCTTTAATGCTTGTATAAACAGGTCACTATGTTTTCATTGCAAAAAAGCTTGTTTGCCTCTTTCATGAAGTTTAATGCAAACAACTTCTTGTCCTGGGTGTTTCTTGTGTATTAAAATGTCACTTAAGTGAGAAAAAAACACACAACTAATCTCTAAAACATCCTTTACAGATCATGCATTACTGTTCACCTCCTAATTTGATTAAGCTCTGTTAACATATTGCTTAATCCATGAAGATGACACTGGCTGAATTGATATCAAATGCATTATCAATGTCTAGGAAGTTGGAAACCTCCTGGAGTTTTGAGGTTTAAAGAGATGATGAGTAGCTGACAGAAGTAAGAAGCAGCCAAGCTTTTCTTCCTAGCAGTTTGTATGCAGTATGCATTGATCTTGGTGGGATTTCTGTGAAATTCTGTCTTCTTCCATAAGAATGAAATCAGAAATGAAGTTTGATGTGATGAAGCTTTTATTATTGTGTGGATCACTTCTATTCTGCCTTTCTCTTCAAAACCCTCTTAGAAGGGCTGGAGTAGACTTGGACACAGGACAAGTCATTATCACTAGCAATGGTAGAGCTAATCTCATCTGTATCTGCAGCAGCACTTCTCTCATATATAAACCACAAAAAGGACGTTGCACTGGCAGTTTGTCCTTCAACCTGTGGAATTCTGTTACCTTTCAATTACTGAAAATATATGCTTTGTTCTAAAGTTGAGGTAGGGAAGCAAGAACAAACTATATGATCAGGTGGTTTGGTTGGAAGCCTGAAACCTGAGAAGAATTGCTGCTTCATACGAAGGTACTCTGAGCACTGGGATGTGAAGGGATATCTGCTGTTCTTCAGAAGAAGAGATGGCACAACCTCATTCCTTTTTCTAAGGAAGAAGACCCACTCATGTCACAGTGGGACTGGCAGAAGTTTTGAGGAGGTAATGCACAGTGGGATGTGCACAAGGCGCAAATAGTGAATGAGCAAGAGAATGTGTAAAGCTTTTGTGATGGTTCAGACAGACGAGGAGTGCTTGGTTTCTTTGAATGCAATTTTCAGGCAAAGTATTGGACTTTGTTACACAGAGTCCAACAGAAGACAAAGTCAGTAAATCTAAAGTTTAAAAGAGAATTGCTCCATTAGTTAAACTTGCTTGGGGCAGCTGACTTAGAATTTAATGTGTTTTGTTTCTTTAATCATCTCTTATGGTCCCAAAAGTTGTCAGGATTTAGGCAACAATCAGAGGATACTAAATCAGTCTTCACAGAGTTCCTGGACAAGACATGTTCCATCACAGAGGAGTAACACTAAAAAAGTCAGATGGCTGGGCTTCATGTACCATTTTCCAGGGAAAGGGATGAAGACATAAGGCAGGAAATTAAAATGGCAAAGAAATAATTTTCAAGTGCAAGACTGGATGGTAGGGATTATATTATCTATCTCCCTTTGATCAGATTCCAGATAAAAACTGAAAGGAAATTGCATCTGCTCTTCCTGTACTCTATTTAAATTCTAACATAGGTCCTTTAACTGGTATGCTACCACAAGCCAACAAGTAAGGTAAGATGATGCAGTGCTGCACGGGGTTTTGTAAGGGGCTTTCAGGTCGCAGAGAGCAACCATACAGAGGAATTAGCCTTATGAGAGCAGAGACCAGCTGCTTTGGATAGCTGTGAAGGAATGAGCATGTCTGCCCTTCCCAGGCAAGAGTGGGCCACTGCAGTGCAAAAGTCTTGTCTTTTCCAGCTTTAAGGGGATTTCCTGTTCTGCAGAAGGTAGGTTGGACTCCTCAGTGGGCCCACCAGCAGTGCAGAATTAGATGTTTCATACAATCCATTTGCATCACAAGCCCTGATTTTACAAGAAGTTCATGCTGTAAATTGATGTGCTACATAGTTGCCCTTAGGCTGTATTTGTGTTTCAAATCACTACTTAGAGCAGAATTGTCCTAGAACAATACCTTAGAGTTAACAGTCATTCAGAAGCCTTACATACCTAGAGCTCTAGAGTTCAGAAAATTAGCTGAATTAATCATTTCTAGTAAAGGTGCTGTGGAACAGCTTTAAAAAAGCAAAATTCAAATCTGTATTACGCCAAGCCTGTGAGAGAGACCTGGTTTCAAAGGCATGTGCCTGACCTGATCTTTTTTAGGGTTTCAGACCCAGAACACAAACCTTTTAAGCAATGAAAAATCAGTGTAAATACACTGCAGAAGTTGCACTGCAAGGCCTGGGTTTATTTCTAGTGAAATATTTTGAAGTGCCTCTCAGATGTATCACTGATAGTCCGATGCAATAATACAGTAATATAACAAAGGTGAGAATGTGTGCTGTATTTTTTATATGGAGTAAGTTATGTTTTTGTGAAAAATACAATGTTTTAAAAGACCTGCTGGGTCACGTGATATTTTATACTATCCAAATAGTTTAAATGTAATGCACTGGGGATTATTTATGATTGTATTCAAAGAGAGATTTGCAATCGACAATAGGATTTTTTTTATTTACTGATTGTGATAATTTATTTTGTCGTATGGTTGTGAACTCCTGAAAAATAAAGGGTCAGAAGATACTTTGTAAAAGCTTCCCTTTTGTATGTTGTCTCCTCTGCAGGGCAAACAGTCAGTTCCTTTTCAAAGTGAATTGGTTAGCTTGACCTAAGTCACACTTACTTCGCTTAAAAGTTAATACTTTCTGGAGCATTCTGTACTGGAGTACTGAAACATAAATCCCTGAAGGAAATCACCGTTAATACTCAGCATTTGTCTGTTTATGCATCTTAAAGTTTGAGCAGTGCGTCTGTTTTCTTCTCTTGGTAATTTCTTCCACAGAGAACTGGGTGAAAAGGAGCTTTTTATCCATAAGGGAGGAATGAAGGAATGACACATCCTGTTAAAAGAGCAAGGCCAATAGCAAATAGATTCACCTCAGTCTGGTTCTGTGATACCCTTCCAGGTAAAGCAATCTGCCCACCCAAGGGTCATAAATAGCAGAATACATGGTGTAACCTACAGGGTTACTACTTAGATCTGTGTGAATAAGTAACACGATGCCTGTAATGGCAGATTATGATTCTTGAATACCTTAGGAAATGCTGTAAAGATGTTTTAATGTATCAGCAATTAGAGAAAGTTTGGAGTATTTAAAATAGATAAAAGATAAAATTTAAAAGATAAAATCTCAAAGTCCTTTGTGCTTGTGTTTTGGGGTTGTAGGACATCGTTTTACTGAGACAATGAAAGAAATTTAATTTTTTTGAGATAAACTGAGGCTAATGTGGGTTTTGGTTTTGGTAGCTTGCTTTGTGCTGTATTTGTAGCAGTTCTAATATCAATACTTCAGAAGTCCATCATTTGCTTTCTGTCTGCTCCTCCCTCAGGACCTCTGCAATGCAACTGTAAGAGGACTGCTCCCCAAAGCCTTGAAACACATCTGAAAGTTATTAAGAATAAAGCTGATGAACAGCTCTGACCAGCTTCCACCATTAATTGTGATCAGTAACTTTGCTTTAGTTACAGGAAATCAAAGTCCAAGTGAAGTTGACCTAGACTGTAATTGTAGAATGTGTAACATTCCACTTGATCTTGCTGTGTTCTACAAACTAAGATAATAAGAGAAAGAAACACTGTGAAATATAAAGCCAAGAGCTGTTGGCATTGGCGTTATTTTTTTTTACCTAAGTAGGCACTAAAAAAAGAACCTACTGGTCACCTCTGCAGCCCTTCCATGAGAAAAACCCTGCTGCATTCAATAAAATACCTGCAGTGTAAGAGAAAGTCAGTAGTTTGGGTTTTGTAATCTGCGTTGTTAAAATATTGCACCCAAGAGAAAGCACTCCTATCTTACACCCAAAGAAGGACCTTGCATCGGAAGAAGGCTCTTGCATGTGCAGAAGGATCTTACATCTGAAGAGGGATCACACCTTTTCTTTCACCAAGATGTATATTCATGTTGTAAGCATGACTCTGGGATCAGTCTTCTGGCAGGGCAGAGGAGCAGGCTTATCCCCTGCTGTAAAATAAAGTGCTGTTGGGCTTTCAGCCAAAGCAGTGTCCTGTCAAGAGCGTGCCAGGCAGTGGCTTTTATTATTGTTTATCCTTTGGATAGTAAATGTTAAAGTTTACCTTTCACTGTTAATGTAACTGCGTTTCAGCTGTTTTCCATAAGCTCCTGTGCAAAGAAGAATTCCATGTTGGGATTTTGTCAGTTCTGGAGAAATCTGATTTGAAAACATGAATAGTTATGGCAGTAATGAGGAAAGATTCTATGATACTTCATGCCAAACTGGGAGATGATTTGGTAAAATGATGAAACTGGAAGTGAAGAGATCATGGAAAACTTGAAAAACATTGTACATAGTGATATGTAATCCAACAGATTGTGGGTTGAGGGAAGGGGCGCCTGTGGCTAAACCTTAAGACTTGCGCAGCAATCAGAACAGCAATGGTTACAGCAGCAGGAATTCATTTGCTCTAGGAGCAGAAACATCTGAAGACTAGTCTGACAATAACCTGCTAATGTCTTTGATGGGTCTTTAAAAGCAACTATATTCAAGGAACTGTGTTTTTAAATACATTCAAAGTAATGTAGCCCTGAAAGGAGAAAAGAGAAATTCTTCTCAGGGTGTTGACTTATGGACATTTAAGGGATCCGAAACACAGTTGTTTGCTCAGGCTTCTGGGGATCCAGGTGAAAATCACCTCTGCTGTATGAAACGTTTAGGTCTAGCTCCTAAAGAACAAGCAACTGCCCAGAATTCTGCTGCTTGCCTGCACTTGGTCTGTATTTGAAAGTTGTGAAAGAGCAAGACAAGCGAGACATTTTTGTGGAACTGCCCAGTTGCCATAAAAGAAAATAGGCTGGACAACTTATCAGGGAGTCCTATCTGCTATAAGTTAATTAGTAGTCCTTTATAGAGAAGAACGCTGTAAAACAAGCTCAAAATCCACGATCCTTGACTTGCCACGGCAAATAGCAGCGGAGGGGAGAGTGCACTGTGCTGCTTGCAATCTCTGGAATAAACACTGTTTAACCACAGTCTGCTTCAGGATGGCTGTTCTTCCAGTCTTGCTTTTTGTTCTGCTCATGGCCAGCAACTCGCTGAGTGATGAAGACAACGTTTCAGGACGTAAGACATGGTTGCACATTGACTTAATAACTTGTGAGAATAGGGATTTGTCATTCCAATGCCTAGTGCTCGTGGCAGTGCTTCTCTGGGGCTGTTGTGCCAGCTGTGTTGCTTCTGAGAAAATTCTCCTTACAGTTTAGAGTTTATTTCTAAGTAGCGGGGACCTTTGTGTGACAGCTGCTTACCTCTGCTTGCTGTTACAAAGTGCTTCATAGTTAACTGAGTTCTACACTACAGAGTTTGGGGATACTTTACAGCAGAGATTCAGGTACACAAGACAAAACCCCTTTTGCTTTAACCTGTTATACCATACTTACATACATTAAAAAGATTGTAAACGTAAATTCCAGATGAAATACTGGTTATTCTGATGAGGTTTTGAGTCAATCACACAAAAGGGTGCATTTAGATGGGTAAGACAGTTTGGTTCTTTCAGTAGGAATATGGGTTAGAAAAATAAAATGGTACATGCTTTTTACAACAAGTAATTGCAGAAGATGATTTTTGAGATGAACAGGGAGAAAATCATCAGTAAATAAAAGCATGACAAGAGTGCATTGAAAAAACGTTACATTAAACTAGAAGTTTTGGGGAATGGTCTCTGATGCTGTTAGAGTTGTATTGGTCATAAGTTTTTTTATTGAAAGAAATTTAAATTTGTTATTATCATGGTTCTTTTACCTACTAGCTTCAGTAATTAGTAATTAACCTGCTAGTGATGTAAACCAACTGCATTTACCAGTTTTCTAATTCAGCTTTGTGATTTGAGGGGTTTTTTTTAAAATGCTACTTTAGGCTTTAAATTGCCAAAATTTAGATTTCACTTATACAGACTACAGTGCTAGGAAGGGCTCAGCAGGGAACTCCTAAGGATATAGACTATTACAGCTAAATGTAATACCAAGGGCACATGCTCCTTTCTCTCCAAGAAACCACAGCTAGTTATTTTCTGCTCCCCTTGTTATTTTTTGCAACATTGCTAAAAGAGTTGTAATTCTGTTATTGATCATACAGGATGCTAAAAATATATTAGAGCTGCTTATCTCCTGGATAACACCATGCTATCCTCTTTTTTGGAGCAAAAAACACTCTCTATAGCTAGTGCATTAGTCATGAATTCACTAATCCACCTGTTTGTGCCATAAAATCCATTCCACAATAGCAAAACAGTGAAACTAACAATGCTCTGGTACTACTTCCTGGCTTCATCCCCCATGTGTTTTTCACATTCTCATTGGGAAAAGTTATGCATAATTCTAATCAGCTGTATGGGCTGGTATGTATTGAGGTTTTTGAGTATCAGTGAACCAGCTAAAGCTAGAAGTAAGCATGCTAAACAAAGAGCATGGAAGAGTAACAGAGGAAAGTAAGTGTGCACTGGAAAGTTGACAGGAAAAAAATGGAACATAGAGGCAATGGGAAAAATGAAGAAGTGGAAGAAGGCTTATGTGAGTTGCTAGATCTATCCCAGGTTATATCTTGAGATGAGAATACAAGAGTCATGGTTAGCAAGATGCAGGTACAACTGCAGCAACATGAGACATATATTAAGGAAAAAGATTCAGACCTGTGCCATTCTTACAATAAAATAAAGGATCTGGAAGAGTAAGGCAAAGCTGAGAGAGAAACACTTGAAAAGAAGATACTACAACTGGAAAAGACTTGCTTCAGCAGGGGGGTTGAACTCAATGACCCCTGGAGGTCCCTTCCAACCCCTAATGATCTGTGTATAATGGTGCAGTGTATAGTCCTGGTTTGATTATTTTCTCTCAGTGACCCCAGTGGTGTCTTGAATTGCTTATTTGGGTATAGATCAAGAGATTGGACATGAGGAAAAACTTCCTGGAACGGGAACAGGTCACCAGGTCTTGGAACAGGCTGCCCAGGGAAAGGGTCAAATCGCCACACCTGCACGTGTTTCAAAGTCGTGGAGATCTGTAGGTTAGGCACATGTGTTGGTGGACTGGACAGCTGGATTAATGGTTGGACTTGATGGTCCAACCATTAATGATGCCAGTAACCCAGAGATTAAATACAATAGTATTCAGATACAGACACACTTAAATAATGCTGTAGAATCATAATATAAGCCATTCCATTTACTGGATAAGGGGAAGGTGGATACAAGTGAAGTAATGTAGTCAGGGAGACCTTCATTTCTCAAACAATTACAAAATTTTGCAGGGGCAAGTCACTGGAAAGCAAGATTTAGTATCATCTACAGTGTACATCATGCAAAACTTAAACTTGTAGTTAGAAATACAACCCATTCACAATAAATGCTCACTGTGTTTTCATTTTTAGCCAACTGCACTGGAGTTCAGGACTTTAAGGACTGCATGAATAATACAGAAGACTTCTGTCCCACCAATATTTCTTGCAAATGTAAAAATGAAAAACCTTTCTGCAGGTAGGGTGTGGGGTTGTTTGTTTAAATATACACTATGGAAATGCAGCTCATAGATGTATTCTTAATGATGAACTAAATTTAGACCCTGCAGTGTGGTGATACATGAGATTAGGTGTTGATCTTCATCTGCATCAGCTCTTAACTCTGTTACAGAACATCAAATCCAGGATCCAAATGCAGCATTTTCTTTTTCAGAATCTGTGTTGCCATGTAATTCCTAACATAGGTAACCGCTGTGATCTTCAGTTTTCACATGCTCACTGTTGTCTCAGCTTTTTATTTTAGAACTCAGTTACAGTGTGAAATGGAAAGTTGATTATTTTGCTAGGTTGATCAACAATCCTTTGGAGTTACAAAAAAAATCCAATACCATCCTAATCCTCCTTGTGTAGTTGGGTTTGTTTCTTTGTTACAAAAAACTCCAGTCATTGTTATAGAAAATCTTCTTCTTCTGTCTAGTATATCTATATATTATTTTACCATATAGTTTGACCTTTAGACTTGGCAGATAACAAGCAAGAAAGTACCAGGGCACTGATATGAAGTTCATTTGATTCCTTAGTGGATTCAAGAGGCTAATTTCTCTGTGACCCAGCCTGCTTATAAACACACAGCTACTCTACACTTGTGACCAGATAACATACCTAAGGACACTGGCTAAATGTCAGTACACAACCAATTGAAGAATGACACATTTTTCAAACCGTAAATAAGTGGTGTAAGTCCTACCTTGGTCTACACAAATATAAATGGCAGTAAGAAAAGTCTTTTCAGTAGTGGAGATCAAGGTGTTGCAGACTTTCAGAGAAGGTTACCCAAACCCATCCATGAATCAAAGGCCAATGACAAGAACCTTCCTGTCATGAGATATTCCACCTGCTTTGGGAGGGGAGAATACAAGCCCTCAGTTCATTAAAATAACTTGAAAATCAGAAGCTTTGCCATGCTGCTTACAGCTGATGAAAAGATCTTTGACCTGAATTATGCCATAACTTGGATAATATATCCTATTCTCAGGGAAGGTTATTATCTTGCACTTCCTGGAATGTTCACTTGGGCTTGGTTGACCCAGAGCCTGGAAAAGCCTCTGTGGGCCATCACGTCTAGAGTAAGATATATATGTATTACTGAGATAAGTGACATCTTTAGTCAAACAGGAAAGAGAATTAATCTCTTGACCCCTGCAGCATTAAATAAGAAATAATCCTACAGCTAAATATTTTACTCTTTTTTGGTAATTGTTTCCTTTTTAAAAATGTTATTTTATTAACATTGCTAAAAGTTAGTACTTTGATTTGCAGCTGTGAGTACTACAGACTGGACTGGAAGGAGTATTGGTACATGGGACCCAAATGTAACCGGCTCTGGAACACTCTGGATTTTATTTTAGTGGCTACTCTTCCTGCAGTAGGGCTGGTTATCATCGTTGTGCTGATATTTTCCTTCATCAACTGCTCTAAAAATACAAAAGCTGGGTAAGTTACTCTGGGGCAGTTAAAAGGGTTTTTTTAAATAATCAAAATGGAAGTAAAGCAACAGAAGTCTGGTGTGATTAATTTTTAACTTCTGGATATTTATATCAATAGGTTTGTGATATAGCTGCTTCTAACAAAATTCTATTACATAGTTTAAAACTAAATCAAAGCATCTTCCAGAGCACTTAACAGTTACTCAGTATTTTAGTGCCATGTGCAGAACATCACTCTTAAGTTGTTTCTTCTCTTCTTAGGGCTAATCAGACAAGCTTGAAAAAACCCTAAGTACATTTACTACTTTACTCCCCTGTCTGTCTAGCTTTAAGGTTTAATCTTTCCTTCCGCAAGTTTAAAAATTAGAAAGGAATAATACCAATAAACATTGATGTTAGAAATGATCCAACAGACACCCAAATCTTTGATAAAATACAAAAGATTTATTGGTTGCGGTAATAAGGAGTGAACAAGCAGCGCTAGGTGTGTGGCAAGTTAGTCACTCCACCAACAAGCACACTTGCAGTTTAATGCAGCAACATTTTATACCTTATTTCATACATATTATCACTTCAAAGGATCCCCTATATCAGTCTTCATTTTGTTCACATCTCCACTTCTTAGTGAGACCCCCGATCCAAAGTTAAGGTGGGAGACAATGTTCTTGGCCTAATCTTAATTAACAGTGATTAACTCCCCATACATTTTGCAACACTTTGCAGGTCTTAGATTGCTCAGCCTCCCCCCATCCTGTTTACCTTTTGTCCTGCTGAGTTTCACTGTTTATTTTGTTCATTCAATAGTTTTCCACAATGACAAGGGGGGATATTGTTTTTACCTTGACACAAATCACAACATCTCACATTGACAAGAGACTTGGCAATTGAACACAAATTCACCCCCTCTTTGTTGCTGGGGATTGGCAATTTGAGCTACCGTTTCCTTTCCCCATCGATACCTGGCCCAAGTACACAGACAATATGGGGGTTTTCTTCCCAATTAGTGTGTATCACCATCATAGAAATGCTGTCGTGATGCATAGCTCTCACACAGCCTTTGCCACAGCAAACCCACACCTCTTATATGGCTGTAGAAGCAGTTTGCAGTACAAAAAGATTTGTTAACCCTCTCAAAACCATTGCTAATGCTCTAAATTCATATTGTTCTCCCACCCAGGAAGAAGACAAGTGCTCCATATGATCAAGCACAGCATAACCCTGCCTTTACTGCAGAAACAAGTGGTAACTTGCAGCACCTTCATCAGCCAAGGGTAAGAAATGTTGGTGTGGGGAGTGTATTGCATGTTCCTCATGCTGCTGAAAATCAGACACAATTTTGTGACTCAAGAAAAAGGTGTATGAATAGAAAAAAAAGCTACATCTGGTAAAATTAAAGGAAATATGAGTTTCAAAATCTTCTTTTCTTTGCCCAATATTTGATTTTCACAATAATCTAAGAGACAAGAAAGTGTAAGTCTTCATCAAGGATGAAGTCTAATTGGCATACAAAAGACCTAGGAATTACTTTAAGCTATTTAGAAGAGCCGCATTAAAAAGAGAAGTAATTTGGACGTGAGCTCAAGCCACAACCATGCTACGACCACAGGGGAAGTGTTTGGTCTACTCTCAGTCTTCAGCGAGCCACACTCTTCAGCACAAAAGCCACACAGCTTCTTTTGACTCTTTCCTAGTTCTACATTACGAGAAGGATTGGCTTCCTGACTTGGAGGTGTTTTGCTTGTACATGAATTATCAGCAAAGTTCCCTGAGGATTTGTACAGTGTTCATGCAAGAAAAGGTCAAAGGCAGTGCAAGGGCTCCATGAAAATGAGAGGTGTTTGTTTCATATACTTTTTATTTACCTGGAAGTGGAATGAAAATTGCTGGAGCAGGTTAAGGTGCAGCAATGTGACTGCCTTCCCTTTTCATGGTGTGAGCAAAGATTTCCAGTGACATTTGTGGAGGCTGGAGGAACCAATGTAGATGATCCATAGGATATGGCTGTAGCAAAGGTATTGTTTGTCATCTTCAGACACTGTGGGCTACATAATCTATGAATGGCAATGTGTATGTGTTTGGAGTATGTAACACAGAGCACTGCTGGCAGAGTTCTAGGTGCACTAGTCTAAAATTCACTGCCTAGAACTGAGTTAGGATTGGGGCCAGATTATTAACCATTTCTGGCTAAAGGAGAAACTTCTTAAATCAAATCTGAAATTAAATTACCTGAATCACCTTTGTAACAGAATATTTCACTGGAACCTTTGCAATATTCCTGTGAGATGCAGCAGACAGAGGCATTTACAGGATGAGAAAGGTAATTGGTGATGGAGTTGGGATATGAACTTCAGTCCACAGAGGGCTGCCCTTTCAGCCAGGCCATGACTTCTCTGTAGGCAAGATGTCCTTTAGAGAAGAGATCAGGAGTTGGACTAGCGGGTATGACAGGAAAAGACACATAATTGTATTCCAGAAACTGAACAGGACATCTGAAATGCAAAGAAACATGAAAAGGAATATATTTGTGTGTGTTCGTTTTCCAGTTGGTACTTTTAAGTGCTTGTTTTACATAATGAAGGAGTGTAGAGAAGAAGACGTAGGCTGACAAAGGAAAGAAGGAAAATAATCCAGTCTGATACATGATTTCCTGTTAAATATATTTCTAGTGTTTATGTCTTGGAAATGGAGTGGTGGAAAACAACGAGGCATGATCGTACCTTCACCAGGAGATGGTGCTATTTAATTTTTAACTAATTCTGATGTCCTTCAGCTGCTGCAAGCGTTGGCAAGGCAGAGGCCAGGCTCTGACAAGATTCAGTTCATTTTAACTGTTGATTACTGCATTTTGTTTTGGCTTTGAGTCCATGTAATTTTTGTAACTTGTTCTCATTTTGCTCTGGATAACCACCTCATCCTCTACATCTAGGGTAGCTATGACTGGGTTGGGCAAATTCCAAAGGCTGGAGTGAGAAGAGACCATTTTGATGATGCCACAGCCCGAAGGCAGTTAAACAACTACAGGTATGCTGATGGTTTTCGGTCTTTGATGCTCAATTTCACTGCATACTCTGGTTTGAAGACCCTGTAGCTTTACCAGTCACATGCATCTGACAGAGGTCCAGTAAGGGCTGAGCTGCTGACTGGATTGTTCACCTGCATTTTGTGATGCAAGTCTTTGATAAAAATAGAATTTTTGGAATTTTTCCTGTATTTGCTTCTCCTTTGCATAATTCTAACAGCTTTGCTGCAAGAATTCTAGGACTATTAGGCACATTATTAGTAAATGTGAACTAGTACACAATACTGAATTTACCAGCCTGATGTCTAAGATTTCTCTCTTTCCTTAGTGTATCACCAAAGACATAAAGTCCGTGTTTCTCTAGTGTTTGAAGCTAAATCCTAAAATACTGATTTATCCAAAGGCATATGTGTTTTTTTTCTAATAATTACAAAAGTATTCATTTTCATTATTACTAGAAATGGTGTTTCCTTAGTTGTACTTCCCCAGTTACTCCTCCTCACTAACATAAGCCAAATATCCACCAAGAACTTCTTTACTATGAGGGAATTAAACGACAGCAGAACATTTTCCTCCTGAGTAGCAGGGTTGTACTGCAGTGACAGACTGACTGGAGCTTTCTGGTATTTCCTCAAAAAGATTTTTTAAAGATTTAAGTATAGACATTGAAAACGTCACAGTATAACCAGCATGAATAGAAAAAACTTTCAAAGTAATAACAGGACTATAGAAAATCAGATATTGTGGCACAGTACAATGGAACAGTGGAAAAAAGAAATCTCAGGGAATATGTTACTTCTAAAATTTCTAATTTTTTCTAATAATCTCTCTTTGATATAGTCCTATGAATTCTCAGCCATTAAGGAGACCAGAACCAGCAATGGAACACTTTTCTAACCAGCAACCTCAACAGGAGCGGTTTGGCTACACAGGCAGTGATTTGCTGTATCCAGATTACACCAACAACAGACAGTATCGGGTGTGTATTAACAACAAACCCCTGTGCATGCATCAGGTCATCTTCTGTTTTATCAGAAACTACCGGGATATCCTAGAAGCTCTGCCAGAGGAGTTACTGGAATTCTGACCTGCTGTCAGGGGAATTTTTATGGCCAACTTCAAAAATAAAATGCCTAAAAGCTCTGTGCCCATTTCACAGCCAAATTTCCACTAATGTGGGAAAAATGTGACCGTCAGTAATTCTGGTGGTACTTTACTCTTAGTAAGCACCTTCCCTTTGAGAGCTGAGGGTTCCCATCCCCTCCCTCCACTACTTCACAATTCAAATATTAAAGCTTTGTGGAAAACTGCTGTTCTGTTTCATGTATAAACAGTGTCATGGGCAAGCTTTGACTGCCCTTAATTAATGTGAGAATAGCTGTGCATTTTATTACCAGTAAATCTGTTTTGAGTTGTACATGGTATCAGAGCCTGCAACCTAATTGACCCATCCAAGGAGTTTTGCGTTTTTTTTTCCTGTGTCTTGTAATAACTACAGAAATGATTTTGTGGGTAGAAACAGTCTGTTAAGTATTCCAAATCTGTGTGTGTTATGTGTATGTATTATACAGTCCTGCATTCTTAATTGTTGTTAACTCAGTGAAAATCTAATGAAGGAAAGAAAACATGGGGTTTTCCTTCCAGAGTAGTCACACTACTGATTTTATTCTAATCTCTTTAACAGAGGTACTAAGGACCATTGTCTGGAATGTCTGGAACATCTTGGAATGCGGTGTGAGCAATGAATGATCCAAATGCTGAGAGATCAGTAAGACCTCATGGGCTGGGACATTGGAAATAGCCGTAACTATTAGAAAACACCAGCATTGCATTAACCACCGAATTTATTTGTAACTATTAGAAAGCACCAGGATTGCATTAGCATCTGGTTTTATTTGTAATCAATGACACCTTTTTGTGAGCACCTGATTCTACACTGTACATAGCTGCTTCTAAGTGCTGTTATAATCATTGCGTATCTGTTGGGTCACATAGCTCGCCTGTGATTAAGCCAAATGATAAGAAGTACTGTCAGAAAAAGCTGCCCTTCCTCAGAAGAAACTCATGAGAAAGGAAAAGTCTGCTCAGATTTCAGCAGGAGAGATGACAAATCTACATGCTAATCCTTAGTCTTTGGTTGCTTCCCAGGATGGTTTAAATCCATGGCAAAGGAAAGTGGGGGGTAGGAGACTGAAATTTTTGCTTCTGCTATCCTAAAACACGTAAAATATACAATTAATGACTAATGCAGACACCTCAGCTCAGGTGCCCATTCCATTGCCCCTCGGGTTTTTTTCACTTTCTCTTCTGATGATCCTAACAGCCAAAATGGTTTGCCTTCAGAAATGCACTGGCCTTACTTGTTTTGTAATTAATGAGAATAAATGAAGCTGTGGAAAATTGACTGCCCTGCCACAAACAAAGATACCAAAGCCCTGGATATATGTCCTATTTTTCAAAAAAGTCTTAAAAATGGAATTATTTTTTTCCTTATTTTCTTTACCTAAATGAAAACCCTGTTTGAATTTTGCTCCCAGCTTCTTGTTACTGTGAACAGGTACAGGAGGGTAAAGGGGGGGTGACTGCCCAGCTGGCAGTTTTTCATGTCTCTGACAAATACCCAAAATGGGTTAAGTTTCACTGGGGTTACTTCTGCCGCTTAAGAAACCTGTGACCATTTAAGCTTCATCCTGGCACATATTAAGGGCAGAGCTGCCAAATGTTAAATCATCTAGTGCTGGCAGAGAATTTTTCATGGATAGTTGAAATCAGAGGCATCAAATTCATTAAAAAGAATCCCAAGATGTTCCCAATATTGACTGTGGGCAAACTTATGTTACTTTGTGTTCTGAGACCAACATTTGTTCAGTGTTAAGAATTTTGTTACTGATTAAAGCACAAAGCAGCTTACAAGTTCCTGTCAGTAGCATCTGCCCAGCCAGCAAGCACCTTGTTCTGGCCTCACCAAAGGTTGAAGTATGGAGAAACATGATCACTTTTGCTTGGTTCACCCACAGGCCTTTCAAAGGGGCACATTCAGTAAGTGACCTAATGTCATCCAGGTATTCTTCCATTTCTGTCACAAATCAGTCTCTCTCTGTGACCCTCAGCAACATAAAGACATGGTGTTAGCTTATCTGGTGTTAGCCTATCTGATTAGATCCTAGACTATGAGTTTAAACTATTTTGTCTCCAAAAAATCAGATGTGTAATGTCTCAGTGAATTCTACCACCAAATGGCTTTTTTTCTGTCACTTCTTAACCTCCAGTAATGCCATAATTTACCTAGCACTGGTTGTCAGTGACCTCTGTTTACCAACCTGGAAATCATCACAGAATTTGAGAGTGTTCAGTTTGAACACTCATTTGAGAAAGTTTTAATTGAAAAGGAGTAGAAGCGCAATATGGAAGGTATGGATTCATGCATACAATACTTCTATTTAAATAGAATAGATTGACAGAGAATGAAGGTTTCCTCATCAGCCTTTTGCTGTCAGCTCTTTAGTCTCAGACAAGTCAAGAATTGCGTGACATCAGGGCACTGCTGATAATCACTCAAGGCAAATCAATACTAACACCATGCAGTTATGCAAAAGAAATCTGTGAAGGAATTGCTTGAAATACTCTTCTTATTGATTGTTGCTATTTTATGCTAATTTTGCTTCTGAGATTTCTCTTGATATTACTCCAGAAGACAGAATCTAGTGCAGTTAAGTTAAAAGGGATAACAAATCTCTCTGTGGTTCTGCTTTTCTGATTGTTTAACTCTATGAGGTTCTGTCACCTTTCTTCTAAGTGTTTGGTTTCGTGATTGCCTTTTTCAGGTATTTTTACTATTCCTTGATTGATATTGATCAGTTTGAAATTATTTTCTCATGTCTTACATTTTTGATAGAGCAGGAAGAACCAGTTAGAATGTTAACACTATATTTGCTTAAGTGAGTGGCATCATCTAGCCCAACCTCCCGGCAGAGCAGGATCCCCTAAAGCAGATCCCACAGGAACAGTCCCAGTGGATTTGGAACGGCTCCAGAGCAGGAGATTCCACCACCGTTCTAGGCAGCATGCACCCCAGCTCTACCACCCTCACCTTGAAAAAAGCTTTTCCTAATACTTATATGCAACCTCCAGTGTTCTGCCTAGTGCTCTTTGTCCTCGTGGTCTCATCTCGTTACACCCTTTATAGACAGTATACAGAATCACAGCATTAAAGGAGGGTGGAAGGACTTAGGTGCTGAACCAATTCATGTGGCACCTCCACTACCCTCTTTTGAGACATGAGTTGTGCATGCTTTAACATTCTCTCTGAGATGTCTGCATGCAGAAATACCTGAAATTCCATCTGTAACAGAAATAGGACTGGGCCTGGCGTGACATTGTTTCAGCAAAGAATCCCCAAACGGTGTCAGGGGCAGGTTTGTGGAAAGGTTTCGTGTGGAAACACAGGGCGAGGATTACTTTTCACTGACCCGGGGAGCGCCTCCCACTGGTTCCTCTCATTCCAACCCCAACCGCTACACGGTGCGGCTCTGAATCCCCTCAGATTTCTATGGTTGCAGGCGTCAGGGGCTCCCCCACCCCACTGAGGGCAGCAGCCTCGGCGAGCGGCTG
>VZRI01005839.1:55179-97253 GCA_013397515.1 Upupa epops | reverse complement strand
GGCTTCCCGGTCAGCACACGGAAGGCCGTAGGGGCCCTTTTCTGAGCTCCTGCCTGCGCCCCTGCAGCGGCGTCCCTCCCGGCCGCCTCCGCGGGCCCCTTTGTCTCTGCGCCCTTCCCTCTGCCGCCGCCGCCTCCTCCCGGGGCTGCTGCCGGGCGTGTAGCGATGGTGTCCGGCGCTCGGTGGTGCTGGGGAGGCCCCGCTCTNGGGGGTCCCTCTCCGCTAAAGCGCTGTTCCGCGGCCGCGCAGCCCCGGGTCGTTACGGCTATGACTCGTCGATGTGAATGGGGCCGGTTAATGAATTCGTTTCAGACGCTCACAACAAAACCTCCATCGCTGGGATTTTTTTGTCTTTATTATTTTAAACGGGTCATCCTTTGGAAGTGACCACAGTAAAGATTTTCTAGAATGGATATGTTGTGTTTTAATACCGGGTTATCCTTCTGCGGAGGGTCTGCGTTATTTATTCTGCACGTTATTTTAAGAACTGGAGTCTCTGTTTAAGGTTTCTGCACAAGCAGCGCTCTCATGGTTTTCTACTGGTTGCTGCATTAAAAAATGGGGGAAATGCCCAAACCCCTGAATCGTTTTCAGGACTGGATGATTCACTTGTATGTGTAAACTTGAATGTTAAGAGATAAGATGATTAGAAAGCATCTGGTTTGCATTTTTTACTACATCTGGCTTTGTTTGTCTTATTGGTCTCTCTGTGTCTGAGCTGGCTTTAATCAAGATGTCATATGTAGCAGCCAAATATGTGCAGCTCCTGACCAAGGATGATGCTGTGTGCTTTCCTGTATTACATGTGAACAAGATGTAAAGGTTATCTAGAGGAATTTCACTATTTTACACGAGTGCTTAAGGTTTGACTGAACAAATGAGAAGACGTTTTGCCTGGCAGGTTTGGAGTAATCCCGTGTGTAATCTGGGGAGATGCTCAGCATTTGCGCGACCACACTATTTAGGAGATAAACAAATGTATTAAATACATACTTGTAATTTGTTTTGTTTATTAACACAAAATTGTCACTTTGTAGAACTGTTTTTTAAAATATTTTAAATACATTGGGAGCTTCATCGTACCTCTGAGCTCAAGAATAAGCCCCTGATTTTTTTCTGGAATGGTAAAAGTGCGGAGCCTTTTTTTTTTTAAATCGCTACTCTTTAAAATACTTTGATGTATTTTTTTTTACAATTTAGCGTGTTTCCTGAAAGCTTTCTCAAAGAAAAATATACTATTAATAGTTATGATATTTTTATGGGAAGAGTAAGCTAAGAGTAGATCTGTGTGTGTGCTGAGAGCAATGTTTAGAAGGGCCTGGGCCGTTACCAGGTTTTCAGTTGAGTGAGCTTTATACTTACATTATACTTAAGTGTAATCTCAGACTGCTAACCATCCTCTTGGAATGTAAACAATAGAAACTTGTCTGCCGGCCTGTAGGCTCCAAAAATTCATTGCTTGGTCGCAGCCAGGCCGGGTCAAAAGCTGCAGCGTACTATACAGAACTGAAATAGGTTAAAATCGTCCTTTTTTATAAAACTAGTTACTGAGTTGTCAAAACAGTCTTAGTAGAATACATATTTTACAAATCTAGCCTTGAGACGGTGCTCTGAGAGTCTCAGTTTAAGTGCCATGAAATCTTTGGGTTTGGGGTCTTAGTTGCAGCGTGTATCCTGGTACAAGGCAGCCTGTAGTCATTAAAAAATCAATGAACTGGTAATGGAATATTTTAAATTGATGTTATTTTATTGGCACTTCATAGTATTTTCTCTTAAATGGGAAGAGAAGGTGAATTGCGAGGAAAATGGAGGCAAGAAATGTATGGATGAGTTCAGGATTATGACTGTTACAAAACTGTGGCTTTCTGCCTCTCAGTCCTTTTTTAAAACATGATTAGACCCCTTTTATGATTGTGCGAGTATGTAACGTGCTGTACTGCAGAAAGCTGTGGAGAACCACAAGTCATCATCCCTGGACAGTGTTTTTTGCCGTTTCAAATAATACTTGCATGCACATGGGGTGGTGTGAAACTAAATAATATGCACATCTAACATGTCTGAGCAAAAATATGGGGTTGAGGCAGAATTGTGGGCTGGATCTGTTGTTACCCAGCATTACCAGTAAGGGCTTTTCCTGCTGTCACTACATTTGTTTTGGACTCGAAAGTGAATGCAAAAAATAAAAAAATTCATGACTGCAGAGTTGGTGCAACTCTGTCCTTTGTATAGAGGCTTGAGAAGTCTGCTTAGGTAGTAGTTGGGTAGCAGCTGCACCAGCCCAGGTGCAGCTCCACTGCTAGTTGAATCTGTGGGTTTAGTGGAGGTGTAAGGTATTCGGGAGAATGATGTGCACACGACATGCCATCCTGTAACTTGTGTGTCATTTTTACAGTACTGTTAGTTACTGAGAGAATACTCCTTTCAGACATAATTTGATTCCTTGCAGAAAGTTTAATTTACATTAAAATTACTGTCTTACTTCATATTGAATTTTCTGCATAGTACAGTATGTAATATGTTTGGGCATCTAATTATATAATCTGAAAATAAAAGTCATAGTGAGAAGGAAGAAGCATATTCTTCTGTAATCTCAGATTGATATAATTTAAGATGATTTTTCATATCTGTTTACATTAGAAAAGGATTATCAGAGTGTAAAGGCTGTGGTCAGGAAATTGTAGAGTATTGCATTAATTCAGAAATTGCTGTATTAAATTAGCCATTGGCAGTCTAGAGCTGTATCTCATTTGGTAATAGCAAGCATTGCTTAGCTACAGGAAGTTTCAGATGGCTCTGATGCTGGTTTAGGAGTGAAACAGAGCATTGTATTAAGGTTCTGAAGCTGCTTTGTTATTCTTACAGTGCTGAGAGAATTTGGACCCTAAAACTACACTAGTGTTTAATTATATGGGTGGAATTGGGTCGGTTAAAGCCATTCCTGTGTTCCTCATTAGTAACATTTAACTTGTGGTTTTATTATACTGGGTAGTCTGCAGATTCTTCGGCCGTAGACAACACGAATATTATGTCACGATCTCCAAGAATTGGTGTTGTGGATTTAAACATGATTTGGGAGAAATGGGGTTGAGCAAATAACACAGGGTTAAAGTGTTGAAAGAATGAGAGTGACGCTAGGTAACGTGAGTTCTTTGGCTTGTATCAGGATTAGTGTGGTCGGCAGGACTAAGAAGACTAAGTGCACTGGGTACTAGTGAGGCCTCCTCTCGAATACTGGTGGCAGTTCTGGGCTCCTCACTTCAAGAAAGATATTCAGGTACTGAAGCAAGTCCAGAGGAGACCAGCAAGGGGAAAGTCTATGAAGCTGAGGGAGCTGGAGGTGTTTAGCCTGAGGAGACTGGGGGGAGTGGGGGGTGGAGACAGACACGGACCTTCTTCCTTTCTACAACTTTCTGAATGGAAATTGTCGACAGGTGAGGGTCGGGTCCTTCTCTCAGGCAGCTAGCGTCAGGATGAGAGGGCAGGGCCTGAAGCTGTGCCGCAGGAGGTTTAGGTTGGATGTTAGTTAGAAAGCCTTTCCTCACAGGAATGGACTGCCCAGGGAGGTAGGTGGTGGAGTCTCAGTACTTGGAGATGTTTAAGAAAAGACTGGACATGGCATTTAGTGCCATGGTCTTGGTGATTGTGGTGATGTTAGGTCGTGGGCTGGACTTGATGTCCTCAGAGGGCTTTTCCTGCCTCAGTAATTCTGTGTTTCTGTATTCTCCATTAAGTTGAAACCTGCTTGGAGCAAATTGGTGACTTTTTCGTGCCTTTGCCATCATTGTAGAACGCCTATTGCTTCCTTTGCTTAAGGATTTCCAGAGTTTAAAAGAAGGGATAGTGTATGCTCAGTTCCTTCCTTGGCAAGATTCCATAAGCATGGATTGTGTTTTCCACAAGCATGGATTGTGTTTTCCACATGCTGTTTGTTTCCTGTATTACTCTGTTCTGTATTTTTTCATGTAAAAACACTCCAAAGACAGAATTATGCCTTCTGGTGTGTGTGTCTTGGCCTGCGCAGAGGCATTCTGCCTCACCACTGAAGTGAAGGCACAATGATGATAAAGGAGGCAAAGTAGTGTAGGACCAAAATTGACTTTCCACATCTCGCCGCGATGGCTTTGTGCCTGGCTTGAGCAACGTCTGGAGCTTTAGTTCCCTTGGGCAGACAGAGCCCAGTGTTGGATACAGCGGTGACCACCTGAATCTGTGGGTCCAGCCCAGTCCAACATGGCTCTTAGCACCAGCATCTCACTCCTCGCTGGTAACTTAGTTACCAGCGCTGTCAGTTCATGTGAACCACAGTTAATCACAGTAAATAGCTTAAGTCACTTTGGTCTGTTTAGGTTTTAGGGTCTTTCACTGTGGACTCTTGTGCCTGTTATTGATAGAGGTAAGTTCATGTTTTGAAGAGCAATTAATGCCATGCCTACTGCAGACTTTAGTTTACTTGTGGATTAGTGTGATAGTATGGGTTGCATTAAGTCCTGTTTTTTTCTGTGTCACTTAGAGGTATCACAGAGATTTTAGACACTTTAAGATTTGCTCTTAACTCCATTGTGGAGTATTTCATTGCAGTAGGGGTTGGAAATAAACTGTATTGCAGAATTTATGACATTTTATTGTATTTCGGATTTAGATGCACGGATTTAAATTGTTGTGGTAGGATAGGGGTCAGCTTTTTTTGTTGAGATCCAGTAGAGTAAAATCAAGTATTTTTGAGTCTTGCCTTTAAAGGTATTTGTTCTTCCCCATTTATCTTTGCACTGCCCAGTTCCACATAATTATGACTTGAGCTCTTGTTCTGCATTCACTTCTTGCAATCCTTAAAACTGTCACTTCTGATTCTTGGATACGAGAGGGCAGAAAAGTACAAGATTTTGCTACAGCAAAGGGGTTTTTAAGCAAGGTATTTTTCACTGGTGGAAACTTTGCTGTCTTCACTCCTGGAGCTGCTTCTGTGAAATCCTTTTATATGTGCTGAGAGGTTGGGTAGAAGTCTTTTGGGTTGCAGTGAATGGCAAAATAATCCTTACACTAACAGTAACAATGCAGGTAACAGGGAGAAATTCCACCTTACTCCTTCCTCTTGTATGGAAGTGCTCTGTCAAGGAAGTGTTCTATGCTTTCAGTTTCTCTGCATGCAGATTTGTGTAGCTGTACCTTACCAAAGATAATAGGCATCCTCAGCATGTATGTGATACCAGAAATTGAGATCTTACTAAAACCGAATTTATAGTGAGAAGCTCAGTCTTTACTCTCCATATGTGCAAAGTCTTGGATGTAACTGGAATTGAATTTTATTGAATGTAGGAATCTCAGAAGCTAAACTCAAGACTGACAGAGCTGTTTGGAAAGGTTTGAGGAACGGATGTCATTTTGAAAGTTTGAGATACAGGCAAGTCTTATTCTTAAGAGAAAATGGGAATCAGAATGCCCCCGATCAGACTCTTAATTAGCCACTAGTGCAATGAATGGCTCAAACATGATGAGCGAGGAAGGCAGGAAAAAGCATTTCACCTGGCAAAGAGATCAGCACTCTGCAGTGGGGACAGGTCCTGAGACGCTGGAATTCTAGCAGCAAAACTATGCTTAAGTAGTAGAACACGATAAGTTGTTATCTCACAAGGACTTAATGGCTAGTGTTTTGTCTAAGCCCCTGAGAACAAAGTCCCTGATTGTAGAAAATGAAGAGAGATCGATCCTGTTTCTGGATGAACAAAGACCATTTAATGAAAACTGCCTGGCAAAAAGCAGAGGATATCACAACATTCCATTGACACATTCCTTAGTCTTAAAGAGCAAAATGTAAATCCCATTATCTTGTTAACTATCTAATCAGTGCTTATCTATGCCTATTCAGTCATTGTGTTAAGTCCATTCCTTGCTGGTTTGTAGATCTCATCTTGTTGACTCTGGCATAGCCATCTTTAGGATTAGAAGTGTTTCCTGTTTTTCTCGGGGCACATTTCATGATTTGGTTTCCTGCTGGGGAAACATTGACTTGCTGTTCCCCACCTAATACTGTTGGGGCAGCAGGGATGAAAGGAAGCTTTGGATGGTACAGGCCATCAGCACTCCCCAGCTTTCGACTATTCTGACAGACTGACGGGAGGACAGCTGGAGAGACCAACATTCTGCAAAGCTGAATAATCGAAGAGGAACTGATCACCTGTCACCACCCCCACACCACCGTCTGTGAAGCCGACTGTGCCAAGAAACTGACTGAGAAGATGGTCAGAGAAACCAAGTTCTCCAAAGATCTGTGGATTTGAGGAGTGAGAGGAGGGAGGCCAGGGCCTGCCAGACACTGCTGCAGCATGCAGTGGTGATACAACTTCTTACCTGTCTTCTCTCTTTTTCCTTTTCCTCTCCCCTACTCTGAGTTAGGTGTCTGGTAACTTTAGTGATTTCCCTGCTGAGTTCCAGCATCAGGCAGTGTTAGTATACTTGAGCTCTTGGTATTAGTCTCCTTAATTCGACCCAAGTGAATCCATGAACCCCAGTCACTCCGTCCTCTGATCGATCAGGACGTGACACCCTTTCCCAAAGCATTTAATGGGGACTGGAAGAGCAACAAAGCAAAGACAAAAGAAAGCAGTTCAAGCTAAAGTGAAGGATAACAATGGGGAGTACAAAGGGCTGGTGATTCTGATATATCAGCAGCTTTACAGGCTCCGTTTTCTATTAGAGGGACATTGCAGATAGCTGCAGAGGAGCAGCTTTTCCCTGGCAGCAGAGATGAGGCAGCACAGAAGGGACCGTGTTGGAAGATAAGATTTCTAGAGTAACCTGTCAGTTTTGAAATGAAATGTCAACCAGTGTGGATAATGCACTGGAATGGTAAATAGAGGTGTCAGCACAGAAGTCTGTTAAGCACTTTCGTGCTTCAGCGAAGATCATGGCAGTGGAGACGTTGAAATCAGTTGGCCTTTCTTATGCTGAGTTGCCTGCTATCATGCGCAGTTCTGCACACCACATGCAAATCTGAGCACTTGGTTACATTTCCTACCAGACTTCTCCAGTGAAATAGAGGGACTTCTACAGAGAGGTGAAAAAGCTCTACAGCTTTACCACTTTTGTTCTGTAAATGTAGTGCTCTGCCCTGCTTATTCAAAACTTTATCTACAATAAGATATAATGCTCCATTAATTGTACACGTTAAAATGTGTTTGAAATATCTGATAGATAAAAAAAATGTTGAAAGAATCTGAAAAATTGATGTTACCAATACAAATCTCAACTTTCATTGAGGCAGCTTCACAAGTCTGTAATCAGCAGCCTTGTGTTTCTTGCTTCTACAGTTCACGGCAAAATTAAATAGCTTCTTGACAACGTTTCTGCTTCTAGATGATGAGTAACCTGGGACCAAATTCAGTTGCTTACTAAGATGTGTTTTACTGGCATGTTACTGTGTCCAGATGCTTCTTGTGGTACTGTGGGTGTCAATCAGTGAGCTGTTATCCTACAGAGACAGTCTCACAAATCTGCAAAAATATTCTAATGTTCAATTTGCAGTGGGAAAACTGCAGGTTTAGGCATCTCTTGGAAATACTGTGATGTTGAAGTTGCACCTCTGCATGCTGAGGGTAACAAAGGTACTTTTCAGTCAAATTATACAGAATATCCACAGAACTGTTCTAGGCCATGCTGTAACCAGAGAGTTCTATAACAAAATAAAACCCTTCTAAGAATTACTGACTTGTTTGGTTTCATTCGTGTAATTCTTCTGATTACTATAGGGCAGCTTGTGCATGGAAACATTTGGGGATTTGGGTCGTAGAGCCAAAACAATAAAGCAAATTGTGTGAAGGGCTGGGTGCTTTCTTCATTAGATTTGGGATAAAGACTTTTGTGAGTGTGACACATGAATGCAGTAAGCTAATCAACATAACAATACTGTTTAATGTAAATCTGATTTTGCTTTTATCCCAGGTGCTTGTGATTGAACTTAGCTGAATATGGATCCGGGTGGTGGAAGTCTTGGACTGCAAACACAGGAATCCAAAATGCCCCACACTATGATCATGCAGGATTTCGGTAAACGTTTTACAGCATTACAAATAATCAAATCCAAGCCTGTTTTTCTGGGTTTTGCTGTGTATTTGTCGATGGTAGTAAGGTGATAATGCCATTTGCAAGACCTTTTGAGAACCTTCACATGAAGTGACATATAGTATGTCTGTGTATACTGTCTTTGCTCACAAAAGAGTCGCTTAATCAAGAAAAATGCAGTGCAGTATGTGAAAAAAATCTGAGGTTTTGTGTGCTTACTGTGACTACTTACTCCTTTAGGGTATTTCAGTCAGTGTGGTGAGAGATGATGTCTCAGACTTTGTGACAACAGGTAACGTGTAGACAACAGTTTAGGGACTTAACTAAGACTGCACGTTTGGCAAAAAACATTAGTCCTGGGACGGGACGGTACTGGTGTGAGAAAACTTTTTTCATAATTGATTTTTTTTCTAAATTAATACTGGGTTTTTTGGTGGCAGTGCTAAATAACCTCAGCAGTTTTAAAGACAAGAAATCCCTGGTTTTTTTCTTTGTGGTCTCCATTTCTGCTTTAGAACAGGAGATGACTTTCTCAGCTATTGGGAAGGACCATGTCTTTGTTCTATCAGGAATTATATCCCTGAGAGTGTTCCAAAATAATCACATTTGCAGTGCTGTGCTGAATAATTAAAATTATTCATTCTGGTAAGAACCATTTTCTTGACTGTTTTATTAAGATTAAAGCTATTTTTGTGTGTGTTTAAAAAATTCACTGTGCATTCCTTTTTATGTATAGAAAAGTACTTCTGTGACCATGGTTGTTAATACAAAGAAGGTTTCTCCTTCTAGACATTCCTTGCAACTTGGCAAGTTGTTGGAAATTGTATAGACATTCCACACAACTGTTTTATGAAGTCCATGCAGTCTAAAGGATGAGAGAGTCCTTTTATTTTAATGCAATTAATGTATCGTGCAAGAATCCTGTGAAGGTTCAAATTGCTGCTGAGTCAAATGTTTTCTGTTTTGCAGACTGGCCTCGAGTTTTTAACATTATCAGCATTGTGTAACTGAAACTGGGGACATGTTCCATATTATTAAAGAAGGGTGTGATTTACTTATTGTAAATAATGTACTATTGGTTTTTTACTGCAAAGAACATGGTCTGTTTTGGATAATCCTTACCAGGTGAAATGCAGATCGTTGGCTTTGTGGATCTCTGAAAAGTGACCAGTTTGTACACCCGCGTTTAGTATATCTGTACAGTTAGTCCATTCCTTAGAGAAGCAGTTTGCTAATGGAGTAATTTTAACACCTTTCCTCATTCACAATTGTTCCATAGTGGCTGGAATGGCTGGCACTGCCCACATTGATGGAGATCACATTGTCGTATCAGTTCCTGAAGCTGTCCTCGTGTCTGATGTTGTGACTGATGATGGAATAACTCTTGATCATGGCTTAGCAGCTGAAGTTGTCCAAGGACCCGACATCATCACTGAAACTGATGTTGTAACTGAAGGTGTAATTGTTCCTGATTCTGTTTTGGAAACTGACGTTGCTATCGAAGAAGCTTTGGATACCAGCGATCATGTTTTGACTTCAGATCTCATCACAGAAACTGTTAGAGTTCCTGATCAGGTTTTTGTGGCTGACCTTGTTACTGGTCCTGATGGACAGCTGGAACATGTGGTGCAGGACTCTGCGTCAGGAGCCAACTCACCTACAGTGGTTTCAGAAGAAGTTCTGGTAACGAACTCAGACTCTGAAGCAGTCATTCAGACAGCTGGTACTGTCCCTGGCTCCACAGTGACTATAAAAACAGAAGATGATGACGATGGCAAGAGTACATCTGAAGACTACTTAATGATCTCTTGTAAGTTAAACCAAAGTAGATAGAACAGGATTATCTCAAGTAGAAGTGGTCTGGTGGGGAGAAGTTCCTTGTAACTGGACCCTTGCATTCTGTACTGAAACTCCCTCATAATGCAGTGTTGCCCAGTTGATTATTGGTGTCTGGATTTGGGGTTTCCTGATAAAAAATTTGTTGTGGCTGATACAGCAAGAAAGAAAATGCACTGATGCTATTTAGTGAGGAGTGTGTATGTTTTGTGTTTGTGAAACTAGTTTTTCCTAGGAATTAAGAGCAATGCATTGGGAAGTGAAACATTCCATATATGTGAATACTTCAAAACCACATGTAGGTCTATGCCACATTATGTAGATTTGTGTAAACATAATTTCATGGGTTGAGTCAATGCCTCAAGCTTTCTCTATTGTGTCCACAAAATACTGTTTATTTAGCTGTACTAAAAATCATAATGGGCATTGGTTGTATGTTGTGTTGTTCTGAGCTTGACGTGAAGGGATTGTGTGCACTAACCAATTGCCTCTCTGACACTGGGAATGGCTGCTTGTTCCAGTGTCCACACAATATCCAACCCTGAGGAAACCATATGGTCCCAAGAGTAAATGCTGCTGGGAGGACCATGGGGATGTTAGTTTTTTCAGTGATTAAATTACACTGAAGAGGCCAGTTTCTATTGTCACACATGTTTTACAAAGTGCATGATAGTTCCTTTCAGATTTTTGGCTTCTCCATATCACTTTATGAAGTGCGACTAGGTCAAACCAGATTTTATTTAGTCAGAAGCAATATGGTAAAAAATGGCAGTGCCAAATGTGTCAAAGTGTCAGTCTGTTCTCAGCAAGTTGCATTTATTAAAAATGTCAAGGCAGAGGACATGACTGATCAGGGATTACAGCACTTCCAGCAATTCACAGAATTGATGTCACTTATGCAAAATAAGTCTTTGGTATTTGATTTTTGTCAAGTATAGGATGGGCAGCAATGATTTTCTTATCACTACTGTAATATTGCTGTCACTAATAGAAGTCAAAAGGAATTTATTGGAAAAAGACCCAAAGAAAAATCCCCTCAGTCTAGAAGCAACTTATAGCTACAACAGAGAAAGTCCTGTGTTTGTAGATAAAACCCACCCTTCTTACAATCAGTTGTTTCATTGACAAAATTCCTCCTTTCTGACAGTACTTACAATGGATTGATTGTATTCTGTAACTGCAGTGTTCCCACTGCCTCTTTCTAAGTGTAAGTAAAGTCATCTCTGGAATACCTTCTAAGGTAGATGATGATCAGAGCACCTTAGAGTAACAGCTGTCTGGGGACCCTGGCTTGTGATCAATACCTTTATAGTTCTGTCAGGTGTTCCCAAGCCTGTCGATGACTTTTGTGATGTTTCAAAGCCACTGAAGACTTAGTTTTCAGCATGTATATTTATGTGTATGTGTAATTGTGATATGCCCACCAATCACATTTGGAACATATGTTATTAATCTGTTTTGTCTTAAATAACCATTTTACATAAGGTAATCATACAGTTGGTTAGGTTGGAAAAGGCCTTTAAGATCATTGAACCTGACCATTAACCCAGCTGTCCCAAGGCAACTGATAAACTGTCCATAAGCTCCAGATCTACTCAACTGTGAAACACATCCAGGGATGCCGATTCAGCTGCCTCCCTGGGCAGCCTAGTCCAAGACCTGATGACTCTTTCCACAAAGAACTTGAGACCTCCTTTTCTCCAGATAACCGCCCCCTGATTCTGTCAGTTGCTCCTCGAAGCACTTATGCTCCAGCCCTCTCCCCAGCTACATTGCACTTTTCTGAGTCTGCTCCAGCCCCTCCAGGTCCTTCTGGCAATGAGGGGCCAAAATTACACCCTCGGTAGAGCCTCCTGACACTCAAGCATGGTCAGCAGTCCTGCCCAACTTCGTGTTGGCTGCAAACTTTCTGAGGGTGCCCTGGACCCCTTAGTCAAGATGAGATCTCTTGTGCCTGCGAAGTTTGAGGCTGGGCTGTGCTGGATATACCAGTGTGACCCAACAAAAGACCTGCTCTTGATAGATTTCTCAGCAAAAATGCATCAGTCTTGGACTGCTGCTCTTTTTTTGTTGTGACCTTTTTTCCTCAATATTTTTGAATTAGCTTTGAACTCACTAGGTGTATGAGGATAATCGGTTGTGTAGACTAGACAAATGCCTCCCTTCATCAACTGGTTTAAAACCCCAATTATTTAATTATTTCTAAACTATCAAATGTTCAGTAAATACTGTAGAAAGTTAGTTTTAGGAATTTCTTTTGAGCATTATGTACAAGAATGTTGAACTTTTTTATAATGTAAATCAAGCCAGAGTGATAGTTTAAAAAAACCTTGAAATTCTGACTCTTTGTGAAATTTAGTTTCTAAAAAGTGTCACCTGTAATGTCCCTGGGGAATGCCACAAGCATGGGGCATCTAAAATACTTTGTTTCAGGGCCTGAAGCTACGTGTGGGATTTTAATTTTATTTTACTCTTTTGTTAGGAGCTAAAATACAAATATTCTGAAAAGTTACTTTTCACCATTGGAAGATGTCCTACCCTGTAGATATTTTATGTGCTGCTGGTATTATATTTCAATGTAAATGTTAACTGAAAAATAATAAGTTTGAGAGCTCTGTAAAGTAGCTGTGTATGGTTTTGTGAGTGGAACTCTCGCTAAAAGATTATCACCACTCTGTGTACAAGGGATTGAGCTTCTTTAAATGAGCCTTACAAGCATAAAAGTTAAAAATCCTTTTTTGATGCATTTCAGCATATGGCATGGAATACACATGATGCCTTGCTTTAAATCTCAATACCCATTTAAACAGGACTTAGGAAAGAGGAACATAAGACAAAGTGAACACTCTGATCATGAGCACAGCCTTCTCCTTCCTTTATGGGAACATAAAGAGCAGCACATCCCATCTTGCCAGCAGCAGTTGGCAGCATGTAGCTGAAAGCCTATACCCTCTTTTGTTTTTCAGGTTTGCGATATTCAGACCCACAGCGGATTGCCAGCTCCTGATCCATGTGCTGGTCCTACATGCACTATGCTGGTGACCTCATACCCACCAAAGAACTACTCTGGAGCTGGCCTTTAGGGGTAAGGTACTGTTCCACCACCACCTACCTCCTTTTTAGTGCATTACAATACAGTGTTACGTCATTTGCTCAACAGCTGTAGTGCCTCTCTACTGTAACCTATGGGATATAAAATATCAGGCATTTGGAAAACTTTAAAACCGTGGGACTTATTTTGCCCTCAAGTTACCCCTATGGGGCTCTGATGGTGGGTGTGATATCACCAGCACAGTGCATGCTGAGGCATCACATGAATTGAGAGCTGGCAATCCACGGTGAATCTGGACATCACACACCTGAAAACAGCAGCCAAGGTAAGTTGAAAACTGGAAGTGTGCTGAGCTTTCCTTTAAACCTTGTTTGTGCAGCAGGGTCCAGCCTGAATTTATAAAGGCTCTCTGTTGTGTTTTTTCAGTTAGTTGTCAGATGGGGAAGACACTAGAAACGCCATTGGTATAAAGAAAATATCTCTGTTCCTGAGAACTGAGAAAAATAGTAACGTAGTGCTGACGTGTCTTGTGATTGAAGTTGTGTTATTTGGACGATAGAAAGTTTTCACAATCTTTTTCTTAAAAAGATCCTAATTTTGGAAGCTGGCAAAGATTCCATGTTCTGCTGCATTGATTGATTTCCGTGTATCTAAATGTGATTAGAAAGATTGAAACCATGACATTCACTTCCTCTAAGACCGATTTAAGTAACTGCTGACTCAGCGCCTTTTGTTCTTGAGGTATTTGAAACAAAAGACAGGTCTATATAGTTATTATTTATCAATCCAGCTTATATTTTTCCAATGTTATTATACTACACTTGGTGTGTTAGAAAAGGGGTCCAGAGGCCATGGACAAACAGTCTTCCTGATAATTTTTTGTTACGTCAGCTTAAATTGTAGGGCCAGAAGATATTAGGAAAGACACAGTATTGTTGATGGTGTGAGATGATCGCTGATTTTAGTAACAGTGTTTGAAGTTTGACCCTCCAAGACAAGGCTCCATGTTTTTTGAAAGCTGTTGGGGTAGTATACTTACATTTTTAGCTAAAAGAATTTTAAAGCAAATTTTAAAATTGAAACATTCTTCAATTTTTTTCTTTATGTAAGAGTCTTTCTTGCATTGCCATTGATGTCTAGGTGAGACAGCTATCTAAAACTCTTGGAATACTTCACCAGATACGTGACAGTGTGCAGTCAGTGTCACCTGGTCTTAGTGATATAGAATCATTAGGGATTGAAAGGGACCTTGAAAGATCATCTAGTCCAATCCTGCTGCCACAGCAGGATTGCCTAGACCAAGTTGCACAGGAACATGTCTGGGCGGGTTTTGAACCTCTCGAGAGGAGACTCCACACACCTCCTGGGCAATAGCTGAAAGTCTGTGCTGTAAAGAAAAGTTATTATCACATAACTGTGGTTACTCCACTGCTCAGTAGCATGTTGCTGTTGTAGAATAACCTTCCAGTACAAACTTATCTTCTGTGTTAAACTGACAGCATGATACTTTCATAAGATTTATGAGTTTAGAAGAAGGTGGTGTTGGTTCAGTTGCATATTTGAGAATAGCTTTACTACCACCTACCAATTCCAGAGTTACAGTGACAGCTTCCAATTAGTGATTCCTTCCACCAAGCCTTTAAATACTGTTTTGGCAGCAATGTCTAGTCACACAACTATTTATATCTCTACTCCTGCCTTGTACCACCAGTTACCTCTAGTCTTCCAAAGACTAACACATGTTCATTATGCTAAAGTTAAACCTCTGTGGATCATTTTGAAGAATATGGATAAGAAACTTTAAAAAATACTAGAAGAAAATGCTGTTTAATAAATGCAGACAGTTGTCAATGTGCAGAGATAGCTTTTGCAAATTTATTTATGCATCTTCCCTTTTTGTGTTAGATGCTTCCCATTTAATTTTCATCAGAATAGAAATATCTTTAGAGGTTCTGAAATGAAATCAAATACTTACTTGTCCCTACTTACATTGTGTCTAGCTCTGTCCTCAGGAGCTTCTGTAGTCTTCTGATTCAGGCCAAGATTTGGGAAATAGGAGTAAGGTTACTTAGTGCGGACAGTGTTAGTTGGGTAGGAGTTTCCATAGAATCCTGTCTGTCTGAGTGAGAAGAGTGTGTTTTTGGAGAGTTTGGTTTGGGACTACTGTGGTGGCCCTGTCATGAAACACTACTGTTACCTTAATATTAATTTTAATGAATTATATTTTTTTTACCCGCTCTACTCATTTTATGTTATATATGCAGTAAATTGCTATTTCATTCAGATTTTACTTACGTTCTCTGCAATTCTCTTCAATTTAGAGGACCTTGGTGGGTGTTGAGCATCATGCAGGTTTGTGTTGGTCGTCTGTGTTGCAGCTAATTTTACCCACAGAGACAAGCATGTGGCAGTGCATATGTCAGAACGATGCTTTTTGGCAATTTGGGGTGTATATAGGGATGTCTGATTGAATATCTCTTTACCAGGACAGCGTTACTTGTATGCTGCTAATCATTTGAATCTGCTTGTTGTTGTATAAATAAAATGAGTATTTTAAATTTAGAGAGCAAATAATCAGTGGCTAAGTTGCATTCTTAAGGGATGAGAAGTCAGTTTGGGATTTGTTATTACTGCATCTCCTACTAATCAGTTGTACATTAGAACAACCTTCGTTAATGTATGTGTTTTGAAGTGGGTAAAGACATAGTTCATTCTAGAATGAAGATGTAGCCAGATTTTTAGTGCCTACTTCTTTCTCTGGGTATATGCTCAGAGTCATCACTCTTCAGGAGAGTTTCAGCTGCTAAAATTTAGCCACCAGTTTCTTAGAGTAGTGCAACTTTTGGAGTCTCTTTCACTGTAATAGGCAATTTTGGGTTAACTTTTAGCATTTTTGGACAAAAGTTAAATTTTACTTCAATACATTTTTGCTTTCTAAGTAGAATAGCTTCAGACTTAAGCAATTACCACTGCCTTTGATGACAAGCTCCCCCTGGTGTTCCACAGTCTGTAATTATTTTTGTCTCTGAGCTGCCATAAAATTGCTCCTGAACTTCTGGACTCTCAAGTATCTCGGGATTAATGGTGTTGTGACAGCCTTGTAGGAAAACAAACCTGTCCTGTGCATGGTGATAATTGGAGAAAGAAAGAAAATCATTATGTTGATTACTTCAATTTCTAAAAACGCTGTCTGAACATCATTATTATTGCATGTTCTTTACAGTGGATGATGTCGGAGAGAAACTGGACCATATAGGAAACACTCCCTTGAAAATCAGTACCGAGGTGGCAAATGATGAAGTAGCTAAAGATGACGGGTTTGGCTCAGAAGTTATTAAAGTGTACATATTTAAAGCTGAAGCTGAAGATGATGTCGAAATAGGTAATTTCTGTGTAGCCTTCCAGTTATTGCTGGGTCGTTTTGTTTGTTGTTCTTAATTTCATGTAATCACCGGCTAGAATCTTGTGTAGAACATGGAGGCTGTCCATAGGCAGTAAATACTGGCGGTATGTTAGTCTCAAGTTCTTTTAGATTAGCAGTGTTTTTTCAATCAGCCAGAGCCTGCATGCAGAAGTAGTTGGATGTCTGCAGCTGTTTTTCAGCTGCTGCTTGTCTCTTAATGTCATAGGACTGTGTGTCAACATAGAAAAGCTTCTCAAGTGGCTTCAGAGCATTGAGAAGACTTTGGTGGCCTCAATGCAGAGAGAGGAACATTGCTGGGCCTTTAGACATACAGTAGTTTCCAAACCTGACCACGAAACTCAGAATTGCTCGGCAGTTATCTTCTGGAAAGCACTTCAGTTGCTCTGCAGGTGGTATACAACTAACCCATGTTCTGTTCTTAATAACTTGGTAAAGCAGAGTACCCTGACACGTGGTCAGTGCTGAAACCTATGGATCATTCCACTTTATCCTTTGCATTTAGGTATTGGAACTCTGGCTCACTGGAACGTACATGGCCTGGAGCCTGTCATGGGGTTTGTGCCAGGCCTTGACAACATTTTTGGAAGAAATTTTTCCTCATGTCCAGTCAAACCTTCCTTTGGTACAGCTCAAAGCTTATTCCTTTTGCTCTTTTTCTTGTCTGGTCGCAGTTAAGTCTCTCATGCATCAAAGGCTCATTCTTAAACCTGCTTGGAAATGAGTTGTTCAGTGTTGAATTTACACTGAGAGAATTTTCCTTCTCCTAAGTATCAAAGTTGAGTGATTTCACAACAGACATGGATGTAAAAGAATAGCTGTTCTGTAAATAAGAAAAATAATACTGAAATGAAGCTCAACAGTGGCTTTGTTTACATTTACTTACCGTCTTTAACCATCTTCTTTGTTCAAGGTGGGACAGAAATTGTCACCGAGAGTGACTTTCACAATGGACATTCTGTAGCAGGAGTAATTGAACAAGGAGGTGTGGGTAGAATGCAGCGAGAGAAAATGGTTTACATGGCTGTTAAGGACTCATCTCAGGAAGATGAAGACATGAGTAAGTGTTACAATACACTCTTTTGTTTCTCTTCCTGTTTTGCACAATATAAACATTCCCCTGGATTTCTTTAATTTTCTTGAAGGATTTTTTAGTCTCAACTTGTAGAAAACTGAGCTAATCTTCCCTAAAGTTAAAAGCCATGCTATAATTACTGTAGTAATGTGAATACATGCACTTTGTGTTCTGTATGCAACCATTTCATATGTTAAATGTATTGTGTCCATGGATGAAGTGAATGAGGTTAGTCAGACCTCTGTGTTCCTTCTACTGCTGTGAATTGCCTTGTGCCAGTGAGTGTCATCATTTAGAAATCTCCAAGTTTGCACATTTGAATTGCTGTTGGTATCTAGTTTGGTATGTGTTTTCTCTCTTTAAGGAGTGTCTGATCCCCTAAGGGAAGGGATGGTTCTAGCTACCAGAGGAAGGAAAGTAATTTCTAGTGGGTATTGATCACAGTGAGTGAAGTAAATGAATGAAAATTTACGGTGAGCAGAAGAAAATTACAGATTTCTTCTCCTTTAACCCAGGCTGTGCTGAAATAGCAGATGAAGTTTACATGGAAGTTATTGTAGGTGAAGAAGAAGCTACATCACTTCCAGACACGCAGCTTGAAGACTCGGGTGTGAATAAAACGTTTGTCCCTGTTGCTTGGGCTGCTGCTTACGGTAGGAATCTGATGCTGCTTATCTGACAGTCCCTTCCACCGTTCTCTCCCTAATTTAGCTTCCGGAATCTTTTATGATGATCTCTCACCTTTCCCTGGGGGTTCAGAAACTGCTCCTTCCTGTCTTTTAGCAGTGTCAGTTAATAGAATTGATGAAATGATGTGCAGAATTATTTTGACATCATTCATGTCCTTTCACACATCTGGTCGTTTGGGTTGGTTTGTAGCTCCATGTGAAGAAAACAGGTCTGGTTTCATGGTGGTGGTTTTTCCCCCCCAGTGTACTGGCCTGTCACACAGTTACAGGCTGCTTCAGCAGTCAGTGGTTTTGCACATAATGAACAAATTGCTCTGTGTTGGGTTTCATGAACTAGAAAGTAATGATGTTGGGGGGCATTTTTATACTACTTTTGATTCCAGCTTAGATTCACAGATGGGGGGGACGGACCAGTGGCTGTTGAAGATCTTACAAAAACAAAATCAGCCCTAAGCATTTTACGTGAGCTCTCAGAGGAAGGGAAGTAACTTTAAAAAGCTAGTAGTAGCAATAAATGTGTAAACATGTTCCTAATAATTTCAGTTCACACACCTGTTTTAAACCTGTTAATATTAGCAAGTAAAAATGTAATTTGTTCTGTGCAGCCACACTATCAGTAGTAGAAGTATCTCACCAGATGTGGCTGATTTCACATGCTCCGTTATTTATTATTATTTCTTCAGATACTGGTATATTCAGTGTTTATTAAGAGGATATCAGATCATGCAGGGTTTGTGTCACAGTTAACATTCACTGGTGGTAGATTTCTGAGCACAGTAGTTGGGCTGATGAAGTGGTTTAGAACCACAGAGCCTTGGCACACAGCACTAAACCCTTCCAATCCAAACATGAGATGTGCTTTGAAGTTACCACTTCTTGGTGTCCCATAACTTCGTAGTGTCTCAGGCACATGATAAGGTATAAATTTTACATGACTTCATTTTCCTGGGGCTCATAGTTACAAAACACTGAGAGCTGATTGTGAACTGCTCATGAGTTTGGATGGAGTTAAGCTGATTTCTCTTAGCTGTTAGTTTTCCCTTAGTGTCAGACTTTGAAAGCCAATGCCTTCATAAAGATTCCTAATTTATAATGACTAAAATACCATTTTCTGCAGGAGATGAAAGAAGACTTCCCAGAAGATATGAAGATGGTCAAGCGGCAGGTAAGCACTTGTAACTGTGCTTGATAACATATTAGAGCTACAGTGCTGCTCTCTTTGGAAATTCAGGCATTTTTGTGTTAGTTCTCCTAATCAGTGAATGCAGCAGATACACTGTAAAGTGTGTGTTGAAGGACTTCACAGCCCTTCCCAGAGGGTGGGGAAGTTGGGGGGATCTACCAGGATTTTCAGTACTGTTTCACAGTCAGAAAAGAGACAGCACAGTTCTTAAGAAGTAAAACCAAGTTAAATGCAAGAAAACAAACAGGACAATCTTGAACAGCTTGAGAAATCAAGGCATGTATTTGAAATTTATCAGTGTTTAAGCAGCTGTATTTTGTCAGTTTCATTAGTGTGTACTCTTTGGGTTTTCTCTCTGTTGATCATAGAGGAATGGTCAGTATTTATGTTGAAAGAGTAGATAGTGCTGCTGTGCAATTCCAGTCATCAGTGCCAAAGGAAAAAAGTTGTTTAAGGTTTTTTATGGTGTCTAATTTCTGTTTCTAGGAAATAACTTGGATACACGATTAGAAAACAAAAACGGTAATGCAACACAGTACCTGCAGATTTGTGATAGCATTAGCACTAATAGAGTGCTCAAACAAAAAACCAAGAAAAGGAGGAGAGGAGAGGCCAGGCAATGGCAAACAGGTAAACACTGTGTGGTGATGCGTATTGTCATGGAGTGGCACTTGCTCCTGTACTATACATTTTGTTGTTGTTTTGATTTAAACCGATGCAGAATTAAACAAGATACAAACAACAATTTGCGTATTTCCTGCGTCCTTCCCCCCCTCCAATTCTATACTTAGCAAGCGTAAAGAATTCCTGCTGCTCAGAGCCAGCGTTATTAGGGGCGATGCAGTTGGTTTACATTTTGCAAGCTGTTAATCAGTAGTACTGGGCATACTCACTGCACGTGTGATATTACCGACCTAAGGCAAAGTGATATAAGCTGTAGGTGCTGTGGATTGGTTGTCCTTAAGCTTCTGAGCCATTCTCTATCTGCTGCAAGTGTAAGTGCATGAATCTGAACAGCACGTGGCTGATTTAAAGCTGCTTAACCAATAAATGTGTTTCCTTCATAACTTATTTTTGTTTGTTCAAAAACAGCTGTTATAATAGGTCCTGATGGACAGCCCTTAACAGTTTACCCTTGTCATATTTGTGGAAAAAAATTTAAATCCAGAGGATTCTTGAAAAGGCACATGAAGAATCATCCGGATCACATGATCAAGAAGAAATACCAGTGTACAGACTGTGACTTCACGACCAACAAAAAAGTAAGTTTCCACAATCACCTGGAAAGCCATAAACTTATCAATAAAGTTGATAAAACTCATGAGTTTACAGAATACACCAGGAGATACAGAGAAGCAAGTCCCTTGAGCTCCAATAAACTGATACTGAGGGACAAGGAGCCTAAGCTACACAAGTGCAAATACTGTGACTATGAAACGGCGGAGCAGGGACTTCTTAACAGGCACCTGCTGGCAGTGCACAGCAAGACCTTCCCTCACGTGTGCGTGGAGTGCGGGAAAGGATTCCGTCACCCGTCGGAGCTGAAAAAGCACATGAGGACCCACACTGGGGAAAAGCCATACCAGTGTCAGCACTGTGTGTTCAGGTGCGCCGACCAGTCCAACCTGAAAACCCACATCAAGACCAAACATGGCACCGATCTGCCCTTTAAGTGCGAACACTGTCCCCAGGCTTTTGCAGATGAGAAGGAACTGCAGCAGCACATGGAGCTCTTCCAAGGGCACAAGACGCACCAGTGTCCGCACTGTGACCACAAGAGCACTAACTCCAGTGACCTGAAGCGACACATCATTTCCGTACACACAAAGGATTTTCCCCACAAGTGTGAGGTATGTGAGAAAGGCTTCCATCGTCCCTCGGAGCTCAAAAAGCATAGCGAAACCCATAAAGGTAAGAAGATACATCAGTGTAGGCACTGTGACTTTAAAACATCAGACCCTTTTGTACTTAGTGGCCACATCCTCTCGGTTCACACCAAGGACCTGCCTTTTAAATGCAAAAGATGTAAAAGAGGATTTAGGCAGCAAAATGAACTGAAGAAGCACATGAAAACCCACAGCGGCAGAAAAGTGTATCAGTGCCAGTACTGTGAGTACAGCACCACGGATGCGTCGGGCTTTAAGCGCCACGTAATATCCATACATACAAAAGACTACCCACACAGGTGTGAGTATTGCAAAAAGGGATTCCGTAGACCTTCGGAAAAAAATCAGCATATAATGAGGCACCACAAAGAGGCCATACTGTAATGTATGATGTTGGGAAGAAAGCCGTTTAGGAACTGTGATATCCTAGTTGGGGAAAAAAAAAAAGAAATCTCATGAACTGTTTCTCCTGGTTTCAAAGCTTGATATTAAATCATAACTTTACATTATTTGTATTAAAAGTCTTACAAGTATTAGGGTTGGCAGGGGATCTCATAGCCCTATGATTGTTGCTTATCAGAACCTAAAGAGCACTATAGAATGCAGAAGGATGGATGAATGTCTTAAATTTGCAGACAGATGGATGAATGTCTTCTAAACGAAGAGAATTAGAAGCTGTTAAGCTGCAGAAGACAAAAAGCTGATTGTGTTTACCCATTTGATCGGGAACAGCACTTGTCTCCATCAGGAGACTGGCTCAGAGCTGTGGAATGAGGTTCTTCACTAGCTGTTTGCCAAGGCAACCGAGTCTCACTTGTGCAGTTTTGAGAGTACGAGTCAGTCACTTGATCATAACGTTTGAAAATCGTGCCTGGAAAGGAAATTCCACAACTGGGCAGATTTGGGCGGGGAAGGGGTTGTCCCTTTTCTGGTTTTTGGGATTTTTTTTTTTAAGAAAAAAAAAAATCCAAGAAAACGTTTCATTGGGAAACTTTTTTGTTTCCTTTATTAGTTTAGGTCCAACAAATACTATTTTTTTTAAATTGTTTCAAAGCTGCTAACCTGTTCTATTGCAGGATCTGATGTTTAAAATAGAGCTTTATGTTAGGAGCTCAGCGGTGGTGTTCTGGTGCTAGGACTGAAGATGTGTCTGTACATAAGTTCCCTTTTTTTACCTGAAACTGCAGTTGAATGTTGTTCAGTATGGCACATGTAACAAACTTATCTTGGAATTTGACTTCTTTTTTTTTCTTCTTTCTTTCTTTTTTTTAAGGATAAAATGGATGCAGCTCGTAGTGTTGTGACTCAACACTAACTATTATTTTTCTCGCTACTTCAAAATCGTCTCGAAAAAGAATATTCAAAACCAAGTAGGGTTCTTTTAATGAAAAACGGAAAGTACGTAGCAGTTCTTTAGGGCAGTGATGTTAACAGGTATGACCCGCGTGTCCTACCTCCTGATATGAAATTTTCAATAGAAACATAAAATCGCACCTTTTAATCAATTCTTTGAAAAAGAAAAAAAAAAACCACGATGAATCTATACCATGCTATAGCCGTGCATTTTCAACCTGTAAGAGAGTATATATGCAGTATTTAACCAGAGAAAATAACGCTGCCATTAGGGTTGGGAGGTGGATCTTCAGTTTACAGTGTATACATTAACAGCAGAATGCATCCCTTTAAACGACGCTTTGTGTTAGCATGCTGAAAATCAAATGGCGCTTACTATAACAAGCTGGTCTAGGGCTATTTAATGACAAACCTGTTCATAAATGTTCCGCATATACTGTGTATTTTTTACTTTTTTTAGTTGCTTCATGTTTGCACACAGCTGTTCACACGATAAATTGTAATTCCATGCTAGATTGTGGCTTTGTGTTTCAGATATAATGTTCATGTTTTGGGTTGGTTTTGTTTTGGGTTTGGTTTGATTTGTTTTTTTTTGCACCAGATGAGAATCAGTTCCTTGAGAATTAATTTTTTATATATATTTCTAAACTTCAGAAAGTGAAATTTGGGAAATCTCTTAGGAAAAAACAAAAAACAGACAAAAAGAAAATGAAAGTATGTGTTTTCTGTGGCTGTAAAAACTGATGTACACGCTGTAAAATAAGATTGTCACTGTTCTGTGGGATTATTACTTCTAAATGTGTTCCTCATCGTAACGGGCATACAATAAAACGCATCTCTTGCACTCCAGGGAGGTTGGAGTTTGCTTTTGATTTGTGCTCTGTAGGAAGGTCGTGCTCTGCATACATTTGCCTGAGATTTTACATGAGTTCCATTATTCACTAATTGATGTGGAGCAACATTTCAAGGAAACAGGTTATTTGAGGTGTTTTTACCAGACTGTTGTGGGGAGAGCATTGGGGTTTTATTGACTAACACCTTTAGGTTACAGGTTAATGTGCTTGTGCTTATTTCTCAATTATCAGTTGTGGTGCTGACATTCCTGTGACACTTTCTCTCCTTTAGAAGACCATAAACCTTCTCAGAGATTTTGGGAGAAGCCAGGTAGGTTTTATCTTTTTATCTGTCTAATAAGAAGAGCTCGTAAAAGGCAGCACTAAACCCTCTGCTCTCAGTTTCCCTCTCTTTTTAGAATCACGACAGCAGTAATACAGACGCTGAGAAGAGAGCAGAATGCTAGATGAATTCTTCATCAAGGATTTCCAGCAGGCTTTAGCCACTGAACTCGTAGGTTTTGTACTGAGAAATGGAAATGCTGCAGATGTGACATTGTTAATCTGGTTTTAGTTTCTGGTAGTTGTTCCTGCATGCCCAGCAGCCTTAAGGAGGAGGAGGAGGCCGTAGCATTTGAACAATATTTTCAAGTCACTTTTTTTGACAGTGTTAATACTTTATTCCTGAGCATTATGTCAAATGCAGAGACTGAAGGAGTTTGTTCACACCAGGCTGGAGATGATCATCCTGACTCGGTGAAGGGGCACACAGGTCTGATGGCTCAGGTCTTATGTTACGGATGGCCAGGACAAGCAGGTACTTGAGCCTTTAAATGTTCTGTGTAGTCACCCCAAGGTGCCTGAGAGTCAGTCCTTCACAGTCCATCATACATGATATCTGTATGGGGGCTAGAATTGACAGAAATCAAACTTCTGGAGAGCCAGTATGTCAGAGGTGTGAAAGCAGGACATCAAGCCTTAAGCAATTGCATTCACACCCTGCAGTGATCCTTCAGTTAGTCACACTGGGTATTTACTGGTTTATGTTGTACAGCATATGGTTGAAGGCACCACTAGTGCTTCATCCATGGTGTGCAACAAATGTGCTTTAAACTTTGCATGGCAGGTAGTTTGAAGTTAACACACATCGGCTAATTCTTACTGTGCTGAACAGTTTACTGTATGAGTGGGGGTGAGTTTGTTTTAGTCAGGGTTGGCCAGTAGTGTCTGCTGCCCTTAGAGCCTTATATGCTGGCAGCTGCCAGTTCTCATACCTAGATGTTCTGTCACATCAGGTGTTTCTTGCTGCAGTGTGTTGTTACTGGCTGAGACTCAAATATGGAACGTATGCAGGACCTGGAGCAGGTGTAGACTGGTACAAGCCTCTGTGTGTGAGCCTTGGGTTCTGTGGTGGCTGAGGGGTGATGTTGCTGCTGCCCTTAGGCTGGGTACAGGCAGCTTGTCTAAGGTGAGGTCTTGGCAGTGAGTTACCACTTCTCTTGGGTTGGCTTCTGGCAGTGTTTGAATATTTCTTTTTTTACATTGTTGGTGTGTACTTCTCTCAGCAGCCTTTGGACAGTGAAATTGACCACAAAGAAAAACTGCAGAAATGAGCTCTGTTATGACACAGAAAAGGCCTGAAGCTTCATCCTGCACAGCATTAAGGTTAAGTTTGTCAGCCTTCTTGCCTGAGTAGTGGTTTTAGAATTCAGTAGCTTTTGATACTGCTGGGTCAGAGTCTGCTGCTCTGTGGCCTTTCACAGGGTCGTGTTTAGCGCTGCTTAGATGTTGGATGATTGAAGCTAGACTCAGGTTTCTCTCTTTACTGGGACTTTCCATTTGAATAACAGACTAGGAACTAAAAGCCACAAGCAGTTCAAAGTGATTTGTGTCTTGGTCATAATCTGTTCTTTTCCTTCTTCAGGTTTCGGACAGCCACAGTTAAAGGTAAGGAAGTGGAGAATCTCCATGTGAATGCCAGCAGCCTGCTCTTGAGGCAAAGGTGAATTGCTACAACTTGGGATTCAGTCTGTGCCTGGCAGAACAGTGGAGGTGTCAGCGACAGCTGAACCGGGGCCCTCAGTGGATTCTACAGCTGTGGCACAGAAACTGTTCCCTGTTGTGTTTGGAGCTGTGTAGAAATCAGAAACATGAAGACAGTTTTTTCCTGCTCAAGAACAAGGAACTCTGTGAGGTACCACTGCAGAGAGAGTTTGTTTAATCAGGAACAGTCATATAGGGTGGCAGGTGCAGGGTGGCTCATGGATCAGGTAAATAAATGCTCTTTGGTTTTTTTAGTTTGTTCTGAAAAACTGTCACAGTCTTAGAGGATCTACCTGAAACCGAGGGGGAAATTAGCAGAAGTGCCCTGATAATAGTTGGGACGATAACTGGCATTGGCAGAGGTGAGTGAGAACAAGGCATTTCTGTAAACCTCAGCAGAAACTGTGCTAGAAAGGCAGTTTAATACTGACTTCGCATTTGAACCATTTGGCTCGAAAACAGAAACAGCCCAGGGGACTGTTAGGGTTCATCCACTGGTCTGATTCAGCTTCTGGCCACGTGTCTCTTAGTTTGCCTGTGAGTAAAATGTGTTGTTTCTCCCATCAGCTCTGGAGAGCTGACACAGCCCAGGCCTTGTGCAGGAGCAATGTGATGTCCAGCAGTGATGCCTGTCGCTGCTGTTCACAGCCTCTTCCCAGCTGCATTTGGTCCAGCTGAGCCAAGGTCATGGCAAAGCCTGTGGTAAGTTGGTAAATTACTGTGGTTCCTTCAGTACTACCCAGGCAGCAGTGTGATGGCATCAAGCAAACATGATGTTCAGCCTCTTACTGCTTTATCCTTAGGCCTGCAGAAAGCAAATGACTGTAACTACAAGTATTTATTAGCATAGAGTGTTCTGTGCATGTGCCTCCTGTTTAACTCCAGGCATCAGTGATCAAGTTTAGAGTCAAGTAGTTACTAGTTTCAGAGGGGCCAGACACTCTGTCATACAGCCAAGATGTTTAATTTTCAGCTAGCCAGAATCTGCTGGAGATGTTCTATAGAGGGATTCCACACCACCTACACCAATTCCCCTCCAGTGGACACAAGACATTTTCAGTACAGAGAGACAGGACTTGTTTAGTTACACTTGAGTTTATTTCATAGTTACCTGTAACCTACAGTGTTCTTCCACCATTAGACATGAGGAGATACAGTAACTGTGCATAGAAGTACATGTCTGCAGAAGTAAAGCAAAGCAAGAACCCCCAGTGAAGAGCCAGGTGCTGTCTGATTGCATAGTTTAAAATGTTCCCTGCACCATCCTGCTGAAACAACCATTTAATTAAATCAACACTGCATCATCCGTGTGGTCCTGCAAGGGCCAGGAATCATCAAAGGTTGAGCTGACAATTAAATTCTACTGACAACTGTTTTCATACTTTTTCTATATAAAAATATACCAAATCCTCAACATCTTCACACACAGCAAATGAATCCTGCTGGCTGCTTTGGGGACATAAAAAGGTTTAGCTGAGAATACATCAGTGCTGAGGTGAGAAATACTTGTGAAATCAGCCTCTGCCTGATGGTTTCACTGAAGGAGGTGACTAGTATGTGCCAGTTCCATGGCTACAGCTGAGTTAACATGTCTGCAGTCAAGTCAGAAGTGGGCCTCTGTGGTTCCTTCCCAGCTGTAAGCAGAGGAAAGGTGACACTCTTCAGGGAGGGATTTTGGAGGTTCTTGTCACAAGTTATTTCTGGGTTGGTTCCATCTTAAGTGGGCAGCAGTAGCTGACCTGGCAGTCTGCCAAGAGCAGGGATTCAGACCCCTCCCTTAGTCTCATTCCCAGTCTCAGCAGCCACAGCAGTAGAGGAAGGTGGCAAAGAGGAAAAGGTGTCAGACTTCTTCTGTTGTCTTTCAGACTGCACCAGTACTTTGTGGAGAGCAGAAGTCCTGCCACAGAACCACAAGCCATGGCATTTGCAATGTCAGACAAGTGAAGGATTGGTGTGTGAAAACCAACCCCCCAACACTGGCAGCACCACTGGGCAAATTACAGACATGGGTGACCGCATTCTTTACAATGAGGGGGAGGCTGTCTTCCATCCTCTGTCTGCTTTGCTGTCCTCACTGTTCCCCAGCCTGAACCTTTTCCGGATGCAAAAATAGCAGAAAGTGAAGCAGAGAGTCACTGTGAGCCCCCCTGAACAGCTCTGATGGCTAAATGGTTCTTTCATTCCTGAAACAAATCAACAGCTTGTTAGAGGATAGAAATAAAGTGAGTCTGTGCAACCCAGAACTGCTTGCTGTGTGACATGTGTAAAGTCAGGATGATGCTGGCAGGTGTCCGGTTTGCCTGCAGCAGAGCAATTGTGTGTTAGTTGATGCTTTCACCTGGAGAACCTTAAAATACCATTTATTTAATGGCACTGATGGCTCTCTTCATGGGAAGACTGCTCCTTTTCCCCTTTTTTACACTGGAGAGTGTAACTTCTCACTAGAGGGAGCTGTTCGGCTTTATTTTTTTCAACGTCTGGATTCGTGCTGCTCCACCCTGCTCTGGCTGCAGCTGGCAGTAGCAGGTTCCATCACCTGGCACCTGGCCAGGTGGATCGTTCTCAAGCTTTCACCTTGTGTTCAGACCCAGACCCATGACCAAGTGCCCTGCAACATTAGTGGAATCTGGGAGAGCAGCGGCTGTTTTTATTCCTTAAGTCGCCGCTCTGCTGCAGTTCCTGGGTTAGCCACTCGGGGAAGTTTGAGGGATGTGGTGCTTGAGGCTGTGTCACTACTATTGATGACTCAGTGGGCTCTGCCCACCCACCGGGGACGAAGCTCCCGTGCTTTTGGTTCCCACACTGTCCTGTGTGTGAGAGCAGAGGCAGCTGTTAAAGCCTCTTCTTTTGGGGGAGGTAATTAGGTGTCAAGAGAACACAACAAAAAGGGGGTTGTGTTCATGCTCCACCCACCAATTACAACTTGGCTCATGAAAGCCAAGGCTGGTACTGTCAGTTACACCAAAGCCAGGCCCCATTAGTGCTTGTGCTCTCTGCCTTCCCAATTACACTTCAGAGACCCAGCAGCCCATCTTTGGGTAAACTTACATGTTTCCATATTTCTCCAGTCCTCTCTATTACGATAGTTTGTGACTTATTGACGGGTGATGTGACCTTGTAGTCATCAGACAGGAGGCCCAGAATGGGATACTGATTCCTGTACCTGCATTAGAGAGTTGTGGACCTGTGAGCCATGATTTGCACTTCACTGATCCATCACACCACAGCATCCTCCTACTCATTAACAATCCCCAGCAATTTGCACTGAAGAGCCAGCAAGATCGTTTCCACATTGTCTACCCCCAGTGCCATTACTGTGCTCAGCTCAACACTAGAATCCCCCCTGGACTGGAAGGCATCCCAACATTTTCCCCTGCATAGGCCTAGGCACTGCCAAGGCATTTGCAGGGATAACAAGGTTAATTAAGGCAGTTAATAGAGCAAGGAAGGAGGCATTTTTAAAGGAAGGCGAGTACTTTACTTTTTAGTGATGATGGCTGTCACACCTGGGGACTGACTGCCTGAGAGCTTTTCATGCTTCAGTCTCAACAGGTCCTGAGGAAACCAAAATACAATGAAGTTTCATTTGAATATTTTTGTGGATCTAAATTTTTTAAGTACTTGTTATTAATTGTAATTACTGATAATATATTTTACCCACTATTTAACATTTTAAATAATTCTACCAAAGAATAATGTAAATAATTTGGCAAATTTTGTCTTGAAAAGTCACTGCATTAACAAGATAGATTTTTCTCTCCCAGAACAGTCACAGGAATTGCTTCCAGCTGAAAGATTCAGAACTAGCAGAGTCCCACTGACTTCCTCATGAGCTTGTCCTCACTGTAAGCAGAGGCATAAACACATGAATTGAGGAGCTGCTGTGTTTCTTTACCTCTTGCTGTTGTTTAATAAAAGCTTCTTTCTCCTCCAGCATGGATGTCAGCTCATGCAGCCTCATTTGCAAGTCGCTGTTACTTCCTTCTCTCCTCGAGATATCCTCCTGGAACTGACACAACTGCGACTGGAAAAAAAAAAGCATATGGGGACACAGATGTGTGGTGCCAATCCAGGAGATCTGTGCTGCTCTAGGACTGGATTTTTTCATTAAAGTAATGAACAGTAAAACCCGTGATTGTGCAATAACAAAGTAGAGCTGCAGAGTGAATGCAGGAGATCCTGACAGGACTGAATCTACCCAGTATCACTGTAATTGCTTAGTAACTGGGTAAAGCTAACTGCACTGAACAAGCTGAACTGGCTGTGCTGGGGTGGTAAAACATCACTGCCATGATTTAAATGAGATGTTTCCTTCAAACAGTTCAGACTGGATTTAGGTTTTGTTTCAGCTGGGCATCTTCTGGCTCCACTCTTCCTCTAAGGACAGACAAAATATCCCTCCAGGAAACACCACTGACCTGATTAACCCGATTTCCACATCTAAAGAAGAGTTAGGCTTTATTTTAAACCACAATTTTATGTTCTACCACTACGGTTTCTGAGCCATTAATGTCTGTGTACAGTGGCTGCAGAACCAAGACATCTGAAAAAGCACCTACAAGAGATGTTCCTGCTCCTTCACAACCAAAGAAGCTGGTGGACAGCCACTTGACCATGCTGTGAACACAAACATAAGACAAGTTACACAACTTACCCTGAGGCTGCGGATCTCACGATCTTTATCCTCTCTCAGGTTATTGATCATCTCTACATAACGGCTGGAGAGTTCATCTGTGGTGGTCTGCAGGGTTGGGTTAGAGCAGGTCTACAGAAAATTTAAGAATCCAGTTTTCATTGTTAATTTTCATACTGCACGTCTGTGTCTTTTGAGCAGCAGCTCTGAAGCTCTTAAGATGTTGGAACAGAAGAGATTCCCTGGAGAGGTTGTCATGCCCTCTCCCTGGAAGTGCTCAAAGCCTGGCCTACACAACCAAGTGTAGTTCAGAGGGATCTCTGCCCATGTCAGGGAGGCTGGAGTGGATGATCTTTAAAAAGGTACCTTCCAGCCTGAGCCCATCTTATAATATAAGAAGTGAGCCCATCACCTGCAGTCTCAGGTTCTGTATCTCCTGCTCCAGGGCTCGCCGGCTGTACTCCAGCTCCTTCAGCTGACAGTCCTTTTCTCCCTCGCTGAGCTGCAGAGAGAGGAGCTGCTCTTCCAGAGAGCGACACTTGGCTGTGCTCTCCCGGAGTCCTTGCTGGAAAGTGGGGAAGTGCAGTGAATGAACCATATGCCCTCAGGATCTCACATACACATACACACACACACACCACACACACCCCCTCCAAAAGTAGTACCAGAGCCCTGGCTCCTGCACACTGGCTTGGGTTTGTCTGATCACACTGAGAATGTGTTTTAGCTTTACCTGCTGCTGACGGTTATTCTCTCTCAGAGAAGCCAGCATGGTCTCATATTCTTTCACTTGTGAATCTTTAAAAGCCAAATCCTTCTTCAGTAAGACGTTGTCGGTTTCCAGCTTCTGTAAGACAAACATGCTTACAGTCAGCAGCTGCCATTTCTCTGTAAACACCCATGTTCAGGGAGCAGCACCCTGAGCAATTAACCAGTGGTGGGTTAGAACAGAGAGAGAGCATCATCAGCTTTCTTGCAACTCATTTTTTTCCATTCAGAGCACAGCAGAACACTGGAAGCACAGTGCTACAATAAAACTGACCTTGTCCATCACATCACCCAAACAGCCTTTCCTACTACCGCTGCCACAGCTTGCTCCTCCCCCCCCCCATTTCACCAGGCCACCCTCCACTGACAGGCAAACCCAGCAAGTGAGGCCAAAGGGACTTACCCCCAAATCGTCCTGCAGATGGCAAAGCTCTTCACGCAGGTTTTTGAAAGTGGAAAGCACGAGTCTCAAGGATTTATCTGATGTCACTCTCATCTAGGAGGGGAGAGCAGCGAGAGTGGTTGCAGCTTTGCTTGCAGTAGCCCGGCAGTGGGCTGAACTGGAACTGCATTACAGCTGGATTACCACCGCTCAGTGTTCTGAGACCTGCCCAGGTTACACAGATGAAACCTTCTCACCTGCTGTGACCTGTGCTGCCCTGTAGCCCAGAATGCTTTGGAAAATGGAGGGAGCAAGAGAGTAAAGAGCTGTACTCACACACCAATACAGGAGGAAATAAAGGCGTTACTTTGTAAGCCTTCGGAGCTTCGTGGCTGACTTGAAAGCCATTACTGCCCTACCAGTGAGGTCAGGGATGAGTGAGCCAGCATGCCAGAGATCTGGCAGAGCATGTGCTGTCAGCCCAAAGTGCAATCGAACTTAATTACAATTTTTAGCATTTTCAATAAAAAGCTATCTAACCAACTCCTCCCTTCAGAAGGAAAAAGATCCAAAGGACTAAAGGTGGCAGCTGGTTGCAAAGTCAGAGTACAGCCTAACCCCAGCCTTTCCTTGTAATGTTCCTTCACAGCTGTCCTGGTTCATGTCAGACACAAATGGGCACGTTTTGTGCCATGTTCCTAATACTTACAAAGGAAGAGGTGGATAATCTGGGCAGAAGGTGTGGGTTCTACTAGCTAGAGAAAGCAAAACCTCCTGTTAGTTGCTCTTTTCCAACACTGTCCCTTAACATCATTCATTGATCACTTGAACTGAAGGAAACAATCCATGTCTCCATCAATACAGTGATTCACCGTTGTCTTCTTTGAGATTTCTGGTGCAACTCACCTGTTGGTTTTCCAATTACAAAACTGAAATTCTATTACTTTGGGTTTTGTGGGTTTTATTGTGAAGTAGAGTTCAAAAGTATATTAAAAGAAGGGTTTAAGTCAAAATGGCAGAATTTATACTATAAAAATACAAGTAAATCCTCTCTCAGCCATTACTTAGTGCTAAAGATTGCTCAATTCCAGAAGTGTCCTGTACTGCTGCAGTGGAATTCTCCCTCAGCTCAGCCTCTGGGCACACCCAGTACAATCTGAGCAGTCTAACAGTTGCCTCGGAGTCCTCCTCAGTCTGCAGTCAGAGCACACTTTGTGCTCACAAAGCCCAGACCTCCAAATCACATTATGGCTGCAGTTTTGTTAATAAGGGCTGTGAGAACGTCAAATAAAATCCTTACTATGCAAGTCAACATTCAGCTGCTTCAGTGAAGCACAGATTACCCTGAGATTGTGAAGAGTCAATAGAAACCACTCACAAATCAGAAGCGGAAGGATCTGTGTTCTTCTGCAGTTGTCAAAAGCCACAGTGGTTTCTAGTGAAACAGCACAAAGGTACTGGTAAAGCCCAGTTTAAAATACATGAGTAATCTGGAACCAGCTGCCACAACGTGGCACTTGCATCCACCTCTATGGCTCCATACCCCTTATACCAGACACAAGAGAGTCAGGAGGGAAGTGCATTATGTACAAACTCCTTGGTGAGAGTAACCCAACTGCTACCATATGGAGTCACTCACAGCTTCCACACACCCCTCCAGCCTACTTGCATACCTGGAGGAGATAGCGAATCTGCTGCTTTGTTGCCTCAGACAGTCCTTTAGGAATTAAATCTTCAATATCTTCAGTCTAAGCAAAGAAGGGAAGAAAGGGGAGACATCTTGGTTAAGAATTTTGCCTGAGAGATCATGATGTACTTTCTTCATTAATTACACAGCTCTGCTATGGAAAACATGTTTAGTACAAGGCAACTAAGAATGAGAATAGATCAAAGTCTATCCAAGAAAATTGCCAAAGTCTCATGTGTGGTGTAGGAAAAATGAGATACAGTGATACATGAGGCATATATTCAAATCACCACATTTAACATCTATTCCAGAAGCAGAATTCAAGAAAACTCTTCTCAAGAAACAGCTGCTGATGATGAGACATGACAACCTGCAGTGTGTGACAGACAGGGGCAAAGAACCTCTTTCTGAACTGTCAGTCAACAGAAGATGCCCAATGTGGCACAGGAGCCACTGCCAGCACTCAGGTGTCACTGCTTCCTGTCAGTTCATCCTACACAAGGATTCCTGTCTTATAACCAGCTCCTTAAGAATAACAATGTGCTGATGAGTCTGTTGTGGCCCAATTCATTCCTGCCCCTTCATGTCCTACATACCATAATGAGCAGCAGCTTTATGGGCAAGACAGCAAAAGACCCCCTGAAAACCCATGCTGAAGACACATACATGTGTAAGTTCATTACACAATTAAACCCTTATTGGCAAAGTAGGAAAGACTCGAATTTGCCTCACAGACTGAGCTCACGCAAATGATTCCAGTTTCCTCTCAGTCCTGTCACAACTGCAAACAGAAGCCTATTTGCATAGGTTTCAAGGTCTAAGCGTATTTAACAAACAGGAATTATTAACAAAGACCAGAAACCCTCATTTCAGCTTGCCTTGGCTTGAATGGCTTTAAGACCTGCTCAGTTGTTACTGACAATGCCTGTCAGGGGCTTACCCCGGTGCTTACCTGACACATGAATTCAATGTCCTGGTTCCTGTAAGACAGACAAGACCCAAGGGAGCAGTTAAGAGAAGCTTCTCGAGAGCATTAAGGATTCACACCCATATTCACAACAGAGTGAGGAAGGTTCTTTATCAGATTAAGAGCTGGTACAAGGTGCTTGGCCAGAGGAGCTGTTGGGTATGAACTGTCTGAGGAGGCAGGAGCACTAACAGCAGCACAGTTAGCAGAGGCCAGTGATCTCCATTTCTTTGGACAGTCACACCAATTAAGTTGTGTTAACCCAATTACATTCTTAATTGGCTGGGTAACGGTTCACCCAGAACTAAGCTGCAATGTACTGACATGGCCAAAGTGCTCACTTAGCTGCATCTGGCTTTTATGATGCTTACATCCCAGCTCTGCCCTGTGATGGGACCACTTATTCCAGTGAACTCAGAAAGCACCAAATGAGACTGAGAAGAGCAAAGCAGCAGTGATGGGGAGGGAAGGGTAAAAACACAAGAGGCCTCAGACTTCTGGCTGCTGCAATTCTGTGTTTCTTTTCAAAGGCCCTCTGTGGGGCTGTGCAGAATACAGAGCTAACATCGATCTGAGTGCAGACAGTGAGCTCTGAGTCTTACGGTGCCCACCTTTTAACCCATGGCACAACATTCACCATGACAGAACTAAGGAAACCAATATAGACATTTTGGTTTTCTTTTCAGAATGCAGCGACAGCATTGTATTGTTAAAGTAATGCTGGGATTTCCGGGAAACAGAGCTGACAGAGCAGCTACGATGCCAATACCTTCCCCCTATCTTCTCCACGTGTTGCAGTAAGCAGCTGTACAGGTCATTGGTCTTGCGGTTCACTTCAGCCAGGAGCTCCCCAAAGTAGCGGCAGTCCAGTTGGTCAGTAGTCTCCTCAGAGGAGCTCACCTAGTAGAAGAGACAAAAGTCTCAGTTAACATCTGCTGGTTTCTAAGAGCCAACCAGAAGAAATAAGTAAATCACTTCTCTAGCAACACCTTCAGCTTCTACATACATTTGTCTTGCCATGGGACAGGCACATGGGAGCAGTGCTGCACCTCAACACGACCAACCACACAACATAGAATTGAATTATTAGGGATTGGAAGGGACTTCAAAAGATCATCTAGTCCAATCCCCCCACCACAGCAGGATCACCTAGACCAAGTCACACAGGAACACATTCAGGCGGGTCTTGAACATCTCCAGAGAAGAGACTCCACAAACCCCCTGGGCAGCCTGTCCCAATGCTCCGTTACCCTCACTGGGAAGAGGTTCCTTCTGATTTTGAGATGGAACCTCCTCTGTTCCAGCTTGCACCCACTGCCCCTTGTCCTGTCACCAGGTGACCTTGAGAAGAGCCTGGTTCCATCCTCTTGACACCCACCCCTCACATGTTTATAGACATGGAGGTCACACCTCAGCCTCCTCTTCTCCAAGCTAAAGAGACCCAGCTCCCTCAGCCTTTCCTCATAAGGGAGGTGTTCTATTTCCATTATCATCATTGTTGCTCCACACTGGACACCCTCCAGTAGCTCTGTGTCTTTGAACTGAGGGACCCAGAATTGGACACAATATTCCAGATGTACTGCAGTCTCCAAGACCCCTTGGACACTCAACAGCAAACAAAAATCCAGGGCAAAGGAAGTTCGTTCTGTGCTTGCAGCAGGTGAATGTCAAGACACTTCTCCATCTCACTGAAATACATTTGAAGCCTGTACTAACCAGTTCAGGCAGAAAGCCACCCTGAGTTGATGTGTGTTGAGTGTGTAAAGCAATGCTTCTCTTCTCTGAAGCACAGGCCCTAGCTCTCACATCAGTCAGTCTCTCTTGTGCAAAGGCTGACAGATGGAACCTTGCTCTACCCAGTAGGTAACACTCCCAAATAAAGAACAAACCCAAAGAAACCAGCAAGACTTAACACCTTTAACAGACAGCAGAGTGTTGAGCAGTAAAAAATTATACCCAAGCACTACTTCTGCCACAAGAAACAGGGTGCAGCACCAGAAATTGTTTTCTTTCTTTTTTTTTGTTAACAGCATATGACAGTCTCAGACAGCTCCAGACAACATCTGCAGCCACAGCACACAAAGACTTTACCTGCAGCAGACACACAGGCTCCACTCCTTAGTTGCAATGGGCTTACAGGGCTTAGTTACTACGAGTTTGAACAAATACTTGTGAGGCTGGGGACTGGAAACTGTATGTAAAGTCCTGGACTCTGCTCACAAACCCTAAACACCCTGGGAACAGTAAAACATAAGCAAATGGCTCTTACCGGCTCACAGGTCTGAACTGTTACCCTCCTCACAGTATTTCCTCTGCAGTCATCGCTCACTGAGACTGGGAGTATTTCACTCGGGCTACTGGTCTGTGTCTGCTGGCATTGGTGAGTGATCTGGCACTGCTCAGAGCGCTGGCAGGGCTGGGCACTGTAGTACTGATCGACTTGCTGGGGGATCTGGCACTGCTGGGAAAACTGATACTGTTTGTCCTGCAAATAAGGACAGATTTCTCTAACCATCTGGACACAAGGAGATGGAACCATAACACAGATAAACTAAGAAGATGTGGGTTTGCACAGAAACACCAACAACAGTTTCAGATATTTTGATAATCCTCATAGAACCACTTTTCTTTCTCCTAACTGAACATGTGTTTACATCACACTTTCATTCTCTGAAGTTATAATTCACCAACTCAAGTAGCTACCACTGGAAAGCACAGAATAGACCCCCAAGTTTCATTCTGTTGTTACTTGTAACATGCTCAAGCAATGTTGGACTGAAATGTTAAAGTCTCAGTAAAAATACAGCAAATACCTCAACTTCTGTTCTCTTTGCATACAGAAATTATATCAATGACTTGGAGAATGTTCTGGTACCTCAACAAGGCAAATCACTGCTTGGCAGAAGCCCCCTACTGAAAAACAACCAACCCTGAACCACTTCTTTGTTGCTACCACCTCAGTTTCCTTCCCCAACAGATAATATGAAGAAACTACTTACTTGCAGGGGACTCAGTAGCTCATATTTTCTTATTGTCTTTTCATAGATGACGTTATTTCCAGGGCAGAAATTGCCTGCTCTAAGGAATGGGGATAAGGGCTCCTGTAAAACATTTCATTAAAGTCATATATGAATGTTTGTAAAAGAGGAGAAGCTCCACAAGCAGAACCCCAGCACTGAGCAGTTCTCTTACCTGATCAGGATTCTCAATAATAATCCTTCGAATAGTGCCCTGAAAGAAAATAAGCAAAGATTCAGTGGTGGTCACTGGAGTTTAATCTCTAAAAACCTTCAATAATGCTCAGAGCTCGGGCTTACGTGGATTCCTAGGGTCATCTCAGTGTGGTCACTGACTACCAACACAGAGATCCACTGGTCAAAATCACCCAGAAATGGTTTTAGTGTCTCCACAAGCAAGTATCCCTCATACAGTGCAGCAGTTACAACATGTTAGGCTCAGCCCTAAGAATTTGGGTTTCCTCAACCACCTCTGCAGTCCAAGGGAGTTAGTCCTTACTTTCTGCACATACCGTGAGAACAGGATGTGAAGCAAAGCTGGCATCCTGTGAGAGATCTGTAAGGATCCTGGGCCTTCCTGATACACTGACATACCCACCCTTAAATCAGAGATCCTCAAGTGGCAGCAGTCAGGTTTGTTCATTCTCAGGTAGCTTTTTGTACCTTTTCCCCCCTAGCTCTGTCCACAAGCAATTGCAGACACTCCTCTACCCTGAGGATCACCACTAGTTACGACCACTCGCCAGCATTGCTGAAGTCTCCACATCCAGTTCTGTGCCCCAGTAAGCAAAAATCCCACTGAATCTACTCTGAGGACCCAGCCATTTGTTAGTTTACAGCACTTTTTTCTCCCTGGGAGAACAAATTTCCCTTTTCCATAACAAATCACTTCTTCCCTTAACCCACCACAGTGCTTGGCAAGTTTATGAAGCTGCAGCTCAGTTTGGGAGCAGTTCCTAACCAGGCTAGAGCATCTCTGAAGTAGGTCAGATCTCCAGTTGAAAACTGTTGTGTAAATTTAGGAAGCCTGAAGCAGCTTTCCAAATCTCCCAAGAGTGAGTCACAACCAGGAAAGAGAAATCCAAGTCAAAAAGAAACTGTTTTAGCAGCCATCAGATCAATTATGAAATCTCAATGTTGTAAGTGCTACAGGAAACTTAAGAAAGCTCCTCCTCCTCCCACACACCGTGTCCTTCAAGGAACAGAACCCACCAACAGCAACAGTATGGAAATATATCGGGATTTAACTCCCCCTGGGGATGTGACACCCAAGAGACAATATGGAGAAGACTCGGCCCAGTCCCTGCTTCACCTGGGCACCTACAGATTTTGAACTGAAAAGCAAATTCCTCATGAAACAAATGTCCCCTGCTCCATCTCTCAACCCAGTTCCACAGCAGATGCACCCTGACTCCCAGTACCAGCCTCTGTCTATGTTGGAGCACTCTGGTGCTACACCACCAGTCTCACTGGCAAGCAGTAAGTGTTCTTGTTCTGAGCTGACCACCAGTGTGTGGCACAGCAAAACAAGGTCTGACACTGAAACACGTACAGAAACTCGGGAGAAACCTACGGTAACTAAACATTGCTGCCACGGGGCTCTGCAACTCATCACTCACACTGCGTGGTTTAGAGAGGGTAACCTGTACCATGATTTGGTCTAGTTACCTTTGTGTTTTCAGAAGAACACATTCAGAACGGTGAGGAGCAGGTTGAAATACACGTGTATAATATTCAAAAGGATAGTCTAATCAGATGTGGGGTGTTGTACAGAACCCAAGAATGTTCTGCTTGGGTAAAATTATAGCTATTTTTAGAAGATACCCAAACTCTTTCATTTCCAAAGAACTTTGATGCAGATACATTTCCCTGCTCCTCTACATGGAGGGATTTGCCTGACTGCCCCTCCTCCCATACCAGCCAAGCAGGCTGAACTGGCACAGGCTGGAAGGGAATGGAGAAGCCAGAATCCCTGTGACATGGTGCCAGCCTGAACTACCTGCCCACTGTGGCTCCTGACTCTGCACCAGGAAATGCCACCGAGGCCTCTTAGTTGGGTTCCTCAGCCACAGTTTGCTGTGGGATAGAGGATGTCCTCAGGCTACTTTCATCATTCCCAAGGGGCATAGATCAGGCAACTCTCTGATCACTTAACAATGCTCAAGAGATGCAACATGTTGTAAGTAGGAAAAAGAATGGGAGCATGAGATTTTAATGGGAGAGCCCAGCACCACTGCGTACTCCAGTGGCATGACTAGGTTTGGAATTTATTACAGTCATTCTGGTTATGTGCTTATAAGGACAATTTCAGAAGGTAAGTGCTGACACCACCTTCATAATGATTTTTGCTTGTCTTTAAGGTTCTAAACAAAGCTATTTAGATTTAAAATAAGTATTGGGTAGCTTTACCCGGTTACCACATGCTAAATTCAGGTGGAACCAATCCAAACACTAATTTGTATTTCAACAAACACATCTCCCTTAGCTTCAGACAAACCAGTGATCAGGGTGGGAGTTTCATCTGTGTCCAACCCTTTTATCCGTTACCATATTGTTTCAGTAACTCCAAGCAATCCAGTCACCTAGGCAGAACTTGCCAGTTATGTTCAGCATAACAGCCAGCTACACATGAAGCTGGTTCTCACAATGCAGACGAATAGCTGATGTATGTTACACTATGTTCACATCAGGTAGCAAGAGCCCAGCTAGGATGAGATCTCATGCCCACAGCGGGCTTTCAGGGGGTTTTCCAGTGCACAAGTAGAGGTGCCACATGTGCCTCTTCATGTTCACAGTGAAGGGTTTGTAAGTGTGAGCCACACTGGAGAGGAATTTATCCTAAACCACACTCCCCATTGAGATGAAGTAGGCAAATGCAAAATTTACTGTTAATCACTCCAGATCAGCTTCATGATGGCTGGAAGCAGCATTTGGTTTGTACATCAAGGATAAAACAAAGTTATACCAAAAAGGTCAAGAACACTCAATCCTGAGCCACAAAAAACAGCTACTTGTGCTGTATGCTCACACCTGCTTCAAATCTCTCCCTCTGGGTTATTAAAAATGAACATGAACACCACAACACCCCAAGCTTGACTGAACAAGACCCTGAAGTAGTAGCAATGACGCAGATGGTTGTTATCACTGCTGCAGGAGTCAATTAAATATTGCCTTATCCACAGTAAGAAACTTAAACTGCAGCTCCTGGCTGCCACTAGCTAAACATACACATGAGTGAGTAATGGTGCTACTCAGTTCAACTGCTCAAAAGGCAACTGAATCAGCTCTTCGGAAACTTCTTACAGTTCTCCCAGTGCTTCCTTCTGGCAACTCCCATTTGGCCCCACGCATGCCTCTGCTGTCCACTCCCAGTCAACTTCCCCATTTGCTCCTGGCCTTTTCTTTAATAGCTTCCTAATAATCTTTTATTATGCACCTTCCCTCTCCACCATTAAAACTGCAACCCACACAGAGCCCCATGTGAACTACACCCTCTTCTGTCTTTAATCCAGCAAAACACTCCAGCATGAAACCATTGCTCATCAGCACGATTTAATGGATTTGGTGACAAAACCAGATGTGGACAACTAAGCACATTTTGTAGAGCACTTGAATCTGTAACCAAATTGGTCACATACTTATCTGAGTGAAGACAGCCTGGGACTACAGTATATATTCTAATGAATATTTAATTAATTGAATGCAATTCAGACCATCATCCAGCCTAGTTGAGTGGATCATTCATCTGAGATGCGAGACCAGTGTCTACATTTCTGCCCCACATCTTGCTTAAGAGAGCGATTAAGAGCTTTGATACAGCAGGAGCACATGGGGTCAAAACTGAGTCCTGTGTTAGGGAGGTGGCTGTGTTCCATCCTTCAGCCACGGCTCTGGAAGGAAGCCAGGTTTTGTATTGGACTTAATCCCTTTTCTGTTTTATAAGTAAATATTTTCATTCCACAAGAGAGAAACTGAAGGAAGAGCTCAACCTGAAACAAACACCTGTTGCCATACTGAGTGCAGCACTAAATCCCACTTCTGATGGCACTAAGCCTGGTCATACAAGGAAAACCTGGTTAAATAATAAAATGTAATCTGTTCTTACAGCCAAAGCTGTTAAGTCATTCGTTTCTAGTTTTGTTTATAAGATTCAGTTAAGATATTAATCGCATATATTAAAAGTTATATTAAAATTCCATCAATACCTTCAAGCCATTCTCTGAATGCTCGTGGGACAGCAAACCTGCTGGACCGCATTGTGAAGGTCTATAAAGCAAAGCTGAACCAACTCCGGCTCTTCCCTACCTGCTCAGGCGCATATGTTAGTAGTATCATCGATTCACACACAGCTATAAACACACACACCCCTCTGCGTTGTATTTACATGAGTAGCACTAAGTAAGCTCAAAGTGTTTCTGTGCACCGTGGGAGGGGAGCAGCCGGCATGCAGGAGTAGCAGCAACAGGGCTCCCACTAGCTGCATTTCTACCAGTCCATTGATAAAATGCAGAAAAACATCACAATCACAGAATTGTTTTGGCTGAGAAAGGCATTTAAAGTTCATCAAGTGCAATCTCTGCCAGGTCTTCACTAACCCACGTCCCTCACACCTTATGTCCATGGCTTTTCAACCCCCCAGACACAGAGACTCCCATCGGTGGCCATGGGCCAGGCCTGGACAAACCTTATTCCTCATTGTGCAAGAGGATAAAAATCACACACAAGACCCCTGAATCACTTCGTTTAGAGGAGACCTTTAAGATCATCAAATCCAACCAGTGACCCAGTACTGCCTGGTCACGCTAACCCATGCCCCTAAGCAGCAGGTCCTCACGTTGGTTAAATCCCTTCAGATACGGGACCCCAAGGGCAGTGTCCGTTACCGCGCGCCACTACCCCCCCCCGTTTAATACCCACAGTGTTTAGAAGCACAAGCTGAAAAGCAAACAACGGTGGAACAATTACAGGATTGACCAACCTGTCCAGAAGCTAAATGCTGAGGAGACATGTAACGGGAGATTAAATTTAGAAGTCCTAGACTAAGGCGGGACACTGAGGCGTGTGAAGTCTCCCCATAGCCGCCCCCCTCCCCGGTCGATGAACTGTGGGATCTAGGCTGTGCAGCCCCGCAGTACCTGTTGCTGCGGGTCGCAGGAGGCGATGGCAGGCGGACCGGCGGGGGGGGAGCTCAGCC
>VZRI01005839.1:0-55153 GCA_013397515.1 Upupa epops | reverse complement strand
GGCCCGGGAGCAGCAGGTCGAGCTGACCCGCCGGCAGCCGGGACCGTAGGTCCGGACCCGGTCGTAAACCACGGAGCCTTCGTGCTGCTGTGGGGACTCCGAGCATGGTGCTGGAGGCTCCCGGCATAGGGGCGGCGGCTCCGGACAGGGCCGGGGCAGGGTGCTGCGATGCTGGTGGTGCCGGTAGCTCTGCTGCTGGAAGTGCGGAAGTGGCGGCGGCGGCAGCGGCTGCTGCGTCGCAAACATCGCAGCCGCGGCTCCGCTGCTCGGCAGGGTGACAAATGGCGAAGGGAGCGAGGCAGGGCGGCGATTAGTACCCGCGGCAGAGCCGCGCCTTGGGCGGACACACCTGCGCTGGCGGGGAGCGCGGCCACCACCCCCGCGCTGGGCGGGAGGCCAGCGGGGACGGGACAGCAGAGACAGCCGGGGCTTGGAGCAGCCGCAGCAGTCCCTCGCGTTTCGGAAGGGCGCAGTGGGGACACAACGTGGGCCGGGGTTGTCCTACATCACTTAAAGCTCCCTTCGGGTCCTGACTGGAGAAGTACCNTGGGGGCCTTCACCATCTCTCCAGGCAGCCTGTTCCAGGGATCCCCTACCCTCAGGTGAAAGAACTTTTTCTTCATGTCCAGCCTAAATTTATCCTTTTCCAGCTTAAAACTGTGATGCCTTGTCTTATCACTTCACGCCCTTGTGAACAGTTCTTTCCCAGCCTTCTGACGGGCCCCTGACAAGTTACAAGTCCTGTGTTATTCACCTATTTAAGTCATGTAGGCATAATGTACGTTCACAGTTATCTGCTACCCCAATACTTTCTGCAAGACGTGATGAATTGCCCCACAGAGCCCTTTGCTCAGGAGTTAGAGCAGTCCTTGTCTGGGCTGTTTTCTGACCCCTGCCATACTGCAGGCCAGGTAGTTAAGCAGGTTGATCAGCTGGACTGCACCAAGGTGCTCAGCTATGAAAGCTGGAGTCAGTTACTTATCCAGAATCTCACAGGAGAGCATTTCCCAATCCAGCATGTTTTGGTTCAGGTTCCTTTCACTGCACTAGACAAGCCCTAACTGAGAACATACCTTTCTTCTGCAAGGTAATGCAGCAATAACATAATTGTAGAATCTTGTGTAATAAATATTATCCTTAATAATAAACCTTCGATTCTTAGTTTTGTCACTTTGTTAAACGCTGCGTGTTTAGCGTGTGTTATATTCAGCCACACAGGACAAAAATTAGCATCTGCAGTACCACATTAGGGTAAAGCAGCTTTGATGTAATGGAGCAATAGTGACTGCGCTGTCTCTGTGGTATTGCACTGGCTCTTCACTAAAAGTTCTGTCAGAGAAATTAAAAAGTGCTCACAAAATCTGCTCAACAGGTGGTTGAGAAGGTATGAACTTTAGGCTGAGTTCTTACAGCAATTGGGTATTTTAGGGTGCCATGGCATCTGGAGACACACTCATCAAAGGTTCACTTTTCCTTCAGGCGTTGAACGCAAACGGACATGTCATTTACATACGGGAGAATATTAAAAGCGTTTGAGGTAAGTTTGGTCCTACTGGGTTCAAAGAAAATGCGTGCAAAAAAACCCCTGTGTTCTCTTAAAACCCCATTCTTGGTTCTCCAGTTTGGAAAAGCTACTGGTGGCTTCTCATAAAACAACTGGGGAAAAACAAAGACCATCTCTTGAAAAACAACAAAACACAACAGCCCAGTCAGTGTTTTACACTAACCATAACAAATTGTTTAACGCTTCAGAAGGACATGACAGAAACTACAGCAATAGTCCTCGGGGACAAGTAGTGCTGTAAAATGAGGAAAACACTGCTGGTCAGCCAGCAAAAGACTTGTAGCACGCAGTGTGCTGCCCTAGGTTAGTAGTCTCTTGGAACATTTTTTCCAAGGGTCAGCAGAATGCAAGCCCTCAGTCATCCTATTGAAATGGAAATGCAAAATAACTTCCGGAAAACTCTGTAGATGTGGTGAGGATTACTGCAGTCATAAATAACAACAGTAAGTAATATACACACGGTGATCTGTACCAGTTAATGAAAAGAGCTTCAGACAAAGCACTTGAATTTTAATGTGACCAAAGCTTCATGTACATCTACACTCAAGAACGAGACTGCCCTGTCATACAGGGTGCTCCCTCTTCTGTACCAGTTCTTGCTGTGAATGCAAAGAGTAAAAATGTATTTTGATGTAAAACAGGAGAGAAAAATACTCACTTGGTGAGACCTTGGAACTGCATTCTGATATCGACACTTAAACTATTTAAATTGTCATACAGGATTGGGAAAGTGTCTGAAGATGCTGGGGAAAAGAGAGGAAAAGCAGCTGGCAAACTGGCAGGCAGCTACACCCCACAAGCAACTTGGTGAGGCAGAGATAAAAATCTGCTTTTGACTGAAAGGAAGCTGTAGGGACTGAAGGGGAAGTCAGAACCAGCTGCTAAGAAGAGGCTTCGTGTGTCTGATCCTCCCTTTGAAGGAAGAGCCATAATGCACTTGAGGTTTGGTGGAAGGTGCCTGTCTGCAGACGCTAATCCAGATAGCCTAGTGCAGCCACTTTGTTCCTGTTAACCTCTTAACCCTGGGCTCCCTGGATCAGGATGTGCTGCCAGTGGGACACCTGGCAGAGGAAGGAATCTAAACAAGAAGAGACACCACTCCTCATTCCAATCAGTTGGGACAACCCAGCTACAGAGCTCTGCTCTTGTTTAACCAACAGAAGCCTAATACCATTAGCTGCCTATAAAGATGAAACAAGGTATTTTCAGAGGTCAAGAGTCTAGAACTTGCTGTTTAATTCACACATCATTCTTAAAAGGTGAGCTGTGATAAATCAGAAGTATGATTTTAGCAAAAAATACTTGGTGATGGTCACAGCCTGTTTTCTGATTTTATGTAACTGCATGTATAACTTACTTTTCTAAAGCTTTTCCTTCATAGCTGCCTGTTTGCCCTTAATTCCATATGAATCTGTGTGTAACATTTGTCATCAGGCAGAACACAGAGTGATACGTACTGGAACTACAGAGGCAGAATGCAATAGACAGAGAAAAGAAATCAGACTTTGCTTACAATATGAATATATAAGGATAGAGAAGGGACTGGCTGGAGAGAGGAGGAGGAATATCAGTGCTTCTAAGCAGTGAAGTTAAATCCACTCTTTTGCAAACACAGGTGCCAGCCTGACACCTGGGAAACCAGTAAATATGATCTTTGACTGCCAGGTTGGTACACTGTAACAAATCAGTGTTTATCTCTCCTAGAATATCTTCTGTCCTCTAATTCTCCTTTCTTTTGTTAAATAACTACAGATGCTCCACACATAGAAGCCTCTGGAACATGAGATCTCAAACAGTAGCAGACACTAAAGAACCATCATAATATTCCAAAAAGTGTAGGACCTCTCTCAGTCATTTCCCACTCACCAACTCTTTCCAGCTCTGGAATTTCATAAGAGTATTTCATAAGGACAATACATCTGTTTCTCAGTATTTACCTCCAATCTCACATATATGGTCTTGCTCCTTGAATTCACATAAACTTGCGGCACACACAAAGTCTTCTGGGACCTCATCAGATCTGCTGCTGCTGCAGGAAGAAAGTCCTTTTGATTCCAATGCTAGTTCAACAGCTCTTAGTTCTTCTGTTCAGCTCTCCATTAAGTTCTTTCTCTTCCAGGCTAGAAATAACCAGCATTATTCAATCTTCCTCACAGAGATGTTATTCCCTGTCACCCAAAATGCCCTTTTTGTGACCCTTTTCTGGTACCAACAGAACATCACACAGTATTCTACATGTGGGAAAGTCATCACTTTTTACAGTGATCCAGTGTAATCTACTTTTTTGTTCTCTATTATTGTCCCAGTAGCCTATCATGATTTTTTCATCTGTTGCATTTTTAATGTCTTCTATTTAGAAATGTATGTTGCCATGACTAGCTAGCAGGACTGGATCTGAAATTCTTCTCATGTGATGTCAGAATGTTGATTCTTTTTATATATTACTTTATATTGTTTCAGTAAGAAGATTCAGCAAGCAGGAGCGGTTAATTAGAGCTTAGAGTATGTTTTAAAGATAGTCATTTACTGTGCTGACATTAACTATAGATCAGACTATAAAGTGACTATTGCAAGTTTGAAGGAGAACTCTCTTATCCCATTAATATGCTCCTTGTAATAAATTGTGGGAGAGGTTGAAGTTGATACACTTCAACAAGAAACAAATTGTTGGAATGTATTAAAAAAATAAATCAATACTTAAAAATAGTGTGTGATGATTAATAACAAGAATGATTTCAAACCAAAAATTAGCAAGTAACTCCTACATTTGCTGTATCAGCATAGGGGAAAAACAACCTGTGTAATTGTAGTGTAATAACACTACACGGAGCAACAAACAGAAGAAAATAACTTTGTTGGATCAGGATGCTGTTTTTGTGATGGCTGTCGGTATCTTCAGCAACTCAAGCGCTTCAAAGATTGTGTTCAATTTAATGAAGTGAAACACCACAGTGCTGTACTTACCCTTAAGCAAAAGTCTCCTGTTCTAACCGTTTTCCTGTTTGAATTGTTGAGGTTATTTAACAGTCAATTTACTTGGTTGAAGATAATTAATACTATGTAGGAGATCAGTGATCAAACAAAAGAAACACGTAGAGCAACTTTTCTCCTACCCATTAAAGCCTTTATTCAGCCAGCTACAGTTCGAATGGCTCACAAACACTGCCAGTCATCTCCTACCAAATCGTGACTGAAACAAGTATCTTCAGAATCTCTAAGTACAGAATTTCATCCAATGACAAAGCTTAGCACAGCATAAATAGCAAAACATGATGCTAAGCTCTCCTCTCTTGATGATACCAAGCAAAAGTCCTCTGAGCACCTATCAGTGATACCTATATTACACTGCCAGTTCTAATTTATAGTTCAGCAATGCTTTAAGAAAACTGATAAAGGAAAAGGGCCTGCAGTCATGTGGAACACAACAAGGCACAGCTGATCTGTGCAGTTAGATACTTCAAGAGTCACGCCAAGTGATATTACATTTGTTATGACCAAAGAGCAGGAAACAAGTTCAATTCCAAAGCAACAATTTGCATTTCCCTCTCCTGAACAAACTGCCTCAGGAAAAATCTTATACATTAAAGGACATAAAGGAGCTGTGACATATTTTGAAATGCATGTTGGGACCTTGCGTCTTTAGGGAGAAGATGACAGGCATCTGGGTGTTTATTATGTTTGCTTTTGCTTGTAGTCAACTAAAAGTGTCACAGGAAAAGCTGCTCTGTCTTTAAATAAAATCTGAAATCATTAAGTAAGATTGTCAAAAAAACGTAAAAACTGTATCCAACTCCCAAAAGCCAGGGAATGAGACCTTAGTGTTGGTAAGTACAATCTACTATGGATTTTACAGACTATTTTCGTACCCAACAGCCTATCCAGAAGAAATAATTGTTTGGGATACACGTAACTTTGGTCAACATATGGCAGAGATTTACAGAGACTACAACAAAATACCTAAATGTCAGGCAATCTGGTGACAGAAGCTGGAATGGGGACAATTCAACCTGCTTCACACTACCACAGCCAGTGTCCAGACTAAGCCAAATGCATTGTCTCCATGTTGTGGCCAATGGAGCTTATCTTTCATACAACTTTATTTCGCCTATTATATTTGAAGTTAAAAGCATGTGTCTTCCTGTCAGGAAATTTGGAGGGTGTTTTCAATAGATCCTCACCCTTGAAGTGACCTACATTTTGCCCTATTCCTAAATTTTACCAGAAATCTCAACTATTTCTGTGAATGCAGAATATGTGCTCTTTTGCCTTTATGTAACATGGGAAAGTTTCCAGGTGATGGATGCGTTTATCAAGATTCTGGTTTTGCCTCAGTAAACCGTGGTGCAGAATGCAATTTAAAAACAATGAAACTACCAATTCCAGGTCTTGAATTTTGGCTTTCTTTTTGAGAAATCATTTGTTTCTGATTTGTCTCTTACTGGTTACGTAGAAAGCCAGAAACCCACTTGCTAGCTGTTGGGTTGGGTTTTTTTATCCAGAGAGCTGCAGTTGCTTCTCTGGGATTTCAGAAACGGAGCTCTTGACAATCCTCCCACAACTGTTTCATCAGTTGATTAAAATGTAGATCTCCTACAAGGTAACACACTTTTGGATGATGGGCGTTCCTCTAACCAACTCATTATTAAGAGAACACTTTTATGCACGATCAGCACCTTGGCAGCGTAAACAACGTGAAGCAGTTCATTTAAATGGGGCTCAATATTTTGTTAATGAGAGCATTCATTTACTGAAAGGCTTTATGGCCTTCCCTAACCCATTTAAGCATAAAAGTTTCCGTTATCTTTTAAAATCTTTTTGCAGCAAGGCCTATTTATCTAGCACAAAAAAGAATTCAGATGGGAGCCTAATATCTAGCAATGAATGTTTGGGTTTCTGATTGTGTTGCATAATTTGTGGTGTATTGGAATACACCGAAGGGCAATGTTTCTTTCTTCCCTTTCTTTTTTTTTTAGCCCACAAGACACCTGGCAAGTTTTAACTTATCCTTATTCTTCAAAAAGTAAGATTCTTCTGCTGACAGGGACTGCATGTGCTGTTACATATAGTTTAATCACTGCTTTTTATTTACATTTCCAGTTGATAAAAAGTCAAAATCAGAACATTTCAGTGAAACGTACATTTTAATTTCACCCTTAGCAGGACTGCATTTTAAACCCACAACCAGTGGCCTTTCTTGAGGAAGGCACTTATATTTTGACTCGGTTCCCCTGTCTCTGCTTACACCTGCTTTACTCATGCCCACTAGAACATCAGCAGCTGCCCAATCTCTTTTGGTTTGGTTTTAACTTCTCATACTCTTCAGAATTTGGAGGAGCATTCCAGCCTGTCTAACTTCTTTGATTTTAACATACAGAATAATGGTAATGGTAATTCTGTAAATGCAGACCTCCTCCACATTACCTCTCCCAGACAACCACATTCAGCTGGGTTGTAAATGTTTTGAAACAACCTATTAAGATATGGAGGATGACTCTTGAATTATGAGCAATGTTATACTTTGTACCTTCCCTCCAAGGTAGCTCTTTGTACACACACATTCTATATAAGGCTACAGAGCAAGAACAAAGTCCCCGGAACAGGGAGAAATTAAAGAGTCTTGGCTTTCAGTAACTGCCTTCTGTTGTCTCATTTGAGTCCTCTCTGGATATTGACTATTCTAAGCAAGTAGCACTCTGAAGAGTTTCCTTGTTGTGGCAATGGGAGCTATTTTGTATTACCCATAATGACTGAAATACTTACTTGAGAGGCTGTTGAAGATGATAAACTTGAGAAACATTTACTGCCTTTGCAAGGGTGAGACTGGTCTTCCATGTTAATTTATACCATCCAAAAAAATAATAAATTAAGAGCACTGGAATTTTTATTTTCTAAAGTAAAAACCAGAAGGATAAATTCAAAGTGTCCAGTTTCAGACACTAGATCTTCATCTGTGTGTATGGTCTGTGTCATACCTGTTCATTTACCAGCTATTCTTATCATCAAAAGTCCTGATAAAATTCTCACTTCATAATCATAACAACCACCACCATAGCTGTATCAGAAAAGATGTTCTCCCACTCCTAGTAACCCAATCTCTGTCTGTAGTGAAGATTTGAAAGTAATTTACCCCAAGGAGCATATGGCTAAAATAAACTCAGTGTAGTAGAAAGAGGAATGTGCTTTGCAGACAGTGAGAGTGAAGAGGGAGAGTCACTGTGCTCTCCCCCATAAGCTACTCATTCACAAACTACTAATTCTGCAGTCAGTGCAATTTAGACTACCGTTTCCAGAACTCTTGACTGAATAAACTACCTTACTGTTTTGAATGCAAGTCTGTTGATAACCCAACTGATCAGTCAGAAAGACATAGAAGGATCTTCTACCTGTGGCCAGAGGAGAAAGTAACATCAGGAGCCTTCCAAAAATGATCTATCCATCTCCTGTGCATCCACCTATCAGCACTTTCATAGACACGCCTTGTCTGTGAGCATCCAGTTTGTAGTTGTATGAACTAGGAAGAGTACTGGAAAATCATCAACTATCAATAATAAGTTTTTTCTAATGACAGGAACAGAAGAAAGAGTATTCTTTAAGCAGGAGTGACTAGATCAAACCAGTTCTGCGGGAACCTTCACACACTGAAGATCAAGAAAATGTTAATGTGCAATCATTGAACAGAATAGGAGCCAAAATTCAATATAAGGCATGCAATGAATAATGCTACACAATCAGCTTCTGTACACCCACAGCATGTCTAAATTTATAAACTGCACCCGCCATTGGATAAAATTGAAATGCATTCCCCATCATTGCAGAGTACTACCCAATCTGCTCTAACATGGGACCATATTGGCATTGAGCAAACCATACTGTTTGTCAGAAGTGTACCAGAATGTGCCGGTATTTATATCTCATCAAAGCTGTTCAGTAAACACAGTACAAAGACCTCTGGTTTCACCGAATGTATAAACACATGCAAAGAATTTCATTCTAGGATACCAGGCATGAGGATATCAGACATGAAATGAGCTTAACTCCCATTCCCCTGTCCCAGTGAATTCCACATCTTCCAGCTGGAAAAACTGTCCTGGTTTCACATATGTGGATTTCAGAGTTGCAATGACAAACCGAATTTGTCGTGACACATGTGGTAAGGCAACTTCCCAGGCCAACAGTTTGGGAAGTTTTCCCCAACTAATCAGGAAATGATTAGAGGGACAGGATTTTGAGGATGCAGACCTGGTCTCTGTTCCTGTTACATTTCTGTGTACTTACAAATGTTGGTGCATTTTTTATGGATATGGTAGTTCAAGTCTGTAAGAATAACCATTACAGTCTCATTCATATCATAAAGGTTTTCTGTCAGTCAAAGAAGAGAAGTGAAAGACAACTACAAAGCACCGCAATTACCCTTGTTGTATACAATTACAAACACCTGCTTTTCCAAGCCACAGAAACTGAATGGGTAATAAACCAATGAACCGAAAGAGCAAAAGCTTATCCGGGTCATAACTTCTAGCAAGGAAAGACATCCCAGACAGCCTCTGTTGAGGCAGAAGAGGGCATGTCAGTCCCTTTCTAACACCACCATAACCTATATAGACAATCTGTTCCAGTGCTCAGCTGCCACCACCAGAGTATTTTCCTCCATTTAGCTTAAATTTCCCTTGCAGCCACATGAGAACATTATTCCTGGAATTGTTTATGGGGAACAGACAAAAAAAAAAGTCCTTTCCCTTCACAGCTTAAAGAATGTAGGACAAAAAACCTATTCTGCTCAAAGAAACAAAGCAAACCAGAGCAGAGACTCTCTAGAAATACCTGAAGGCACACCAAAAGGAGAAATCACCTGTCTCAGCAGGCTGTCGCTCTGAGGGCAAACCAAACACTCATTTAGAATTAGTCAGGGCTTGCAAAACTAAACAGAAGAATCCTGAAATCTCTACACTTGGCCTAGAAGCTGTTTGGGTTTGCTCAAGAAGTAATAAACTGCCCTTAAGACCAGTCAAAGAGCTGACTGCACAGGACTGGCCATCTGGCTACCTAGGATGGGATCTTTCTGCTTGGAGTGACCCTCCCCTTTCCTGGGAGTGACCCACAAGGGACTGTTAAACCAGGAACTATCATCTTTAGTTACAAAAAACCAGCAAGAGTCCCATCAGTCTTAAAGTCAAAGGCAGTACCCAATTTTCTGTCTTTGTTTGTTGCAGAATGCCAAGGTCATTACTTCCAAAAGTTGTGTGAGCTAATAGTAACTCAAACTTACAGCATCACTGTAATGATGGTCGTTTTTACCCTGTGTAGTATTTGAAGGCAAACAATAAAGAACAATGTGAGAATGTTAGGCTTTCCCCCAAAACATCAGCCGTTACAGATTATGCTTTATGTTCTACATCTGACTTCTCTCACCGAGATCATATTTGTATAATTATAAATTATTCCACACCATCCAATATTATAAATATATCAACATTTACATTATAAACTATATTTCATATATGTATATATAAAAAGTACGTGAGAAACAAGCTCACTTTTTAAACAGATTTTTATTTTAGGGAATAAAAAAAGAAATCAGTAGACCAAAGGAATACAGCTCCGGATGTGAGGATGGATGTCCAACAACATCCCTTACATCCATTGGGAGGGGATACTTATAGGATCAGCCTGTTGCATAGTCACGACTCATTGACATATTACAAGGTTCCTGCCAAAGTGGACTGATTGGGGGTGGGGACCTAAGGTTTCCGGCTGGATCAACTGGGGTAGCGGGAGTAAAGAGAGCTAAGGTTACAGAAGGGGGAAGGGGTTATGGGGGGAACAAAGGATTCCACAACATTTCCCTAACTGGGTTATTAACATTTTCTTAGCGGTGTTCAGAACTTTATCATTCCAGAAGCAAAAATTTTATTAATGATCCCTTAGGAGACAGTGGCCCCCTTTATATCTCACAAGTACACTTTTAATATATTTATATGTTATAAATACACACATATTTATAAGTTATCAGAGTTACCTGGTTCTGGTGTTCTTTATAAAATTTGAAAGAAAGTGCTGAAGTGTCTTTGAGCACAACAGAGCGCAACAGGAAAGTAAAAGTACTGAAAAAGTGCCCTAGAGTTATTTATCTAGAAAAAAGATAATATTAGCATTTAAGTGATGTGGCTAAATTTAATAAAACATCTGTGTGTAATTTAATTTAATAATTGAAATGTTTATAGTCTGATAACACTGGAACTGTAGAAGGGAGGGTACTGTTTAACCTTCATTGTAGACTAGAGCAGAAATGTCAGCATTTCAGAGTTGTCTGGGTAAAGATAAGTGACTAGGCAATATTCAAACAGCTGTGATTTGTAACCTTGGTGCTATTTTCAATGGATGGCAGTACACATCGGTCTTGTGTAAGTGTTTTACAGAGAGAATGATGGGTATAAATCAGGAAGAAGGTGCTTTGTAGGGTGGAGTTAAACTCCAAAGCCTGCGAAATAAAGAACAGTGATTGCTACACCTAACAGCTGTCCTTCTATTGTAATTAAATACAGCATTAATTTCCAATGGTATGACATTTACTCAGCTGTATAAAAACAATAATTGTAATAAGATAAGCATCATCACCAAAGTTATGATGAGAGCCCAGATCACATGGGCAATGTTTCTAAAAGCTGTTACAGACAGGCTGCTTTAGACAGTAAATACTGACCAAAATGTGTTTGGGGAACATATCTGGTACATTTCTTTCTTCAAAGAATTCCACAGTCCCTACTCATTGGACGAAACAACAGCTACAGGCTGCTGTTGTTGTGTGCCTATGTGTCCTTGTAAAGATGTGAAAATTCAGGGTTTTCTTTATAGTCAGAGCACATTCATGGCAAACCGTTGCTTTTACATTTTACTGTTGCCTCACAGGAGGCAGAGGAAGTAAAGGTTTTCTCAGAAAAGCCTAATGTCATAGCTGCAGACCCAGAACTTGAACGATTTTTATTCTCCAGCTTTCACACCATTGTCCTTCCCCACATAAGAAGCTGGGTTAAATACTGACATTCCTTTCTTCTGTACCACGACAGTTACAAAACAAACTGTCCTTAGCTACCTGGGTGTTTAAAGCCCTCTTCCCTTTTAAGTAAAAAGCAAAATCAATAAAAAGGTGGTAGGAATGTAAAGGAGCACCTATGAGGTTTAGACTTGACATTAGAAAAAGGTTTTTCACTGAATGAGTGATCCGATTTTGGAACGGGCTGCCCCCAGAGGTGGTTGAGTTGCTGTCTCTGGAGGTGTTCAAGGTTAGTCTGGATGAAGTGCTGAGTGGCATGATCTAGATGCTAGGTTTACTTGGTTGGTTTTAGGTTGGACTAGAAGATCTTTAAGGTCTTTTCCGGCCTCATCATTACTGTGATACTGTCATATGTTTTGCCATAGTAAGAAATGCAGATTTTGAAATACTTCGTTTGGAAATGATTCGTGGATGCACCTCAGTTCCTCCTACAGATTTTGTATGTGCTCTTCTAAGCAATCTGGTAATGATACCTTGCTGGAACCTTCCCAGCTCCTCTTGAGCTGTGTGTCTTTGAGGAAAAGGCTCAGCATAGCCCACTTGAGTTACCCCAAAACCAGAGGCACAAGCAACGAGTGCTGCTCCTATTGTGACAGAGCAGACAGGGTGATGCATTCTCTTCCTTGCATATTTTCAGTTCCTCAAAGCACACGTAGCAGCCAGTGATTTGAAGGGTATGTTCTTTGTTGTGAGGTTTTGTGTGTTTGTATTTCAGTGAACCACTTCTTACAAGTGCAGCAACCACCAGTGATATCCTTAATATTGGTTAGGAAATCTTTCTTGGAATGTTGTGAGGAGGTCTTGGAAAAGAAAGGGATCTGTTATGTTCCCACCAGATTTCAGAAGGATGAAAACAGCAATAGTGAAGAATCATTAGAAGAAAACAACACCTATTCTTTATGCCTTGAAAGCAGAGATACAGCAATAAGCTAAGGAGCCACTTTGCCACAGAGAAAATTCACTCTCAATGAAAGAAGGAATGTGGTCACAAGTTTCTTCCAGTCTGGTCCATGCAACCAACCAGAAATGCCTTGCAGATTCTGCATCCATGGCCATCGCTCCCTTTGATATGTTTGAAACATCAGCTAGTTCAGCAGCTGGCAGTTACTGGGAGCAAGGAGATGGTTCCTCAAAAAAAAAAAAAAAAGAAAAAGGCTTTTTTTGCCCAATTATTTTCAAGAAAAGCCAATTAACCTCCCTTTTGTATACTCTTGCCAAGCAGTGAGAGTAAAGAATTTTCAGTGAACTTGGTTTTATCTTCAAGCCTACTAATTGGGCAAAACAATTACTACCAACCACTTCCTAACAAACTGCAATTAATAACCTTTTTCTTGCATTCTTACATGCACAGCAGCCAAACGACAGTCCCAGCAGCATCAGCGTTTTCACGGGATGTTGCACGCCATTTCCCACACTTTGCAGAGGTGTTATATTTGTTATTTAGAACAAACCCAGGCTGTTCCTGGAACAGTGCCTATAGAAACTCCTGCTGTAATGTGTTTATATGATATGTAATTACAGACGTGCTGCAGCCTGTCTGCAGCCAGTGCAGAACGAGCTGCATTATCAAAAACATTACCCAGTCCCTGGAAAAACTCTTCAATCTGATATATTGCCTTTCCTCAGCAGCTAATATCAAAGAAATGAACACAGGTCACGTTTTTGAGCTCCAGTGGAAAAGACCGTAAAGTATGTAACACTCCAAGCCAGTAATGTGACATCCAGAACTATGGAATACTCCAGCAATGTGGATTTCAAACCACTATGGCTGAAGATTAGGCTACCTGGGGCACTTGGGCATTTGACAATATTTGCCAAAATACAAAAAACAAGACATAGGAGGATGGACGCTATTCACCTACCAATGGAGTGAGTCACAGTATTCAAGCAGTTGAGCCTAGGTACGCAAATACAGGGTAAAATTTGGTTATAATCCTAGCAAACAACAGATAACTGTAGGCTTTAATCTAAGTACTGTGTTATGATAAATAATTAGAACTGTCTTTAGTAGTTAATACCTGTAAGGAGAAGAGTCTTCACAGAAATAACATGTCTGTTAAACGCTATAGTGAAGTATAGAACGGTTTCATTACTATAAAAATTATTTTGATGCACTTCACACAGAGATGTTAATAGTTTCACACCTGATATATTTTTCAGACATCAAGCATCTAAACAATTATTTTCTTGATAAAAATTGTAAACACATGCCTATAATCTTCTGTTCATGCCTCCTTTTTACCTTTTGTTTTTATTCAAACCAACGAGTTATCAAGAACCACTTTTAAATCACTATAGCACGCAAGAACACTTATTATCCCATACATTCAATCTCTCTTTCTTATGTGATGTCTGAGACAGATTTATAAAACCTTGCTTCAATGATCTCTAATGAACACTTTCATATATTATTTAATAACCACTTCCTATATAATAACAACCAGTTTTTAGCTGTGGTGCTGATCGTGAATTTTCATCTGCACTCATACTCATCGGCACTCAAGCCAGCATACAAAGTGGAAGAGCCACTGTGAAGCAGAGAGGGACAAGCAGGGTTGGATCTGGTGCCATGGCTTGTCATTTTAGTTCCACTTTATGAATTTTTATTTTGGATCCATTCCATTCCTGAAAGAAGAATTTTGCAATTATGAAATGGTTGTGGTCAAAATAACACAAGAACAGCTGGTCTCACTACAGTGAGTTTCAGACAGCAGAAATCTTGCAGTAGCAATCTCACAAAATTTGGTGGAAAACTGCACAACCTGACTTTTCAATTCACTAAGTGCCTTCCTGCAGATGTGGAGAGAACAACTTCCACTCTCTCATATGTGGCAGTTTCTAATTTGTTACTCCAGTAATATGTGTGTGTGTGTGTGTGTGCAAATTCAATATGATTTTTTGATGTAGACTTGCTCCACACTTGTCATTGAGTACAAGAAATGATTACACAGTATTTTCCTATGGAGTTCCCATAGTTTTTTCTGGGATGTATAATATTATTACACATGTCATTATAAAAGATTACACAATACACTAATGCAAGCTGCTATCTTGTACTGACTGATGAAGTAGAGGAAGAAGTAAAGAAATACACTGTGGTAGTACCTCAATTCTGTGCTCTTATAGCTCCAGCTCTTCCTTCCAAATTCTGTGCAGGCCGTTATGATATAGAAAGGTAAATTGTGTTTTAGACAGGAAAATAACCCCTTTTTCAATTATTTTTAAGACATGAATTTTGCACAAGTGTGGGGTGTTCTTTTGAAGGATGGCTGTCTTGCATTTTAATGTTAATGAAACTTCAACTGATATAGGAAGCATAATGCAGGCAATTTCACTAGAGATCGTTACTCAATTACAAATATATCTAATTATCTCGTAAAGACATTCCTTTCTTTTTACAAACAGGATAATGCCCTGTATTTAGTACATCTAGGCTTACACTAAACACTAATAACACATCAGTAAGTCAAGTACTATAAGCTATTTCTACAAAAAACCCAACCATGATTTGGGTGCTGGCAGCTGGCAAACCTGCTAGATCCATCATTGTAATGGTCCAGCAGTGAAGATCCTTAGGTGGTAGGAAATTGTGTGTATATGAGACCATTCTTTTTTTGTTCTCTCAAGTTCTTTTAAGAATTTTCAGTTGTTCAGGTAAGACATTAATACTTGCTGCCAGCACTTTATTACAAAGTGCAGAATTCCATTTCAGCATGTTCTAATAGTAAACTATTGTTTCTCACGTAATATGCTCTAGGCAAAGCTGATCCCAGCTCACCACAGTAGCTTGAACTGTGTGACTTTTGATGTCCCTTTCCCTATGATGCAGAAGTATGTAAATAGAAATGCATGCATGTGCAAATATGAATTTGTAATATAGACTAGGCAAATTCTTTCTAAAATATTCCTTTCTCCTCATTAGAGTCTCGTGCAGCATGAGCTTCACACCACTGTTTTCAGATTTGGGAACTCTCAGAGCTTAGTAGCAAATACTGAGGAACTGCCCTCAAGTGACTGGAATTACTCCTCTCAGAACACTGTAAGTGAAAAATCTGTCCATTCTCCATCACAGAGGCAGCAGAATTCCACCAGTCAAGTGAAGGCAAGGAACATTTCTAATTACAAATACAAATATCAAGTTCTCCTGGTATATCCAGAGTATTTACCAGTAAAGTACATTTGTTCCATGTACTACAGGAACAAAGAAACACAAAATCCCACCTCCCACGTTCTTAGACTCGAGTAGTTCAGCAGTGATAGAGCTATCCTGACTGCATAACTCTGCCCTTTGGAATAATTCCTCTGACAGGCTCAGAGGCTTCACATGAATAGCAACAGCAAACGTTGATCTTTTGGGTAAAGGTGTAGTTAGACAGAAGGTTAGTTGAGATAATTCTGCTTGTGAAGACGAGTGTTCGTTTGATAATTATGTGCTCCTCTTTAAGTGAAATTTTGGATGTTATTTTCTTTGATATCTCTATGAGTCATACTTGAGTTGAGCCAAAGCAAGCTACAATTTGCTAATGCAAGTGTGTACAAATTTGAAACTGGTTAGGTGGGGTGTGTCTGCCTATAGAACATTACATTTTCTTATAGTTTTCAATAAACGTTACTGGTGCAAAATTATCTAGCTACACCTTAGTTGAATTTAAATATAATTTGAATGCTATTTCTTAAAGCTAATTCAGCTGAGTTTCAGAACAGGAAAATTGCCTTCATTATGAAAAAAACCAAAAGCAGTAACCAAGTAAGTTGTCTATCTTGATCAGGTCACATAGGTTATATAACAAGTTGGCACCATTTTACAGCTTTTGTACATTCAGGCCTTCTTCCCTCACATATCCTGCACAAAGCAGGGGGTAACTGTTTTCTTTCAGGCTGCAGCTCGTAGTTTGGAAAGCTCAGAGCAAACGTGCTGTCATTTTGCACAGACAAAGGGGAGCACAGCCCACAGCTCATTTCTGTTGTTACATGGAAAGTGGCCAATAGAGTTTGCAGAGATTCACAGTACACTGGATGTAGATTTTTATAGGCCAAGGTAGACAAACTCAGATACTGCAAAAGCGTACCATCATGCAGGCACTTGAAGATCTTGCTCTCCATTCTGTGCTTGTGGGGTTTGGCTAAGCCCTGGAGGAAGAATTGAAACACTGCTAATCTCTGGAGCACAGGTGATCTATAAAATGCAAGAGATTCTGTCAGCTGGTTGGTTATGCCAATAGCTATGTCATCAGCAATCCCCACTGGAAGGAAATGTAAAGGTAGCTTGAGTCACATCTATTAGATCCAACTCTCTGTCTTAGCACTGAAAACCTAGTCTTCAAAATGTTCCTGTCCTGCCCTCTAGGCAAGTGCAGCTGTGGGCTGTGCCCAGTTCAATACTTCAGCTTCCCAGTTCACTGCTGTGCAATATAGTTTGTTTACTGTTTGCAAATGTATAAATATGTGGAAAATAATTGTATCATTTGCTTTCTCAAAATAAATATGTTTTGTTCATATCCCAATCCAAATGTTTCTGAAGAACCAAGTGATTAATATCGTATCTAAATCTGTGATTATTTTAATAAACATCAAGCAAGATATTGGACCAAGTATGACTCCAACTGTGAGTGATTTAGAGTGATAAAAATACACAGATGCCATCTGTACCAACAGAAGAACACTCATCACAAATTTGTCTTATGGTAACACTTCCCTTTCATTTACACTGAAATGAGCTCTGCCTCTTTTACAATGACACTGGCAGTAAAATATGGCCACTTGGAAAATGAGTAACCTAACAGTAGGAGAAAGACGGTGAAAATTATGAACTAAAATATTCATTTGCCTTGCTCAAGGCCTCCATGAAGTTTCATTGGATGCTCACCAAACACTAAGCTCCAGACTAGCTATGCTACTTTAGTAGCTGCTTTCATACCATGAGCTTTTGCAGGGTGTAACATCCTCTATCTCTCCCAAAGCAAAATCAAAACAAAAAAATCCTCCACCCAAATGGCCAAAGCTTCAAGTTCAGAACCCAGCCTGAGTCATTAGTTTGACTTCATCAGCTTGTCTATGATACATTTGCCAGCATCTTTGCTGGTTCAGCGTTAAGCAAGAGGGCCATGGGGTATGCACCAGGGAAACTAGTGCAGGTAATGAGAACAAGGTGATAAATATCAGTCAACTTCAAATACTGACAGCGAGATCAAAAGAAAAGCAGGATTTAAATAAAATGTGCACATGGAGAACTTCATTAGCAGTAGTTGTTTAAACAAAAAGATACGATGCCCAGAGAATTAGTCATTTATAGCCATACACTAGATACTGGGAGGTTGGAGAACAGTGAGTTTCCACCACCTATAGATGATTAAGTACTAAAAAGTAATCCCTAATTCTGGTTATAAAGTATGGTAAGTGTAAATTCAAGTGCAGAATAAATCTGTACTTACCTCTAGTTTTTTGTTCTGCAACCTAGCTTCCATCCCCATTTCTGTCAGTTCACCAGCTCTTCAAAATTTCCTTTGTATCAGAAAGCTGACAGATTTAGCTCCAGAAAATTTGAATTAGATTTCTTGCTGAAAGTTAGGAAAACAGGACAGCTGTCACTCAAACATACTTCAGCAAGCAGCAAGCCTGTTCTCTTTCAAATGTTTAGCACTCCAAAATCAACACTTAAGCGACATGTCCTGCTGACATGTCATAAAAAACCACATTCAGATCTGGCAGACGTGGAAAAAACATGTGCCACAGCCTGAGGTTCCAGAGTTCCTCCACATCTGATGTTTGAAGTTTGAGATACTTTATTATAAACTACTTCGCTGTTCTAAACTGTGCAGAGCATTCTGACCCCATGGTCATTCCTCAATTATGAATTTACATTCTTGGAGTAAGATTTGACAGTCATAGAGTGGGTTAGGTTGGAAAGGACCTCAGAGATCATCTATTTCAACCCCCTGCTATGGGCAGTAACACCTCTAACCAGACGAGGTTTCCCTGAGCCACATCCAACCTGGCCTTGAGCACTTCAGGGATGGAGTAGCCACAACCATTCCTGGGCAACCTGTTCCAGTGCCTCAGCACTCTCACAGGGAGGAACTTCTTCCTAAACTCCAATTTAAATCTACCGTCTTTTAGCTTGAAGCTTTAGCTGAGAAGCTTTCACTTGCTAGCTGGATAGTACACACTTGTTCATGACCACATTCCTTCCCAATTTGACTCTACTGTGAGTGTCTTCATAAAATCATTTTAAAAGAAGTCCACAGAATCCAGCACAAAACCTAATTTTATCAAGGACCAAGGAAAGACATAGTTAAAACTCAGGTCTTGATACCTTTTCCTGTGAGAAGCCAAACAACTTTTAGACTCTACGGAAATGAAAACTAAGTTCACTGTACTGTTACACACAAGGCAATTCCCAGAGGTTCCATTTCCATCATATAAATGTCACAAATCATTTCTAGGGGGTGGATTTTTTATTCCAGCCTTACATGTCATCAAGACATGCAAAAGCTGCTGATCTGAAATTATTTTCCCTAACAACATTTTCTTTCTGGATGCAAATAAAACTTGTGTGTAAATGTGCATCTGTACCATGCAATTACATGACTTCTATCAAGTAGACACAGTAAGTACAATCCTAGAGTAAATAACTGCACATGAAAACTCTATGAAAACATAGTCCTGGTGTTTATCCTCATTCACCTGTCAGCAACCAAGAATTATGGGCATTTCTTTGCTGGTTTTCAAAAGTCAAAACAATGGGATGCTCTTTCTAAAGTAGTAAGAATTTACTCATGGTTTAGCAATGTGCATAAACAAACCAAACCAATCAGCAAGCAGCAAACGCATTCCTATAAAAGGTGCCTATCTGTACTGTCTCCTGATTGAGTGAATGCTGCACAACTCCTTATGCTACAAAATGCTTCCAACTAAACTTCTTTCTCTTTTGCGAAGTGATGGAATAATCCTTCATGTATATGCACCCATGGATACCCCGGTACTGAGAACAATACAGCCATCATTTAACTATTAGACCAAAGACTAGGAAAAAACTGCTAATTTTACATTCTTCGCTACAAATTTATGGAGAAGAATGGTATTCATGCTCCAACAGTTTCCACCACTGCATAGGATAAAATTAATAGAAGAAGGTGTCCTAGGGAGCTTTGTGTAAGACATCTGTATGGGAAAGAGCAGACCCTTCAAAATAAGTATCACACTATAATTTGCATATAAAACAATTAATAGCCAGAAGAGTAAGTAAGGTCAACAAACAGTTTGTTTCATTGTTACTTCTCAGAAATGCTGCTGGCTTGCAGTTTTGTCCCCATTTTACATAAACTTGTCTTGCTTGCTTACTTCACCTTTTATCTACAAATGGGCACTCTTATTACTTCTTTTTTCTGGACAGTTTACGTTTAATTGAAAGAAAAATGCCCAATCAAAGCCCCTGAACATAAGCAATTGCAACATATGGCTCCCCAGCTGTGTCTGACCAGCATCTCAGCACTTTGATGGCCAGAGACAAACAGCCCCATCAAATGCCCTTTCACCAAGGGGCAGGTGCACTGGGATGGAAGCCAAGACTGTACCTCACAGATCCAATTATGAAGCAGGTATTGTTTCCCCTTACAAATGAGGTTACTGGGAGGTTGGACAAGAACCCTTTTGGAAGTAGCTGGGAAGGAAGCCATATGTCTCTTCTGACAAAACCTATTCTCATCTACTTCACTGACACTCAGTGAAAACCCCTCATCCAAGTGTGTGGGTCTGGTTTCACAAGGTGTGCACTTGCACTTTTATCACCACCCCCAGTGTCGTTCCTGAGCGTAGCACAAAGCATTCAAGTCTTTCTATGACCATTAGGGTTTGTGTAGGCGGGCTGGACTCTGACCTCTATCCTCATCTTGAGACCACACAGCTTTCAGCACGCAAGGTTTAATGAAATCAAACCTGCTGTTAGGAAAATGGGCCAGGGGAGGGTAGAAAGCAGAGTGTGAATCTGATTGTGGAAAGGGTTGGTAAGAGAATGCATCACATTGAGGGTCCTGTTCGGTGCAAACTGGCACACAACAGAGCAGATAAATGAGCAGAAAACTCCAGAATAGGGACAGGACAGGGGAGACAGAATGCGACTCTGAGCCCTGAGCCAAGGAGAGTCCAAGAGAGGAAACTCTGTGCAGATTAACGAGGGGAGTGTGGCAAGATGGGAGGGGAAAAGACTGCTGGGACAATGAAAGAAAAAGGAGACAGAAAAGGACAACATTATGGATATTTTAGATATTAAAAGAACTGCAGCTCAACAAATCCCGAAGTGTGTAACTCATATGCAGAAACCGGCCTTAGGCATCTGCAAGGAAAACAAAATTTGGTCAGAAATAAATTTAAAATTAATCACATTGATCGAATTTTTTACCAGAGTCTCAAAATCTAAAATAAAACTGATGTTATTAAACTGTATGTTTTTAAATCATTCTGGGTTTGATCGCTTATGATCTAAATGTCAGATGTTAGGTTTACTTGGTTGGTTTTAGGTTGGACTGGATGATCTTGAAGGTCTTTTCCAGCCTCATCATTACTGTGATACTGCTTGAGTTTATGGAATCAGAACTATCTCCCTTTGAATGTACATAAAGCCTTCCAAGCATCTGAATACCCACATTCAAATTCATTCCCGGAGCATATGTTGAGTATTTTGAACTCTTCTAACAGTTTTTCAACTCGTGTTTTCAAACACAAAACGTTTAAAGCACAATGTAATCGTTGTACTCCGACACTATTCAAATCACACAATTAAACTGATTTTCATTACGAGCAGCAGAGTTGCTAGTAAGAAAGTTAGAGAACACCTCCCTCTACTGTTCCTTTCTTGTAAAAAGAATAATGCTGTTAAATAGTTTTAGAGGAAAAAAAGCTGGACAGCACAGCTCTAGCAACACAGCGTACGTAACCTGTGTGTGAGGACCTCGGGTGACACAGTCAGTGCTGAGCTTTAGTATTTCAGTGATACAGTGTTCTAATTTTCTTAGGTACTAAAAAAGTCTCACGCATTTCTATTCTGACCATGTCTTTGGATCTTAGGGGTCAGCCAGCCATCTGTGTCCTAAGCCCATGAAAACTGTATTCGGAGCTCCAAGAATTAAGCTCCAGAACTAGTGTCATCAATCAAATAAGGACATCTGAGAACTGCCACATTGCACCTACCCCAGTATCCCATCTTTATAATGCTTAAGAGCTAATCCCTAGGAAATTAGTACACGAATCAGGGCAGTGTGGTCTTTCCTAGCTTCTCATAACTAAGAGTAGAGGACTAAGGTTTTATCTAGACTGTTGTATTTAACCGCCACATTACCTCTGGCTTCACCGATTTTCTCAATCTCTTCTGGTCACTGTAAATCCTAAAAGTTCTACATTTTGCCAAAAAAGTATTTGCTTTTCTTGGTTCTCAGGCATTAAGGTGATGATTTATTGGGGTTTTGGTTATTCAAGTCACCCTGGATTTACTTTCAATCCCTTCTTCATTATATTGACCATTACTGCTTGCCCCTTCTGTCCTTTCTCTCCCAGTCTGGACAATCCCCAGAGCTCAGACTCTCCCATACCTCCAGTCATCAGTACCACTACTGGCCCCTATCACCCTCTGGCTCTTTTCTGATCCCACTACAGTCACCATGAAAATGAATTTAAAGTAAAATCCAAACAAAACATCCCCATTTGAGGTGTCTTTTCCAGATCAGGTTTGAGATCAGTTTGACTCTTACTGTGCTTGTCAATACTTTTGCTTTGTCTGTGATGGAAGCCAGGTCTAGCTGTAACAGTCCTTGAACTCTGCATCTGCTTTCCCCAAAGGATAAGGCACACTCCAACAACCTTTCCAACGAAAGACAGATTAACACTTAAATGGTACAAATACTAGTATTTCTTACTATTATGATTCTGTACCTTGTAATTTTTCACACTGGAAGTTACATTTTAGCTTGTAATTCAAATATAAAAGAAGAAATACGTTACATTGTGTTTCTGTGATCTCAATCACATGGTTGTTCTGCTAACTGGTGGACGTAAAAACCCCAGATTTTCATCAAATGAAAGCACAGTATTAAGCTGCTCTCAGCACAAGTACAAGCAGGCTGGCTTTTGCTGGCTAAGCAGTCCCCAAACCATTTTAAAAACCAAGCAAAAAGAAATAGGATTTGCTGTGAACCTTCAGGGTAGGAGATGACTTGTTTAAAGAAACCCAATCAGCACTGATAGAGGTGACTCTCATCATGAATTTCTGCTCCAAATAAGGAAAATTTAATCTCTGGGTCACTGGAAGACCCAGAGCTTGATGGTTTTGTTTAAATGGAACAAGAAGGGAACTTCAGCAACTAAACTTGAACTAAACACTGCAAGAAGTGACATTACAGAAAGTTATTTGTAATTGAGATGTGGTCCATGAGAAGTTAAAACTCAATATTTGGCCTATTTTTGGTTCTTGGTGTTGTAAGTGAAGTACCTAGAGACCTGCTCATCATCCTTAAAGGAGGCAAAGAGACTTTTAATACACAAAAGGCCTTTGAATTGCTGGTACTTTGGCTTTAATTTGTGACTTGAACAAAGAGCATAGTGAGTTGCTACTGCAGGTGGGTTCAGTATGTTGGGATGTTACTGGGAGAGAGGATGTTTATAGTTAATTCTGCAAAAGGTAGGTACATGTACTGAATGCTTTTCAACTCTATCCCATATAATATCAAAGGAGAATTGAATCTGTGCTCATCCTGTCAGTGAGCTACCTAAACCATCGCAAATATTTAAATGCTTAAAATAATCATCCTTCCTACCATGGCTATCTAAACTATTTTAGACAGAACATATCTAACTCACCTAAAGTCTCAACTAATCCCAAATTCCTACAACTTGTTACTCATTTATTTTTGCCTTTAAGAAAAGCTCCAAACCAACCATAAAAGCAGTCACAAATTTCAGTGTAACAGGAAGATTTTCACCATATACCTACTGAAATATTTTAAATGCACTACTTACAGCTTAATTGTTATCACTTTAATACATGCAATTAAATTAAAGGCAACACTGAAAATAATACTAAAAATATACTAAGTGGTAGAGAAGACAGTAATAAATCTGTGGTGTCCAATCTTAGTTTGCAAGAATTCAGTATTTCTCTGACTTTATAATTCTAGGTGAAATTCCCTACTTTCTTTACTCTGTGCAAATACCTAGGATAGCACCATCCATCTCCTTGAGTCTCTTATATGGCCTGCAGTGCTAACAGCTTTCTTCTAAGCACTAATTTTCCCTTTAATGCCCAGTTCTCCTTGCATATAAAATGACTTAAGAATCCCATTTGAAGAATGAACAGAGTAAACACAATGAATTGCTGGAAAAGTAGAACAGGGAGCCATGTGTAGGCCCCAGCAGAAGCAAGTAAAATGGTTACCTTCACACATAGGCCCTCTGCTACAATGTCCTTAATTTTTCATAATGTGATCTAACAGAAAAAATAAAACCAAGGCTTACACAAACACCTCCCAAATAAAAGGTGTTGAACTCTGCAACTCTGCTTTCTAATATTCTGTATTGTTTTTATTAGTTCTTTTGTTTCATTAAATGCCTTCAAAAACAGCATCCATACTGGGATTTTAATCAGAAAGTGCTGGGTTGGCAGCCATCAGGGCTCCTATCCCTAACTGCAGGGAAAGATGACCATAACCTGTTGGTCCAGGTGCTCACATGAAACCTTAGGCAAAGACTTGAATGATGGTGTGTTCTCTGTTACACGCAGAGTGTCCTATCAATGTTGCACGTCCCATCTCTAAAATGTTGACTACTGGCTATAGTCGTTAAGTACCAGGTGACTGGAGCCATGGGAGGAGTCTCCATCTGGCCAGCCATGCTCTGGACACTTTTGCTCCTTTAGGCTTAGAAGGGTTTAGTCACAAACTGGATTCTCTCTCCAGGAGGTGCTAGTTTACCCCACACTGCTGGTGCTGCCTAGGCAGCCTGACCATCTGGGATGGTTCAGAGATGTTGCCATGCTATCAGAATCAAACTGGACAACGGGAGAGTGGCATAAGCAGTATCTTTTAAATGGAAAGCAAGCATCATCCCTTTCCACCTCTATCACCAGAATGGCCTTAAGGTTAGAGCACATCAAAGGTCGATAAGAAAAGCTCTTTCATATTGGAAAGCCCTGAAGATTACCATCAGCTTCCCTTATCTGCCAGTAAATGCCTGATGACCTATTACCTCTCCTTGATACCCTGTGCAGAACTAAATGCTCTTCTGTTTGGAGAAGCAGGAATATTCAACTTCTCTCTTATTTTACATTTCTTTCATAACTGGTCTAGTTTAGTACTTTTAGGAATGCCAGACCAAAGGAAATATTTCAGAAAGAATCCAGGGAAATTCAAAGACAAACAATATATCTGCTGGTAGTTTCTTCCAAGCCATGACAGATAATATTTTTCCTCTGCCCACTTCTTACTAGATGCAAGATGAGAAAAGTCAGGAAACACAGTACCACAGTTTGTAAAATGTTAAGAGTCAAGACTTCTGTAATTAAATCAACCATAGATAAGAAAAAACTAGGGGTTCAGGAAGTTTCTACAGTAGCTGCTTAACCTGCACAACCTGGTATTTTCAAAGAAAAATAAAGTTTCCTTTTTAATCTCTTTGAATTTCTCGTTATAATTAAGATTTTAAAAACTTATTTCATTACAGTAAATATGATTCTAAATCAAATATAGCCACTTTTAAAGAGATCTTGGTGCAAGCACATGATTTAATGTGAAATAATTACATCAAACAAAATTAGGACTTCACTGATTCTGGTATTTTTTCTATAGGGCTTTTATGCTTATATGACCTAAATATACGTCTTGTCTTCTTTCAATATAAAGCAGTAGCAATGTTTTTAATAAATTCACATGCAAACATTCATCATAAAGTATTTTTAGTGTGATATATGGAGAATATAAGGATCAAAACTGGTGCAATTTTGTGGCCTGATTCCTACATCAAAGATAGTTTATAGGATTTATGAAGGCTATAATTATTACAACTCAAGGCAAGTTCAATTTTCAACTGTCATTTAATTTATGGAACATGAGCTCATGTTGCCTACAGTAGCACACAGAGAAAGGTTTGTTTGGTGAAATCTAGCAAAAGAGTTTGGAGTTATTTCTGGACACTGATGTTACATAAAATGTGCATTTCTGCAAAGAAAACCCACTGGGTTTTGTGTTACATTGCAACAAAATCAAGACACACATTGTGAACAAGACTTTGAGACCAATTAAACATACAATTACACGTGCAGAAGGCATGCACAATTGTGCAGCTAATCTGTGCATGAAATGGCTTTGACTGCACATTCTAATTGGAGAAATGTGTGTGCACATGCCAATAGTAATTTGTGCTAGCAATGCACATACAGAGAGTCACGGCAACTGCGTGCATACATCAGGTGAAGCTTGCATACCTAACTGGATGTGGTTTTTCATGAAAAATCTTCTTGTTTTCCCCTTGATCCAGGTCAGTTGGATAGAAAATTTTTGGAAATTTTATACTTATTTCTTGTTCAGATGAGCCAAAACAATGAACATCAGCATTACAGAGTGACCTGATTGGCTAATGAACAACCAAAGAAACAGAAGGGAGTTCTGGTTTAGTGATCTTCCTTTGCTAAGGCAGAAGATTAATATAAAATACAACAGCAACATGTCAGGGTATTTTCATGACACCTGAATAAGAATTCTAGAATTGGTCTGTAGGTCTTCATCTGAAAAGTGAGTGTGAAACATTTTCTGCATTCCCATGGAGAATTTAGAAAGTTCTTGCAGATACACCTGCACTTCAGAGTGCAAACTCTTCAATACAAACACTAAAATAAATTCTTCCTGTAAAAGAGGATTGAAGTTAAAATACACATCTAGACAAACATAACTATGACCCTATATCCTGGAGGAATTCTTAAAAGATATGGTTGTTTATTCCATTCAAATTTAAAGAGGTCTTTAAGCATACAGAGTCTAAGAAAATCCCTTTCTGCTAGAAATGGGCTATTCAAAGTAATCTGGTGGAGTTTGACATTCTGTGGGAGGAAGGTACCTTACAGTGCTTATAAATGGGTAAACCAGCTTCATCCCCCAATTACTGTTTTCCATTCTGGTCACATCTTAAAATAAAAACAAAGAACAGACCAAAGGACTCTAGACAAGAGCAACAAAAATGATCAAAGCTAACAATAAAAAAATACAAGAGTGAAAACAACCAGGGCATTTCTCTTTAAAGTCCAGATGAATAAGAGAAGTAGCAATGGAGAGATAAAATAGTGAATATTTAAGAAGGTCAATTAAGTGCTTCTGTTTACTCTCCTAACAGAGAAAGACAATTGAATGACAGCATGTTTAAGAGTTACTCCCTCCAGTCTTTCTAACAAAACTAAGCCACAATTAATCGGTGAGGTGCACTTCCAACAGGTATCAGAAGAAACAAAGATCTTACTGGCATTAACACAGAACCACACGTCTCTCAAAAATTGCTAACACCTGCAATTTTAGCTGTTACTTCTTAGGAAGATATTATATCTTTTTCCCAAAGCTGAAACTTTCCCCACGTCTCCAAGAGTTTTTTGTTAGGTGATCATTACAGAATATCCTTTTAACAAACACCATGTATGTACTTAATGGAAAGTGTTTCTCTGCACTGTTGTCTTCACACAAAATCAGCATCTTGGTAGGAATTCAGAGGAATTCAGAGGAATAACAAATGCCCAGCTAAGACTTTCAGAGAAGCTGAAATGTTAAAAATAATGTGTCTTTAAAATATTTACATAAAATTCTTTATAAAGATCCCAACAAGCATCTCTGCAGATTCCAGTATGGAAATATCTGATACTGCTGTTCCTGAAAACAGGATACTACAATACACGAGGGGTTTAAAAAATCAAGAATGACAAATGTAATCCACCAGTAGTTTGCCACTCCAGCAGCTTTTAGTTTGCTTTGGGGGGTTTTTGTTTGTGTGTTTTTTAAAAACATCATCACTATAGTATTGCACATTATCCCCTCATTTTTGGCCCCTTCTCATTCTGCCTTCCGATGTTCTCTGGTTATTCTCTGCCTAACACTTAATTATTTATTTTCCCATTAAGGTAATTAGGAAACACTTTCTTCTGGAGTTATCTTCAAGATCAAAGAAGTTTGAGTGGACCAGCCTAGTTCATAATTTGATGTAACATGTTTCTGTCACAGTTTGTCAACAGCCCTTACACCTTACATGGCAGTTTCAAGACACAGGCATTTTCCATCTTTTTATGAAGCACAGCTTCCAGCATTCCTTCAGCATTCCTTCCGCTCACATTCATTTGAAAGAAAAGAAAGATACGAACCAAAATAAACCTTTTAATTTTCTTTGTAGATGTCACTAAACCTAGGGTTTCACTGAAAAATCACTCTAATCCTTTAGTGACTAAAAAGCTTGAGAATTCCAGGAAACTAAAGAATTAGTAGGTACTTACAGCAATTAAATATTCTTGTGGGTGAAATCTTTAATGTCTCTGGATTTGTAGTTGAGGAGTCCTGTCCTAAAGGTTTGCAAACAGAAGAAAACATCATGATTAGCTGGCTGTCATTCCAAAATGTCAATGTCCTGCGCCCTTATAACTAGATCTAACCTGAAAGCCTTAACAACGGTCTTCTGTAAACTAAAGTGAAAACTTCTAAAAAAAGCCCTTTACATAAGAAATACAGACTCGGAGTTTATTGTCAATAAATGCACTAACATTCTTAGCACTCACTAAGGAATGAAGAGAAGGTATCTGGCATTACTGAACAGCTTTAAAATTCTACTGTTAAAGACAGAATGAAAGAACCAGATCAGTTTAAAGCTGAAGGTCTAGTCACACACCTAGATTCTTGTTTGATCAATGAAGAGCCACTTCTTTTCTGGAGGAAATAAGCTCAACAGAAAAAAAGCCCCAAACCCACTACACAGAGTTTCATACCTAATAACGCTTTAGCATATTGCTCTATTAAAAAATAATGAAAAATAGTTTTCTAAATGATCTCTCCAAACCACTTATGTTTTCTGTTTAAGTTTTATGTTGGCCATTGAGCTGAGAGCGTCAAAGAAGTAGCACTCTGTCTTGACTGGTAGCACGAAGTTAGAACAACCAGCCAGAAGATTAACATTTTCCCTCCACCTACAATTTTACTTCGACAGCTTATTCCTTAAATTAAACCTTGGGGATATGGGCTGTGCAGCAGTACATCTGTGGACTGAGTTAGCTTCTGACAGCAGAGGCTTGCGTGATTTTGGGCAGGTCACAACCTCCTCACTGAGTAAGGTTTTCAGCCCTTTTTACGAGGTTTACGCCGTGCATCACCCCACAGATGTGTACTAACAACAGTATTATAAAAAGAATATCAAACTAACAAACATTAAGCTCCGTGGTGTTGAAAGGAGGTGGGAGGAGAGATATTTGGATGTTGATAGCTTTTATATCAAAATAAAGATGAAGGAGTAGCAGTTTTGGAACTTGTTGATATGCATAGAACTCCAGCAGCTCCTCTTCTTTCACTGCATTGCATCTATCATGGCTATTCTCTTCCAAGACACAGAAAAATGATTCAGCAGAAATTGAAGTTCCTCATTTCTATGCTGCAAGGGCTCATATTCATTTTCAGGGCAGTTCACAGCCTCAGGAAGACAGTTATTGTTAGCATGACCCATTCCTGAAACCTGAGCAGCTCTGCTGAGGACACTCCATCAACAAAATCACAGTTGTCCCGCTCTGGTGTAAGTGATGCCCTGCTGTCCTCACAGCCTATTAAATGGTCCCAGGAAAATGTGTCCCATGTCACTTGGTGCACTCTGAATTTCTCCTTGTTTGCAACAGGGTTCTTCTGTTCCTTTTTTTTCTCCAGATGGCAGTGTTCTCTATGTACAGTAGAGAAAAGAGGACTCTACAGCAGCCTGTTACATCTCTACTAACAGAAAGGGCCTTTTAGAGTTTTCCGAATACTCACACTTTTAGTCAAAACTTTATGGTTTACAACTATGATCAGCTTGTAGCAGGAGTAAGAAAGAAAAAAAAATCAACCCTCCACCACAGATTACAAAAAAACTAGTGGTTTGGGGGATTTTAAAACAGATTCATTTTTAACATTCCTTTCATGACTATGCGAAACAATAGATGTAGTTAAAATAAATGGGACTGTTTAGGAACAGAGCTGTAGTCACCATTTTCCCTGAATTTTGAACTTCAAAGTGCTTGTACAGAAGAGACAGACCAAGGCCAAACAAGAGTCTGGAGAACTTGAAAGCAAAATGGATTAATAATGACAACTGCAATCTCTGTCCCCCCCCGACCCTTGTTTCCTATTTACAGAAATTCGTACTTCTCTGTTTCAGCCTCAATTCTGCCCACATTTCAGCATGTTCATTGTTTTCCTTTGGAGATACGCATTAAGAGGCATATAAGGACATAGTAGTACTGAGAGCCAACAGTCATCCTCAGCAGTAGAAATAAAACTTCTACAAATACTAAAACAATGAATTATCTATCTACAGATTTTTCTTACATTCTAACTTAAGCTGAGCTTGTTTGTTTTTAGGCAGCCTCAGCGGGAAGGGAAAAAGGAGAGGAGAAGGCTATGGTTCAATTTAGCTTCACTTCAGTGACTGCTGTATCTCATTTAAGAGAAAATCTTTTAATTCAGCTCAGTTTCTTGCACTTTTCATGTCCATCAGCTTCTTCCCAGTGTAAGTAAAAACAGTTTTGTAGGTTGTTGTAAAAGAGATTAATTCAGCACAGCAAATAGCCTGCTGCCTTTGACTCCCCTGCTGTTTTGAGGCACTGTTTTTCTCCACCCATTTTCCAGCACATCTCTGTAATCAGAGCAATAACACTCTGAAATTAAACTTTAGAAGCAGACATTCACTTTAAAGTAACTATTCAGATCTTCATGTCACAGAATTCTGGTCACAGGATTTTAGTCTTGAATTCCAACAGTTTTGTGTGGGCTCCCATACTTTGCAGTAAGGCAACTTGGACTTTGAAGATTTTCTGAGGAGGAAAAGCCATCAAACTTTGTTTCACAGTATTCAATAATGAATTTACTTGGCTTGAGGTTCTAGTCCTTGCTGTGTTTGCATTTAAGAGACTTTAGTATACATACCTTGATCCAATGAAGTGATTAGTGTGTGAACAGTTATCCCATTAAGTTCTTCAGCAGCTCAGTGAGCCAACCTTGAAGTCTCTCACTTACAGGTGTTTCTCCACCCTGATTCACTTTGGAAGCCTTTCTTTAGGTTTTATGAGTTCTTCAGTGCTGTTTACAATTTAAATACTAGAATTAATGAGAACACACTGCAGAATCAAAATGAAAACAGACAAACCTTAGTAGTGCACACTTTTTGTACTATTATGTTTATTGTACATTCCATGGCATTTGTGGGGGTTTCTGCTGAATCACTACCACTGTTTTCAAAGCCTTTTCAAAGTCAATTCCTTCCTGAACAGTGCCCGTTCTGTAGTTTCCTGTTCTACATGAACTCATTTGACTACAGCAGCATTAACATGTAGTTTAGCATGGCGAGTGCTTACTTTACAAGCTGTGTTATTTGGCAAGGCTTATTAAGCCATAGTTGTTTCTCAGTGACAAACATCCTGAGAGGTAGCACAGCATTTATGTTGCCTTATTGATAAGAATATTAAAAATCATAATCTGTCACATTCTTGCAATGCCAACATGTAAAATATCTATTACATCCCTACAAATACCTTTGATGAACATCAGTCTTGAAGAATTATATAAAATTCAGTTAATGGTACTTGTTATCCATAATACGACACCGACAGTCCAAAGGAGTGGAATGGAATTCCCTACAAACTACTTCTTTCCCATTCGTTGCCTGGGATTAGTTAAGTTAATCAGCCTGGCATTAGTCAAGTTAATCAGACTGTCTGTAATTCCAAATCAAACACAAACTCTACTATCAAATAAAACCTCAAAACTGCATCTGGTAGAAAAAGAGCAAACAAAAACTTGGAAAATATTTAATTTACAATGCTGAGACTCATACAAATAGGAAACATAGTCACTTATTGTTACTGTGTTATTGTTGGGTTTTAAACAAAACACAGAAACTAATGCAACAAACTAAAGCTAAATTTTACAGGCTGATTTTATATGTGAGTAGGACTTAGGAAGCTATGAATGCAACACGAGAAGTGCTAGAAATACTGCAGACAAGGCAGGTTACAGGAGATCAGGCAAGAATAACTTTGCAAAAAGTCAAATATGAATGTTAGTAATTTAAAAATAGTTTAAAAATTCTTCATTATATTTAAGAAGTACCTGGCTCCCTTTAAGCAGCTTTCAGTAGTACATTAACACTAGTAAACCACTGCAGCTTCAGTGGCTGCGTGTGATGAAACAAAGCTAATGTGTAGCCTAAGAGATAATATGTTCATACTGATAAAAATAAGGTATGCTTTTAAAAGACTCAGAATTTTGTGGTATTTTTCTGAAGCATCTAAGTGTTCTTTTTCATTATCTGAATACTCACAAAATTGCTGCTGAAAAACAAAGTTAGCCAAATCCTACCCAGCTGACACTACGCATCCATGTATTTTCTCATTCCCTTTGATGAACACCGAGCAGACAACGCAGCCATCTGGTCAGGGAGAAAGAAATTGTGTAAAAATGAGATATGTGTGTGTAAATAAAAGATTGATGAATGAAGCCCTGAAAGCTGAGATGAAAGTGAAGCAGAACAGACAGGTAAATCATTCTGATACTTATGTTAGTGCTGAAATTATGTTCCTCTACTTTTTTTTCCCCTGCTGACAGCAGTGCAGGTGACAAAAAATACTTTCAATTTTGCTGCTCTCACAAGGTTAACAAACTGGCTGAGTTTCAGTGCTGAGAAAACACACTTCAGTCACGAAGAAACACAAAACTGTTGTCGCTTCATTTTTAATTACTCCTGGTGTGCTGCTGGTTATTTAGCTATGAAGCTCCAACTTCATTGTGATCTACAGAACAGTCTAAGGTGGCTTGACAAAATTGAAGCCGAGTTTACAAAAACCCCACAATTTTGAACCTGCTCACTTTTAACTCAGATACAAAGGTCTAAACAAACTTCTTGCATAGTGTCAGAAGTGTTTTGAACTCAGATCCCTTCCCCAATGAGTCTCTGAATATTCTGCTGCTAAAGGAAGTTTAAATTTTTACTTTTTAATGTTCACATTTTACAAACAAGCTAAGAACCCACTAGACTGAACATGTAAAATCAGGATATGTTTTTCCACATCAAAATCAGATGAAGACAGCACCTCCTGAACAATTAGTTTAGCAATTCAAGAACCCCACTTGATGCAATTGCTATTTCACTCTAAAACCTACTTTTTGTTTGCCATTCTGTAACTCAGTATTTCTCAGTCTTCCTTTTCACTGGAGTTACTGTGTAAAACTGCTTTTTTATTAGCTCGTATGTGGTCAAGAGGTAAAAGCAGAAGTAGAAGAGGTTAGAAGAGGGACCAAGCAGAACTAAGCAGGGTCATCTGGTACTATGCAACAGCTCCATGTAAATGTGTCACCATGATTTTGAGCAACTGCTTTCAAAGCAGAATGTATTGTTGAAGAGGATGCTGTAGAAACATATTTTACATTGAAAGGCTCGGTGAAATTATATAATCTGTAAAAATGGAGAAATTTGCCCTGTGTTTCCTTTCCTTGCTGTTATTATTGCCTCATTATACAGTTGTTTGTACAATGTTTTGGCAGACATTTACTATTGCATAAATTCAAGTCACTGAATTCTGGTTTTGCCTACAGGTCTTTATGAAAATAACCAGCAACATTTTTATTTGAATGTCAACGTTTGTCAACCATTAAACTGATTGATTTTTCATTATGCAATTCAATAGAAGAAGCAATCTCCAGTCCGTATGCAATATCACTTGCAGAAAAATAGGCACATCTGAAAAATCCTTCTTGCTTATTCTTAGTAAAGAAAAAAAGTCTTTTTCCGAAGGCACCATGTTTTAAGGCTGCCCTTACACATTTCATTCACATGCCAGCCACAGGTACGGTGCTGTAATTCAAATCAGTAAAACAGAATGAATTCACCTGTGGTAATCCAAAAGTTTCAATAATCCTTTAAAAAAACCTTTCCAAGTAGCTCCTTAAGAAAAGTATCTATTGATTTCAATAAGAATAGGTTTAAGCCCTGCACTGGGAAGCTGCCATGGCATCCACAACCCCAACTAGACTCAACACTGCAAAGAAAGCTGCTTCAGAGCAGTTTGGTACAAGTTTTCCTGGAGGAAGCCTCCTACAGCCCAACACTGCAGAAATGCTGGTGGAGTTCACAGAACAATTTTCATAGTTCGTTTATTTCTTAGTCTTCTCTGCAAAATCACCACGGATGACAATCACAGAAATGACTAGAAGGAATGCAAAAGTTACCTCACAGATCTCTAAAAATCCCCAGAAGCTACATCCAGAGTTGAATTTAGTTTTCCCTGTGCAGAATGAGCTGGTTCAACGCTCCACCAGAGAGCACTGAGGTGCTGTAAAAGCTCTTTTCAACTTGGCAGCTGCCATCCTTGTTCAGGTAAATTGTTAATTATCAAGCACAAAACCTCAGGAGATTCAGGAGTCGTCCAAAAGATGAGGCCTTCACTTGTGCCATCCTGCATTGCACTGCCCCTCAAGTTTGGTTTATTTTATACTTTCTCAAGAAGGAATTGACAATGTCAACTGAAAGCATTGAGGAGGAGGATTATTGTATTCGGAGGGGTTTAGTACATAGGGGACAGAAGAGACGTCATGAGTGTAAGGCAGACAGGAGATGAGGAGCACCAAGTCCTACAGCACAGAAGATGAGTGAGGTCTGCAAGCCCACATCTCCTGCTGCTGGTGTCACAATCCATGCCAGCAAGGAGACAGACCATGGCATTGGTACTGGTGGCCTTCAGCCCTGTCTAGTGAGGCAGCCATCACCAGCCTCCAAGCCCATGAAGTAAGCAGAAATTATTTTACCAACTACCTCTCACCAAATTTTATTCCCACCATCAAGAATACCTGATGGATACCTAATGGAGTTAGGGAACTGGCAGCATTGTATTTATTTTCTTTACCTTCTATTAGTTCTCACTTATTAGTCAAGTATTATTCATTGACTTGGCATCAATAAACTTCCTTGATTGTGTTTTACTTCAAGATTAAAGAGTGTGGCGCACACAATGTAAAGAAGTTGTTTAATGAAACTCTGACATGTCACAAAGGGTAGAAACAGCTCTACAAGAACACATAATTCAAGCTGTAAAAGAGGTAGATTAAAATAAGTGAGTTCACTGTGTATGCATTGTATTTATAAGTTAAGTAGAAAAAGACTGTGAATGAAATACTATTCAAAATGGGACCAGAACATGATTTTAGGGCTTCCTTGCAGCATACTTCATTCACATTATTGTGTTTATGATTTTTGTTATGGGTATCCCACTGCTTTTACATAAAAACAGTCCTAGAAAAGGAGGTCACTTACCTGTGCAAAACATTACAAATGCTTAGCAAATGGCTGTATAGAAAGGAATCCACAGAATTTCTTGTCCATACTTCAGTACGGGATGAAAAGGAGTCCAGTTTATGCTTTACAACCACAAATAACACACACATCCATGTCTGTGGAAATAAACTGAAAGGTAAAGTGCTGCCTCATTACCTGAATTATAAGCAGTAAAATCTGGAGAAGATTCCAATTACTTAAATTCAGTGTTGGAATTCTAAATGGTCTTCAAGGGGAACAGTATTTCAAACTTCCAATTTGGTTTTCCTTTGTCAAAGGGAAGGATGAGTTAGGCTCTAGTAAAAAAATTAATTCATCATTAAAAAGTAAAGAAATATCTAGTGCATGTAGCAGTATTCCTTAGATTCACTGGACCCTAGACAATGCAACTCAAAGCTAACATCAGGTTAAAGTAATAGTATTTTTAATTTAATAGCACAGTTACAAGTGTTCCACTAAAAAATATTTGTATTTTCATTATGTCTATAAACAGGCAACCTACTGAATTACCACATGGAATGTTAATTACATTAGCATTAAGTCCTAATTAAACAATGAAGCTCTAGACATTACAATCAGCCAGCAAAATCTGCTTAATCAGAAAAAGACTTTGAAAGAAAGTACAATTTAATATTACTTCTCTTAATTTGTAAACAGAAAGTTTGTGCTGATCGGTGAGCACTTGTGAAACACAAAATGTCAGAGATGGAATGAGGGACTTGGCTAACAAAGCATCTACTATCATAGTCACATTATAATCCTTGTATTTGATTTTGGTTTTTGTCCTAAAAATGGAACTGGGAGGACTATTAGCCTTTCCCATGCCTGCACTTATGTCTTTGATTCAGTCTGGAAATTAACCAAAGTTTTCCTGCCTTCAAACTCCTATGGATAGGAAATAGAAGCGTCACGTACAAGTGTCACCAAAGCAAGTTATTTTATGATAGTTTTGATAATATAAATAATATTTTAGGGCTTTTTCTCATAAAAACATTATTTAAAATATGTGACATGCTAATCATAGAATCATTAAAGTTGGAAGAGACCTCCAATGCCATCAAGTCCAAGCATAATGAATACATGATTTTAAAGTAGGTTTAAGGTATTATTTTAGCATCCAAACATGGATCAGGAAAATACCTTGACTTAGCTGATAAGTTGCAGTAAGAATCATAGTGGATTCTGTCTGAATCCTATGGTCTAAGAATATCTATAGTCTAAGAACAATTCTCTGAAAGTAGGTAACTAAGGCTTACAGAAACTTTTTGCCCAGGAAAATACTGAATTCCCTGAGTGATTTATGGACAACAAAGGACTCAGATGTGACTTGCAGAGACTTTCATGCTAGTGCAAAGTTCCCGGAGCTGAGCAATGTTGTGTAACATTGACCTGACAGCCGGTCCCTCATCATGATTAAAAGGCTTTTCCTTGGGTGAGGCTCCAGAAATACACCTGGATTTGAAACAGAAGAGATGCAGAATTCCACACTGGCCATTACAGACTTCCCAATGTTTGCATAGTCTTACACACAGCACAGGAGTGACAGGATTTGTGGGGTTTTAATTTTTTTTCTTATTTTAAGAGAGAAACCTCTTGTAAGCTATCCTTTTCCAGTGTGATATCAGTCTGTAATTAAAATACTCCTTCTGCAGGCTTGCCATTGAGCTCAAGTGCAGAACACCAGTTTACCAACAAATCCCACAATGGTTTCACAGTTTGTGAATTAGGCCTTGAGGAATCTCAGAACTGCAGTTCAGCACAACATTACCCAGACATTACTAACCTAACAGCTTCAGAATTGAGGCAACAATCTGAACCGAGAAACATTTCTTAGTCCAGCTCCTTGCTCAGACAAGCTACCAGTACCCAACTAGAGAATAAACTTTAAGTTGGAACAGCAAAACATCAGCTATAAAAGCCAAAGCCACCCTTGATAGCCATCAGTGGTGATTGCCAGCATGCTGGAACACCTCAGAGACGCCTCCTGTGTTTAAGAGGAGAGATGGAGTGTCTATAGACTTTGGCATGTCCCACTTGCTGAAGTCTTAACCATAGAGAATGGAAGAACAGCACTAACACCTTCCTCAGGGCCCCAAAAACATTATGAATTATGGGGTGGCACTGCAGAAGAAAGTACAGGATCCTGAAAAATCTGTCAGTAAATGTGGGTGTTCTGAGATTTCCTACAAACCAGCAGTACTGCCATTAACACCACCAACTCCTTGCACCATGGAAGAAGATTAGGCTGTCACAAAGGAAGTATTTTAGTTCTACTTCATGCTTAAATCTTTCTGACTAAAAAAAATCTGATAGGTAACAGAAAAAATGAAAATTGGGTGAAGTATTGAACTGAATTCCATGTATTGGCCAGTTATAAAACTTACAACATTCTCACAGCAGCTTTTCCCCAAGATTGAGAAGAGACCTCCATAAAACTGCCACTGAAGCAGTATTATATACACTGGGAGTCAGCCAGTGTCTCCACAAACATTGTTTAGTCAAAAATATCTGGGTCTTGATATACACACGGGCTGATAGCTTCCACCTTTTTTGTCAATATATGCAAGAAGTATAAAATATACTGTCTGTTAGGACTGTGACAGGAAGACTATTTTCTATTAAAATCTCTTCTGGTCAGAGCTCCCATGCAGTCAACAACTGCATCTTCCTGATACTTCACTGTCAACTTCCTAAATCTCAAATGTCACTGAGATTTACCACGTTGCTGCCCGGCTCCGCGTGCACATTTTGAAGAACCATTCCTTCTTACGAACAGGAAATGCAGCCTGTAAATAAACATGATGGTGGAGTTGCTAATCAGCTACATTTCTACCACAAGTAATTTTTTTGCTAGATATGAGGCTGATGACATGAATTGCACATGGCTGAGCATTTCCTACTACTTACCTTTCAGCTCCAAGTATTGTTCTCTGGTAACTTATTACTGGTAACTTACTATCTGATAACAACTACTACTACATCGTACAAAAGATACCTCACATTTACTTACTCAAGGAAACAAGCAACTACCCTGCCACCACAACCCGCCCTCATAATTTTGACAGTTTTGATAAGAGGAGGCAGTTCTAACTTTTGCACATTCTGCAATGGTTGATTTCTGAAAAAAGCTTAAGTGTTTATGAGAGAATAATTCTGTCTTTAGATACACATATACATAGAAACAAAGCCACTTAAAACTATTTGAAAAAAATAAATCTCAAGAATTGTATGCACACACACAAATCAACCAAGTTTCATGGTGTGATCTTGCTCCTTGATTAGAAAATTAGCAACTACATTAATTGCAGTCACAGAATCCTAAGGAAATCATCAAAAAAGCATCAACAGCAGACAGGTCATGAGAAGTGCAGACAGCTTCACCAGAAGCTGCAGAACTGTCTGATAATGGGTGCATAGAACATTCATTGCATCAGAAAAGCTAGGAAAGTTCTCTGGAGCAGTCTAGGACAATTGTGACACCAGAAATGTTAAGGGCATAACATGCTACTGATGTAAACTTGTCAGGTAAGTATAACACTGAAGTGACCACAGAGAATTATATAAAAGGTCTATACTATTAACTGACTGAGCAACAAAATGTATGATAAAGAATGGATACACATATGCACAGGTGACCAAAAATGGTCTTATTTTTAATGCAAAGTCCTCAGTGCCTGTACTTGGTATTACTCCATTTCAATGTGGTTAACTTTGTTTCCTCATTAGGAAAACCAGAGATGTGTTTTTCCCAGAGTCCATAAACTGTTAAAAATTGTGCAGAAATCTCACATAGCAAAATGGGAAAAGTGCAAGATTCAGTTGACCCTGGAGTGTGAAGATTATGACACACAGTCCCCATTTAATCGCCCCCCTCCTTCCCACTACAACAATTCTGCTTTGGTGCTCTCTCCTTTCCACCACCCTAGGAAAGTGGGTAGGTCATGTTTTCCTACTCCCAGCCCACAAAAGGAAATCACTTATTCTTTCAGCAGACAAGATAATGAATTGTAAGTGCTCCTATCTGTTATTGTGTGAAAACAGTATTTTAATAATTATGACTTATTAATCAACACTGTAGTAGCAAACTGTTCTTGAAATTAAGTTGTTGCAACTCACACTTCTGATGAAAAAAGGTTTGGTGGGGGGAGTGGCCTAAAATGCAACAAGATCCAAAGCAAAAGCTCTTGAGCATAGAAGTGAAATTGATAATATCTACCCAAGGAGCATTGTTAGAGGAATGCTGAAAAGATTCAGAAATTTAAAATATATTATAAAACCCCTGAAAATACCTCAAGGCATGTTCAGAGCATTTCAGTGAAACAGCACAAAGCCATGTTTCGCCGTATTTCCACACAGGAGCCAACAGAGCCTGGAGGTTTCTGAATCAGCAAATCTAACAAGAAGGTACTTCTTTTTTCAGGGGTCAATTTTCCCATTGATACAAGGAGGATTTACACATGCAAGTGCCATTAACATTAACAGGAGTTACCCACATAAATCCGACTGCACTGATAGAAGAAAAGACCCCATAGTGTGCAAGGATCTAAGTTCTAATGATTACCTGTCAAATGGTCCTAAGCATCATCATTACCAGAAAATGCAGACATAGCAGCTTCATGGGCTGAAAATACTTCCAAAGGAACAGTAACTAATTGTAGTCATACAGATCAGGCAATACAACAGCAGAGGGACAACGACTAAGACTGGCTGTTTGAATATGAAGAGTTAATCCAATTAACCAACTTAAAAAGAAAGTACTTATTAAAAAAGGAATTCAAACATATCAAAGCACTCCTTAGAAAAAAAAAAAGGGTGTGAATATCATATGAGCTCCAAGGTGCTTGAAGGATAATACAGCTACTTGTTTAAAGATTCAATTAACCTTATCTTTCTTTAACTTGATTTATTAATAATCCCACAGATAAACTGCCAGTTTCTAAAAAGTCCTGTTATCTTGTGAACACATCCTGTATGACAAGCCTTAAAAACTACTTCAAATAAGCCTAAACTTCACTTTGTTTGCTTAAATCATTTAAGCCAGAACAAAGTGCATGATTCCAGTAACATACAAAGATCTACTCTCTTACCTTCTGCAAGTGAGCTATTGGGTACTTAAGTACCAGAGGAAAAACATTTTATGTTTCCATCACCATATGAACAAGACATGAAAACAGTTTTTAAGCAATCGATGTAGTGTAAAGTCATTACCTACAATGTGTAGGTTATTCCATTCTATCCAGAATAAAATTTGCAGTATTTCCAAACTTAGCTTCACATGGGCACAATGCTCTATTTGATATAAACTTAACATCATACATGTAACACTTACATCTTACTACAGCTGCTGATGTGATGAAAGTGCACAGCAGGAATACCGGGAAATTTCAGTTAACATGTGACTTGCTTGTTGTAGGTAATTGAAAGAAAACACAGAAAGATGCACAGGCAAGCAAACCTTTAATTTTCAGCAAACAATTTCCTTGTAAACAGAGAAGATGAAAAATTCAACTACGATCCCTATTACTGAAAGACAAAACAGGGACTGGGTCCTCCACTTAGTTCTTTTACAGATCTGTAGATGTTTAATACAATTACCACATACTCATGCTTCCCATTACACAGAAGGATTACAGCAAAATGAAGAGGCTGTCCATAAATAACTGATCACTCACAAAGCTACCTGTTGTTTAATGGCAGACACATTTCCACTGTGTGGTTCTTTTGAAGACTCTGGGTTATACACACACAACGGAGCCCACCCAATAACAGTGAGTATAAATGCAAACAGCAATTTGAAATGCAGACTGGACAATGCATCATGATGCAAGACAAAAGTGAAGTCAACAGTTCTGCTGTAAAAAAATAAATAAATTAACCTTTCTGGCACAAAGCCATTTTAAAGGCAGGCACGTGCACTGTTACACTGTACAAACGCCAGGACGTTTCGAGTTCGGGCAGTGCTGACTACTCATTATTCAAGGGCATTATTTTACTTTCATACAGTATCTAAGCACTGCTAGAACTCTAACGAAGTTCACACCCAGACTCATCTAAATTCACTATATTTTGATGTACTACTGGCCTAATTTTAAGGTATATCTTTAATGAAATGCTAAATATTTCCTGTCATCTGAGTATCTAGTTTCAAGCATTGTTCAGAAGCAGTGCAGGTTTCTCATGGTCATTTACAACAGCTTTCATACAAACTAGGATTATAAATACTTCCAATAAATTTTGTTCTATAAATGCTTTATGATTTATCATTACAAAATGCATAATTTACAGCTATCACACTAATTTTAATCCAATTAACCGGGATCAATACAAACCTTTGGAACTGTTAGTTGAACCTTCTTTCCACCACAACACCCTGAATTAATAATTACTTTGCAAGTCTGACTACTGCTTTACTAAAGGCCCAAACACTGCAACAAATCCAGGGAAGCTATTAGCAGGTACATTCCATTTATGATTTTAATTTTTTTTGGGAGATCTAGTCTTAAGTTTAAGTTGTGCTGTTTTCCTGACTACAATAAATGAAATCACTAGTGAAAGTATGTGATCTATTAGATGTTACTGAAAAAAAACGGAATTTAAACCAGTTTAATGTGAGGAACACCTATGGGATTATATTTGTTTCGGATTTATGGCATCGGTTTCTAAACTATACACGAAAATTTTCATTATATAAATTAAATATGACATCTACCACATATTCTAAAGCCACTCCAAAACTGACAGAATTATTATTGCCTTTAAAATCCATTCACAGAAGCACTTTGAAGGACAGACAATGAGGCTCACCCTTCAACCATTTGCTTAGTTCTGATCCAATGATTTTTAGTACAACTTTAATATGTTTAGTATGTCAGAACATCAGCTGACAGGTAACAAAACTTGCACATTTTTCCTTCTGATTTGTTTTTACTTGTTGTCTTTTTAAAAAATGGAAGATTTCTTCCAAGATGTAAACCGAAACCAAATTATCTAAATAAACTGTGAATCTTAACTTAGCTTCAAATTCAAATGCTTTGCTCTATGTTTTTTGTATACCTACAAGAGTCCCTGGATCTAGTGGACCTATGTGACTGAAGTGTCTCAGTTATAAAATAACTATTTGATAAAGAATGATTATTCAAGTTCAGGAAAGTAAGGCAATTGCAAATAGTACAGCTACGGGGTTTTTAAACCTTTTTCATACCCTTCCTCACTTACATTTTAGTTTAGGTCTCCCTCCTTTTATACTAAGAGTGACAATTCACTCTTCATTTTCTTCCTTCTTACTTGCAGTGCTAGCTTCGCTACAGCATCCCTCAGCTGAGGATTCAGGCTTGGTCTCTGGTGAATTAATGAATTCTTGCTCTTCTGGTACAATCTCTTCTTCATCATAAATAATATCTTCTGGATTTGGTGCTGGTGGGCAAAAGTCCTCTGCAGGAAACATTTCTTGGAAAATAGTCTGAGCCTATTCAGGGAAAAAAAAAAACCATAAAATGAAGTTTACCTTGAAATGTAATATCTGGCAGCAATATTTTACAGATATTTAAGATTAACCTCTGCTCTTTCAAATCAAGTGATTTCATACTTTGACAGTGTTGTATCCACATGGGAAATCCATTCCTTCTTGCAGGCCTCAATGAAGGGAAAGCAACTTATCTTTTCGATTTGTTCCACTAGGAAAGTCACAGTATAAGGCTATTAAAATAATGCTGGTCACTTGAAATCACATCAAGAGTAACAAACACTCTTCTTATAAGCAAAATGACTGTCTCCATTATATAAATATCTTAGAATCATAGCAGAGAGTGATATGATAAATGCCATTTATCTATTTATTCTACAAATACCCCCAGCCACAGGCAAACGCAAAGCATGTGAGAGTTATTGCCTCTTTCCACAGAGCAGAATACTTTCTGTATAACAAGGAAAAGCAGGAAATTTTTAATATGGACAATCTACATAGTATGTATTTTGATTTTGTTCTTAAACAATTTCAACTATTTACTGAATCAACCTGCACTTCACATTTCCACTATGGTTTTGTTTACAAGTCCTTAAGCTTCTGAGGCAAATGGTAACGATGCAGATCAGTTATGTTTTGCGTTTCTAGAAAGGCAAAGGATTACTGTGGCTGCCCGTTTTGTCTACTCAGTGACCCATGCCCCGAACATGACTGCAATGAAGGCTCCCACACAGGCAAGGACCCATTACATCTTTATATTCATAGTGCTACCAGACACTGCCCTGGAAAAGCTGACTGTAGGGTCAGTTAATGCCAACTGCGAAGGCTGATAACATGATGTGGATTCCTGGACAAGAGGGAATTGTTTTCAGATTAATACATCACTGAGCATGTACCAAATAGCTTTCTGTGATAAACCTCACTGCCCACCAGCAGTGGATTTGTATCAACAGCAAGTGGATGCAGTATTCCATTATTAAGTGTGTAAATGACCCTTGTCTACTCTCAGCTCAACTTAATATTTCATTCTCCTTCCTAAATTTCACTCCTCTGTACCTGTTTACAAGTATTTACAACTAGCTGTATTAGTACATAAGAAATACATAAACACATTCTATTCTTTACTTAAAATGTTGGTTTTGTTTTTAAAACTCTGCCTAGTAAGTCTAGTGGACAAGGGGTCCAAAATCCTTCATTACAACATTTTGATACCTAGTCTAACTAATTAGTTTAGTAAATAGTTCCTTCAATGTTTAGCAATTAAAGTGAACCAGCTTTCACATGAGTACGTTAAGATACAAGAACACAAAGCCTTGGATGATTATTCTAATAACTGTTTGAAGTTGAAGAAAACAGTGGTTTGTTAGTGTTTTTCTGCTACAGACATTGAGGTCAACCACATAAATTCAGAACAGAAAAATTCACGTCAGGTTGTAGCAGTGAAAATATAGAAAACTAGAAGCCAGATGCTTTACTTGATCCACATATACAGGATGAGATCCTTGCCACTTTACATCTTATTTAGCTTATCCTCAGGGCAAGTAAATCACAGAATTATTGAGGCTGGAAAAGACCTCTAAGATCATCAAATCCAGCCCATGACCTGACATCACCACATCAGCTAGACCATGGCACTAAGTGCCACATCGTCTTTTCTTAAATGTCTCCAGGGATGGTGACTCCATTACTTTCCAGGGCAGTCCATTCCAGACTGATCACCCATTCCATGAGGAAGTGCTTACTAAAAATCTAACCTAAACCTCCCTACCGCAGCTTCAGGCCCTGCCCTCTCATCCTACCACTAGTTTCAGACACCAAATAATTTGATTTTACATTAGGAATGTCACACTAAATTAAAATAAACCAAGAATGAAGTAATTTGTATACTGAGCTGCAGATGCATAATCCTCTGAAAAAGCTGCAGTGCCTTGCCTTCTAAATAAGGTACTACCCAAGAGCATGACGTATAGAAGGCAAGAACACTAATGGTAGTGAAAACATCAATCATGGGAATTATCACTGAAGTGGTAAACACAAATTGATTAGAGAAATCAAATTCAATTTTCCAAGCTATCTGCAAGACTAATAAACACAGTGTTTTTTTTGTTTTAGGTTTTACAGTGTTCTGATCCATAGGTTTGTAAATACTTCAAATTTGGAGATGTCCATCCCACCGCTAGAAAGACCGAAGTGGTTTGGGGTTTAAGAAACACTAACTCTTCCACTTGTCTAGAAGTACCTACATGTGAGATAGGAAGAGTTTACTCTGAGTTTATCTCAGCCTATTCTTCCCTTTATCCTTGCATACGTCCTTTGTTTTTGTTCTCTCTTATGACTTTTAATTACTACAATTAAACATTTTTCACTTTACTGACCATTTGTTTCAACATTTAAAACAGGTTTAAAAAAGTGAAGCTTCTACCTACTCTTTTTGAAAGGCAGTTTGAGTTTTCTGATGGCTTTTTTTTGTGTGCAAGACCTGCTTGTTTAACATCTATCTCACTGATAGTCAAGGATTTAACACAAAGGCTAAGTACAGCACCTAGAATGTTTAGATACAGTTTGATCTATAATACCATTACTCACTGGTAAGAAAAAAAGCTCTCAACAGAAGACAAAGCTGAATGTTACATAAGGGGACTATCAGAAATAGGCTGGTTTTAAAGTGTATTTAAATAGCTTTTAAACTTGCACTGATTTAAATAAGTTTTTAAAAAACCTCATTCAGAAAAGAACTTATTTAGAATTTATAAATGCTACAATTATAATTGTCTTGCATTATTTTTTTTGCCTTTGCAATTCTCTATCCTCTTGGGAGGCAAATTATTGCCTGGTAAAGCACAATGAAGGGTACTGTCAGCTCTTAATTATGCTTCCTGACCCTACAGTTCAGGCTATGTCAGCCTTTCCACTTGAAAATCTTATTTTTAAGAGATTTGACTGCCCACAAACTATCCTGCAACTGGTTAGAAGATGACACTGTATGTTCTCTGAACATGGCCACTAAAAAAACCCCAGATTTTAAAAAAGACTAATGCCAGTTAATCTACAGAGATGCAAATGTGTTTTCAAGTTAGCTCTGACAGGACCCTGACATCAGTGACTGCTGTGGTAGAATTTGCCTAAGAACTTAAACCTTCCTTATCAAGGTAGATCTCTGGATGGAAAAGCAAGAGATAACCATTTATGTAGTTGTCTTTTGTTGAACAAGTAATAATTTACATATCTGTGTGACCTTGTTTACGCAGTAGTAGTGGGGAAGACACAACTAGAGGTATGACACAATATTCTTTGTGAATTCCTATGTACTTTTAACTTTGAAGAGAAGATGAGGTGTCTCTGCGTATCCTACTGCCAACACACAAAATGGCTATTTCACCTCTGTCTACCTAGTTTTGTTTAGGGAGAGAGTTCACTTTTCACCTCCAGGTTTTGATTGTCTTTAATTGAATACTCATATGGTACACCTACTACCAGACACACTGTAAGGGGTTCTCAGTTCAAGGTTCTAGTTAGCAGGAAATAGGTACATAAACACCCAAATACTGAGAAGTAGATATGAGAACTGAGAGTGATTTGTTGCCAGAGCTTATGTCATGGACACAAACAGAATGACATTTTCCTCGATTCCTTCAAAAACACAATACACCATATCTTAATGCAGTGATACTAAGGCAAAGGGAAGGTAAACTGTCGCACACAGCGTAATGTACCAGATCAGTAATTATGATGGTTTTTTCCCAATAGGTTTTAGGTTTGTGATTATGTCCTGAAGGCATAATCTGCTCTGATGGTCCTTCCAACTTGAAATGTAAGGCAGACTTTTTTAATCTGTACTGCTTCTCTAGGGCTGTACACCCTCTTCTACCTTAGAGGTGAAAGACTACACATTTGGAGAGTTACCATCTATGCTGCTGAATTTTTTGACAGATTATCCTTTCCACAAGTATCATAAAAAGCTACCATTCAACCAAGGGTACTATCCTCAGGTACTGCTGCCTTCTAGGTTTCCTTCATCTGCTCAGATTAACTATCTGCTGCTCCCAATGTTACTATATCAACTGACCTTTCCTCAGGTTTCCTCAGATCTCAATCCTGCTGACATTAACTTTGCTCATTAAGATTTTAGTATGTCTAGCTGGGGAGTTTTATAGCTATGTTGGTACAAAGTACCTAGCAGAAAGAACAACCCACAACAACAGTAGACTGCAGCTGACTTCTTCAGTCTTTAAAAATGAAAAAAAATTGATCTGCCTCACCTGTCTGACAGCACAGTCATTTCCCAAAGCAGAGTCTGGTCCGGAGCAGACATAAACATTTGAGGGTAAGCCATTGTATGAATTTCTCTCAACTCGTGAAGAATCTCTTATGTTGAAGTAGACAGCCCAAAGGACTCTAGGTTTTTCCAGTTCTTCATTTTCCATCTCTGAAAAGAAACAAAAGGTGTTTTTCTGGTAACCAATGTTCAAGCATGTAGTGCAGCACACTGAAAGTCAATTAATTTGTATGGAATTACCATGATAAAGTTGGTGTTTTTTTTCTTTAAGTAGTCATCTCATTTTAATTTCCATTCTTTTTTGAGGCTTTCAACATACTTTTCCTTTAGAAGTATGTAAACTCTACTTACTCTGTACACATCATGCCACATAAGAACCAATTATCACCTAAAAGCACATTACTGCTAAGAGGCTTGGTCTAAATTTAACCCCTTTCCACTTCATGCTATCTTTACTCTGGATAAACTCCATGAGCAAATGCTGGTCTGAACATGTTCTCCACAGGAAGGGCTAAATGAAGCTACTGCATTCTATATACAAAGATACTTTTGATGTATTCTTGATCTGTGTATGGGAATTCTCCTCATAACAGATCATTGTGTGCTTTAAGATTGTCTTCAAGCTAATTTAGGACATTAACTAGTGCTCATGGTTTAAGATCAGTTTTAAAGAAAAATCTATGAGGAACTAGTGACAGGCAGAAGTACTGTATTTGACATGCATGATATGCAGTGTGTATAAATTCTAAACTGGGACAATGCAGACAAATGAAAAATAAATGCTAAATTTTATTCATCTACACTTACTGAGAACTTGTGCGGTGCTACATGTGCACTATAAATACAAAATTATAACAAACTTCATCTTGCTCGTTCTCCTTCTGTACTTTTTTGCAGATACTTTATACATCCCTGTAAGCCCTTTGCATAGAGGTAGAAAAACCTGTGGGAAGATGAAGGTCACTTTCTAACAGTGTGGAATGTGATGGAGGAATACACACCACACATTCTTAGCTTAATAGATACTATTTGTTTGGTGTATTTGCTGTCCCCTTTTTGGTATTTTACCTCCTCTAAAATAAATGAAGCTTGTAAAAGACCTTGCGAGATTTACTCCTTTCCAAGGAAGAAACTTTTTGATAACAACAGCATTCAAAACAGTATTTTAAAGCAGTTGAATTACAAAAAAAGAGATAAATCTATGTTATTCCTTCACTATCTTTTTATAACTGTCAAATATTTTTTAAAAAATAGGTACTAACCATATTGAACAGTTTGATATATAAATTAAATTCATCAGCCTGTGAAAGTCTGAGCCTTAATACAAGGCAAGATGCTCTTTAATATATTTAAAAGTTCACACTGCTCATAAAAGTTACTTCTTCCTCATTTAGGCAGGAAAATGAATGGAGTCCTCTTCTCCAGGTGACTTTGCCTCTTTGACCTGCCATGGCCCAGTGCTCACTTTATCTGGTGATTCATTTTCAATAACTCCAACAGTATTTGTTCTGACATTTTAATTAAAATACGACCACTACCTCATCCTGATGATAAAAAGGCCTATGTGTCAGTGAAAACTAGCTTTTCAGTGCCTCAGTGCACCTGAGGACCCCTATGATCACATAGTTTCTACAAAGAATTTCAGTCAGGTTCTAAACAATGTATCATTTCAAAACTGGATCATATTAAACATTAAGATTAATGCTAACCGCTCCCCCCACCCCAGATGATTAGGAGACACTAAACTGCAAGCTAATCTTTTCTTCATCAATTGAGTCTGAAACACATGGCACTGTCTGGAAAATTTAAGATATATGTTTATTAAAAGTTGGAAATCAGTGGGCTTTAAACTAACAGATATCATCACGATGAAAGTGTTTACAGTTCTCAAATCTAATAGATGTTTGTATTTACAACCCCCAGTTGTGTTTTACATATCTGGTTTGTAAAAGCCCTCATACTACAAACCTAGTAAAAAATATATGTCCTTGGCACATCAAAGAAGTATTTCCTTTAAGCAAAAAGGAAAAACAGTGCATATTATTTAACAGTGCGTATAAAGGTGCATTCTTTGTCTAACAAACCCACCAAGTCATTAGCTTTTTTATTAAAAGCAGAGGAAAATAAGTAAAAATGGAAAGGAACATGGAATAGCAAACTTATGAAGAGCTAAACTCAACCATTCCTGAATCAATGTTCTTGGTCACAGAGCCCTGAGAGGACTGACCAGCCACAGAAAACACTGCTTTTTTTTGAACAGAAAATTTAAGTTGCATAATGGCAAATACTATAAGCAAACTAAAGATTTAAAAATGCTTTGTAAGGGCAGGATATGGCAACCTCTTCTACGTACATGCTGCCTATTCTATGGAGCATTTAAAAAAATATATAATTAAATTCAAGATCTTGGGATTAAATTTCAAAGATTTATGTGAAACCAGCTCAGAGTATCTTGGGGACAATTTTTTTCTCAGCAACAGCAGCTTTGTCAACAGCTGCTTTCCTCTGGGACTGCGAAATTGTCTGTCTCAAGGTTAAAGTTCATGAAAGTAGCTGGCAGGCTCCTTGAATTTAAAGCCAAATAATTCATTATTGGAAATTACTGAAAAATGATCCTCCTGATAACGTTGCACTGTGTAAGAACACAGCTCTTCCACTGATTAAAGCACAATCTAGAAAATTTCACCTAAAAAGAGCTAACAAGGAAGCACCTCAAGTCAACAAAAGGTTGACCAACAGAGATTCTGTTGAGACGTGACAGAAGGTGAAAGCAAATGCAGAGCACATCTGGCAGCTGGCAGAGAAAAGCAAATGACTAACCTTGGAGGTCTGATAATTTTTGTTAAAGATACTCAAGTGAAAGAAATCACTGAAACCATGACAGTATCAGAAAAATAGGTTTGCAAATCTTCCGTTGCACAACCACACCTTTGCTGAGCAGCAAATATGTTTGCATAGTGTGACAAATATCCCAGAGACTTATAGCTACGCTCCTTGTATCCTGAACTTAAACCACAGCTGAAGACCTGGAATGTTAGATCATGAAACAGAAGAAACTTGACATCTGTCTAATCAATCTCACTCTCAAAATAGATTCCTTTACTTCGAAATGCCAGTAACTAAATAGCAGCTCACCATATGTTGATTCTGATGACAGATTCAGATGTTCAGTAACAGATACTTTAGTTATAAGGGCAATTTATATATTTGCTAACGAATCTCTTAATACTTTTTTTACCTTTTTCTGTATTTATATTGAATAGCTTCTGTACAACAGGCTCCAAATCTTCCCTTGCAGTTTTAGTTGATGGGCAGGTTAAATGGACTAAATCTGTTAAAAGAGAACATTAATTACAGTCACCAATGCACAGATATATAAATGGCATTTACAGGTTTTAAGAGGCACAGCAGGCTTTTAAGAGTCACTGCTCTTCTTATAAATCTCTCCCTTTAACCCAGATAAGCACTGCACTATGGAAATAAAGTGTATACATACCACACAGAGACATTTTCTTAACACATCTCATTATTATTTTTCTCTTCCACATATGCTGGTAAAATGAAAGTATCATTTAACTTCACCAGTGCAGGTAGAGAGAATGATTTTACATCCATTCATTCGGGTATTTAACAGACTAATCTTCAAGCTTTATATACAACCACCTTAACAGTCTCATTTGCTACTGTTGTCTTCAAACTTATCAGCAGAGAAGCATCTTCCAGAGAAGCACGAAAAAGTTGAACACATCTTTGTACAAGGTTTAATCTGATTCATTTCTATATTACTGTTCTTTTCTGACCAGTTTAATAGCAATGCAGTGTTATTTAACTATTTTTTTCAATGTGAGGTTTTGGCTGTACTTGTGTGCTTATTTACAAGTACCTCATGCATATCTTGAATGATTTCCTGGCTCCATATACGCCATAGAAAGTACAACACTGAGAGGACCAGAAACACTTCACACTCCTTTCAGATTTCACACACATACAGAGATTATATTTAAGCATTAATACTGATTTTTAATTTAAGCCAACCCAAAGCTTCTGTCTAAAAGGAGCATGTATTACGAAACTAAAGAAAACAGGTGTGATAATCCAAGTCTCCCGGTAACCTTAACTAGATGTGATACAATCTACCCTTTCCTCAACTCCTCCACCACCCCCCCAGCTATAAATCACTGAAGTTCACATAATTTACTTTCCAGAAAATCTTTTTTATTATCTTTAAGGTTATGGTTATGAGACACAGTCATCAGTATATATTTTGATTATGTTTGATTTACTCAGGTATAACTGCATTAGTTACAGTGGTTGCCAACATTTGTCTTCAAGTAATTCTTCTAGCAAGAAGAACGATGAGTTTAGTTCATGATTTCATCATTACAGTCTCAATTTTTAGGGCAAGTGAAGGAGTTTGGTTCCACTCAAGTGGCAATACAGATTATCTGCCTGTCATTTCTGCAGTGTGATCAAAGAGTAGATGTATTTGTATACTTATCTTAAATAATTGTTTGAAGGAAAAATCACTCAGGTTAAAACCCATTTATAGACAACAATGACAAAGATTTTTAAAAAAAATTGAGCATGCCCTGTAACTATAACTCAGCTATATCTAATATGGAACCATGTGATTGCAATGCCTGAAGACAAATTTCATTAAGGAATGTAGAACGTTTTCTTCTGAAATGAGAAAAATTATGGAGAAAAGTAAATAATAGAAACCTTAATTTTTCAGTACCACAGAAATTCTCTTGAAACTCATAATTTATAGCTATTTGAACATCAATACTCCAGTTTCACTTCCTGCTGTATACATATTTTATCAACTCAAATAAAGTAAATAAACTAGTTGAAGTATAAAGGTACATACACTAAGCATAAAACACTAAGTTCTCATTTATTGTAATTACTTATGTAGGAAATGTAACTTTGAATGACTTTATCATTTATTCCATTCTTCTTTCATATGCCAAGATGAGTTTGGGAATAAAGCACAATACACTGTATTACCATGAAAATCACAGCAAGACTTTAAATAAACAATTAACACAAATAAATTTAGAAAAAAATGAAGCAAATGCTGTTTGATTCCTACACCAGATGCACACAACTAGTACAGAACGAAGCCAGTGGACTCCTTCTCTCATCTACTGATACCAGTAAACCATCAGAGGCTGTTTTCTCAGGCAGCAGCCAGGTCATTGTGCTGCAGAGGAACCTACACAAATACTTTGATGGTTTTTTTTCAAAGCTGACAGAGTCAAAAGGAAAAACACAGTTAAGATCGAATATACCATGTACTTACAAGTGTCCTTCATGCATGTCATGGTTGAGGAACACAACTCAATGACGCAAACTGCTGGTTTTCCTGAATCCGCTGGAGGGACTGTCAGAATGGAAACCTATTAAGCAGAAACAACTTCTGTTAAAGTACAGGAACATGGAGCATGAGGCAACCAAAACAACTCCCAGTAAAGGTGAAAATGACTGTGGTAGCACAACAAAACCTATCGCAGCCCCTTCCAAAAGGATAAGAGGTTAGAAACTGGTAGCAGCAAGGCTAAGGAAGCAGACTTCTCTGTCGTCTATGTTCCTATTTTATAGATCCTATTTAACTTGTAAAAATACAGGCAGCATACAGAAGAAAGACACCACAGATTTTTATCCTTTAAAATTAAGGTTTTTTTAAAATGAAAAGACTCACCAAACAAAAATATTTAAAGGATGATCTGCAAGTGTAAAGTAAGAACTTAAAACAGTAAAATTGAATGTTAAAAAAAAAATCCAAAAGAACCTTGAAGAAAATTCAGACAAAATAAATAATTAATAGCTTACACTAATTGTTCATTAAAAAGCAAAATGAACTAATAAGACACAGCTTAGAAACTGTTTTAATTAATACAGCGTGAATCACACAGAAACCCAAACTAATTAGACAAACAAACTAAAAAAGATGGCAGTAGAGAGAGGTGGAGTAAAGCTCAAGCAAGTAAAGTAAAAAGCTGGAGTAAAGTAGACACTAAAGCACAGATTAATTCCTGCCAACAACTGAATATTAATACAAATAATAAAGAGGTAAGTAATACAAAAATGATAGATACCTGCTGCTCTGAATCTGTGTTTAGTACAGACTGATCTGTAATGAGCACTGCTCTGGAGATCTGCCTACAATTAAATGAAACAGTTACGGCTTTTCACAAAAAAGTAAAAGACAGCAACTAGGAATCACAGTTTTGGCAATCTCAAACTGTCCCAAACACTGTGGAAAGGCTACTTAACTGTATCTTTGTTAACATGGTTGTTAGAAGGACATTTTGCCTGTTGCTGAAGTAAGAATACAACTTGAACATAAACATAGTATTCCAAATGACCAAAATACATGATGGATAAAACAAATGAGCCAAGCGCTGTTACAGAAAACTGCTTGAGTATTATTCTGATTGGTTTAAAAACTATATTGATCAAGATGAGCAAGAAGCACATTACAGGATTTTTTATGTTCCAAACAACATAGGACACGACACGTTGGATTAAGGGGCAATAGCCTAGGCTGAAGTTTCTGAATTAGAAGTTTCTAATCCTCCCCTGCCTATAGTTATTTCTGCATTGCACCTATCACTACAGTTTTGCTAATAATACCCTATCTGCAATATTTTGAAGACAGTTTATATTCAGTGCTTTTGACAAGAACAACAAAATTCAGAGAAAATGACTTCCAATACTTTTCTAAATCTGAACAAATTTAAAGAGAGAACAGTAACTGGTACATCTACCTTCCAAACACTTCTATTGGATTTTTTTTAAGGAAACAGAGACCATGATTTAAAGGATAACTTAAGAAAACCTGTGGACAGAAAGTATACAGTGTGCCTCAATAAGAGAAAAAATTATGCACAAAATCAAGTAGTACTGCAAAGAGAAAGTAAGACAGAATAATCTCTGAAGTTTAACTTGCAGGATACTTGACACACAATTGTTTAACGGAATTTATTATTTGTATTACATCCCACCTGTAACACACATTTGTGCATATGCTCTCTGAAAGGTAACCATCTTCCACAATAAAATAGTTAGCACTTATTCTTTGACCAAAGTGATCCACAATAGCATTGCATCTGTTAAAAAAAATAATTCAAAATTTAGATATAAGGTAACAAAAAGTCGGGTACACATTTCATGAATATCTGAACTAGACCAACTCAACTGAAACTGGTAACTGGTAATTATTTGAGACCACTAATAAATTAGTCACTTTGTAAGGAAAATGAACTACAATGTAATAACACTGGCAGTTGATTATACAGGGATATGGCAGATATCCTTACCTCATGACAAATAGAAAAGATACTACGAATTATTTTATAGGTGCTATCCTAATGCAGTGTTGTTTTTCACCAGTCAGCAACCTTTGCCAAAGACAAGATTATTTTGACAATAATATTAAACAAATTAAATGGCAAATTAACTTAAGTGACATAAGGAAAAATCCCTGTGAGAAGTATGTATCAGAATACAGAATCACAGAATTATTGAGGCTGGAAAAGACATCCAAGATAAAGTCCAGCCTATGACCAAACATCACCACAAACTAGACCATGGCACATCCAGTCTTTTCTTAAACACCTCCAGCAATGGTGACTCCACCACCTCCCTGGGCAGTCCATTCCAGGGTCTGATCACCCCTTCCATGAGGCAGTGCTTCCTAACATCCAAGCTAACCCTCCTCTGGCGCAGCTTCAGGCCACATCTATTACTAGTTGCCTGGCAGAAGAATCCAACCCCAACCTCCCTTCACACAGTTCCAGAAAGCGATAGATTCCAGAAAGTAGCAGATTGTTCCAAAAGAATTTGTCTGAGCTTCTGTATTTGTGACTAAATATTCAAAACATTTCTGTAGGTTATAAATAAAAGGATTAACTAAGTCATATAACTTTTAAGAGGAACACAAACATTCTTGCTGTATATTATTTGGTTTCAAATATATAAAAATTCTAATCCAAAACCCTAAGGACCCTCCTCCTCCCATTTCTAAAACTAAGCTGAGAGATGGCTACAAACACTTTGAAGAGTCAAGAGTAAACACAATAGACTAACTCTTACAAATGAGACAGAAAGGCAAACCACAGGAGAGAGGCAATTCAGAAAAATTAAATGAATCCAGGATACAAATTTCAGACTTTAATGGGGAAAAACTCTCTACGAAGAACAATCTTCGTAGCTATCTATGACATGTAC